>VXBR01008866.1:0-64352 GCA_013400215.1 Cisticola juncidis | reverse complement strand
TTTTTCTGCTCCTCTGTAGCCCGGCCCTGCCCAGCCCTGCCGGGCCCCCCCTGCCGCTCCAGCTACCAGCGCAGAGCTCCTCATCTCATCTCAGCCCGGGACTCTCCACCCTTCCAGCTTGGCCTTCCACCCTGCCTTCCACCCTGCCCAGCTTGGCAGGGGCACCGAGATCAAACTGCCCCGGGCTTTGTGAAAGAAAGCCCTCAAGGTTCTTGGTTGTGTTTATTATTAATGATGTAGTTGTTGATTGTTTGTTTGTATTGTCAGATATACTAGTAAAGAACTGTTATTCCTATCCCCATACCCCTGCCTGAAAACCCCTTTAATTTTCTAAATTAGAATAATTTGGAAGGAGGGGATTTGAATTCTCCATCTCTAGGGAGGTCCTGCCCCCTGCCCCCTTCCTAGCAGATACCTGTCTTTCAAACCAAGACAGCATGACAAATCATTTGTTTTCCACTCTATGACAGAATCTTCATGTAAAGCCTTTTAAGTTATTTTCAGGCTGGCACCACAAAAAAATTAATTCTTGCAGTGCCCAAATACTTATATCCTGATATTCATGATGACTCCACGAAAGATGATCTTGGTCTCATCTCTTTCAGAATACTTCATTTATGTATACCTCATGTCTCCTGCCTGAAAAAGTTGAGAGTGGATGGGGAGGGGTGGGGAAATAACCTGACAAAAGGAAAAAACTGAACTACATTACTGAATATCTAAAAAAGGTATTTCATAGAAAAATGTATCTTTATGAAAATGGGTCACTAGATCATGTAAACATTTGTAAATTAATGGAATCATTTAAGTGATAGTAGACAACATAATGAAATATATTTTGCCTAAATTTTTCTAGGACAAACCTTCAACTGTTATAAATACAAAACTCTTCTGAGATAAGGAAAGACACAGACTGAAGAAACACCGAAAAACAAACTTCAGTGAGTAGTCCAGTACATCACAGAATGGGGAGAAGGACTAGATGTAGTCATGACTTTTTGCTTAATATATACTGATCCTGTTAATCCTTTAACTAGTCCTTTATTAGTAACACTAAATACCAGATACACAATTCCCGATATCCCACATTCTCTAAATTATAATTGTTTCAAAGCAATACTTTATACACATTTAGGTATTCAAAGTCAGTATAAAGAATTTGGTTTTAAATTTAAGCTTGTTCAATTTTTGGAGCAGAAATACAATCTTCACCATTATATCCAGAACTAAGCATGCCAAAGAAAAGCATAGCCTTCACTGGAGGAAAAGGTAGTTACGTCAATTTAATTCCTGCCATACAGGCAAAAAAAAAAAAAATTAAAGCTGTCTATCTATAAATATATGCACAGCTACCTGTTTGTATACACATAAATGTGTGTTCACACACACAAAGATCCTCCCTGTGTGGTGAAAAGAAAGCACCAATAACTATGCTAAAATCAGTAATTATTGCACTATGATGTCTCCTTTCTCATGTCTATTCCCCACTAAAACCTGTAATCACACCCTTTCCAAAAGATGCATACAATAGCCTGGATTGCTGCTAGTACATCAACTGATATGTTCTCATTCTTCAGCTTCTAATCTAGAGCCAACCTTCCTTCAAAGCTATTTAAAACTAACACAACTCCTAAAGTATATGCAGCACAATTGCCAAGTCCTTTCTCTAGTAATTACTTCCTAACTTGGTGCTTACAGCTAAAAATAATGTCTTCCTTAGACCCTAAAACACTGGAAACATCTCTCCAAAGGTTTATCTAGGAAACTAATTTAAAGTTGAGCCTTCTACTTTTTCATTTCTCAGTCTGTCTCTCAAACAAAGCTACAGATAAGCTAACAATAATTCAGATTTTTGTGAAATGTAGGTAGCATCTTTTAAACACAGATCAGCTGCAATGCTGACACTAAATCATTAAGTAGTCAGGACTATAAACTGTATTTATAAGTCTACAGAAGAGTATGACAATGACCATGTTATTATGAACACCAAAGTAGTTTGTGACTTAACATTCGCACCTTCAGGAAGTAGGCAAAAAGCAGGACACAGCATTGTATTCAACAGAACACTTCACATGCTCCTGTCCCAGCAAGGTATGCTGAGAATCAGAAGTCCCGTTAAAAGTGACACACAATCCAGCCTCACAACATAGCACGTACTGACAAGTACAAGGAAACAAGAAGCAGTACACCTTCAATATAGGTCAGTCAGTAATCCACAGACACCAAAACCTGCACCTAAGGGCCCACATGTCCAATTCCTTAAGTTACTTCAGAGGGTGGGGGGGTAGGACAGAAAGCCCTTCCAGTTTTCACTGGAATGAAATACAATCAGGATTAGTATCCTTTTACGAGTTTTCTCTTTCCTTCCTGGAAGTGCCTGAAAACACACGTTCCAATCCGTAGTGGGTCGCAAAACCCTCTGTCTTTTCTAAAGGTTTTTCAAAGCTTAATTTTCTAATATCTCCGTGACAATAAATAATAAGTTATTTATTAAATATACTACCACCAGTCAATGTTTACTCTATGTAACCCCCCATTTCAGCCAAGCAAGCTTTTGTTCCTCCAAAACACAGTGGCATTTACCTCACTGACCTTGGGGCTGCCTTCTTCCAGTATTTCTCCCTCATCAGTTTGCATGGGACCAGGATCTGTGCAAAGCTCTGCAGAAATGCAAAATACTGCCTAAAAGATAAACAACAAAGATATATTTTAAAAACAATGATTTTTCTGTCTTAACAATGTTATGTGAGAATGCAGTGCACATAAACAACAATTCTAGACTATGACCTTCAATGCTGCCATTCTGCATGTATTTGCTGAAATTATGTTTTACACAAGTGAGAATTATTATTCAGGGTAAGACAAAACTATTAAATTAAAAGAAAAAAACCCCACTTAACAGGAATAGACTTTATTTTTAACTTTGAAGTGTCATTGCTAACTATTTAATGTAGTCAATGATTTTACTCATTGAAGTCACAGTCAGCAGACTACACCAGAGCTGAGCAATTTTCTACTATGAAGCTTATATTTGCATAAAAGCTATTTCCAAGACTCAGCTTACAGACAACCCTAAAGTTTATTAGTTTCAAAAATTGTTAGGTCTTCCAGTGATCTCACAGTACCTCTGAAGTCTTACTTTCAGGATTTTTTCCTCAACTTCATTAAAAAAACAAATACATTCTAGAATCTAAATGGTTCAGGGAGCAGATAGTTATTCACCTTTAGGCTGGCATTTCCAATTTAACCCAGGTCAACATATTCCAGTGTTTCCAATATTCAACACTACTAGGTAACCTAGTAAGTTTCTTTGACATTTATTAGCGCAATTCCAAAATCTGCACCTCAAACTTCATTCCTCAAATTGTAAAGTAACTTACGGAAGGTTGCAATACAATTAGGGAGACTTTGGTGTTTAAGATTCGAATGTCTTTAATCCAGAGGATGAGACATCTTTCAGGGCTAATGGATCAAATTAATCAATTTAAGAGATCAAATTCACCAGCATAAATTCAACAAGAATCTCTCACACTTAAAATGCAAGACACAAGTCATGACCAGATCTCTAACATTCCAGGTATTTGGAAAGTAAGGGCTCACAGGATACTGAGGATACTGAGTTAAGAATTCTCTTAAAGCCAAGAGTTGTTGGCCTTTAACAGTTGTCCCTCTCACAATTATGTAACTCTTAAGCTGCACTAGCGTTTAACATCTACTTCCAATTTCTCTACTTCTGCACCTCAGCTAAAGAACTACTGACTGACTGCTTCACAGCAGCAATTCCAAGTCTGAAACTTACAAAAGAAAGCTTCTAAATGATGCACCTCCTTCAAGTCATTGTTAATGCCTGTTCAGAATGTAAGGCTATCTGTGCTCCAACCTCCTCTGTTATGTTGCACATAGGTAGAACAACATTTGTCATGGTTGACTTAAGGAATGAAGAACATGTTCTACAAACATTAAGTGCCTGATGATACCAAAATTACATACAACTTAATAAATCTGACAACCAACAAGCTGTTACACTCAGTAATATCATACAATCTAGTACAAGGCACAAGAGTTGTGAAGACTTTGAGCATAGTAATTCCTTTGCTGGGAAAAGAAGGAGTAAGGAGAAAAGCAAACTCTTACCCAAATCCTCACTTAAACATTCTGCCTTCAGCACATAATAAAAAATCGGAGGCATAAAATGCTAGGCATGACATCTATGCCAAGACCCTTCTCCCTATAACAAATGTTTCATGCTTTTTGTTCTGCACCCATGGTGAAGGAGGCCAGGCTGGGCAGTCCCTGTCCATGGTACTTCTTTGCCATGCTCGGTTTCTGAAACCCACTCCAGAACTTCCAGAGCTGTGAGTTTTGGAGCACGACTTTGCAGTATCAGAGTCAAGTAATTGGGAAGCTCCTCTGATTTTTGTTAAACAGACAGTCTGACACCTAACAGCCAAAACAGCTTTGGCCAGAAGGATTCCTGTGGCACTTACCTGGCCACAAAGTCAGAGAAATAAGCAAGAATGAACTTGAGCTACAAAAACATTAAAAGAAGCTTATATATAAAACAAGACCAGAACAGTCAGACCAAGAGCACAGTAAGGGAAAGTTACTTTTCATTCAGAGTGCTGGAGGAAGTCAAACATAAGCCTCTGAAAAACTGACATGTTTTATCTTCTGAGATCCTTCACTACCAGAGGAATTGGCAGTATTCGACATCAGTTTTTATATACTACTTCTGGAAGAAGACAAAAAACTACCAACCAGTGCATGTCAAAGGACGACAGAAAAGATCAGTAGAACTAGGAAATTTTTAGAAATGGAAAGGCCACAAGAACAAAGAAAAGCAAGCTCTTTCCCAGACGACATTAAATACACTGCAACTATCCAGAACTCGGAGATTAGAGTAGGAGATTGAAAGAATACTATTTTCCTTCCCCACTGTATTCCTGTATTCCCCACAAAAATTCCTGTACTTTCTTTTTCATAATTCCTATTTTCTCTCAATTTATCCCATAATTAATGTTTTTATTTGCTTTGACATTTTAAAAAAACACATAATGTTATGTCATACAATACTTAAAGCGAACTCACTCACACAGGATGGTAAAAAGGTAAAAATTCTAAAAGGCTCAATAATTTACTTGAAAACTTCACAAGGGAAAAAGAAAATCCACCAACAAAAATTTTTAGCTGGTGCAAGAAGACCCTAAGCCACAGAATACAAGAGGTGTTGCAAGCGAAAGTTTTGTTGAACACTCTCCTTTTGTTGTTTGGGGCTTTTTTTATACTTTATTGCATTTGCTTCTGGGTTCTATCAGGAGACAAAACATCCTGCAGTACACTATGAGCCCAATTCAATAATTTTGATGTTCTTTTGCATACATGAATATTGATTCCCTTAGCCACTGGCACCTGCAGAATGCTGCAATACAAGTTTATTTATTGCCAAAACGAGACATTTCAGGATTCCTGAATCCAGGGGACACTACTTCTGTGGCAGATTTTTGTAGCAGTCATTTACAACTGAGGATGACTTCTTAGCCAACAGAGACTGATTACTGCCAGCACACAAAGAAATAACAATTATTCCATGTTACTGACATCACCTCTTCAGGTCACCAGCTTCTGACCAGAGCACTGAAGGTAACACACAAAGTCATTTGTTTTATGCATGGAGGATGGACGGGAGTAAGAATTTCTACTAGCATCCTTTAGGATCAGGAAAATGCCAAAAGCCTTAAGGCATTGGTTTACTTATATTTAATACTTAATGTAATATTTCCCACTCCCAGGTGATAAAAAGAAAGTTTATGGACAGTCCATGTAGATTTTAAGATCAACAAAGTCACTCCTGGAAAAGGTCAAAAATAAGATAATCCTCTTCTTGTACCCATCATATATGATGCACCCATACCATATGAAATACAACTGAAATCCCCCAATTTTTTATTCACCTGATATCCTTCAGAAAAATTAACTAACCTCAGCTGGAGTAAGGTAACGCCAAGGAAGGCCTGACAAATAACAATGCCTGGGGTATGCCCACATACTATGTAGCAAATGCACACCTAAACGTAGGAACAACTTTTATTTAACTCTTTAAAATGTAATACAGTGATAAGAATCTATTCTAAAAGGTAAAAAACATTCATTAATATGAACCAGATGGATTTCTTACAAACTTTAATGAATACTGCAATACTGCCCTGCCATTAAATAGTATGGTTTTGGGATTATCCAGTTTGATATTTAGTCCTATTTTTGCCCTGTCTCTTTCTGCAGCAAAGATGTACTAATATTGTTTACTGGGATCAGCATGACGGATGCAGCTACCAGCCACTCAGTGTAAGTAGAACAGCACAGTGTCCTAATGGATATCATCTCTGCACTACTGCATTCTAACACACTCTGGCAAGAAAAACCTGAACAAAATTTCCATATACCTATAAATCCCTGAAAATCAATACCAGTGAACAAGGTACTTCTTCCTCTAGGCCTAATCTTCCCCCGACACAGAAAGGTCCAGCATGGAAAAACACAAGGTTCTAAATAGCAAGAAAGAGCTGGGATTCCAATAATTTCAAATTTGGTTTCATCAAACAGGCACCACTGGGACTAAGCACCTTGTCTAATTCAAGGACCTTTCAAGCAGCAACACTGTTTTTTAGATTGGCAGCAGGAATCAAGTATGCACAAAAGTGAAAATCTTCATTTGATAATGAAGAAAAATCCTACTTCAAGCCTCAGAAGAGTGCATCTGCAAGAGAAGTACTTATTAATGTACAACGAATTGTCATTCCTGTGAATTCCCACATTTAAATTGGATGTGGCCCACTAGAAACCCCCTGAAGGACAGTAAGACTGCGCCAACTGTCACCATTACAGACATTAAGCAGAAATTGAATGCAGGTACCAAACTCTTTCATAAAGCAAAACAGGCAGATGAGTGTTCTTCCAAGAAGGTCATCCTGTATACATGGCATACTTGAAACAAGAGCAGTTAGATCAAGGCACTACTTGACTAAACTGTGTCTTTAAATGAGACTTCGCTTATTTGACACAATTTTATCAACACATGATCCCTGTCACCAGCTTCTTGGTACAGAGAAAATGTTCATTTTTAACACATGATCCAGCCATATTGTATTTAATTGCTAGAGCATTGTATTACATAGAGTCTGTTAAGAATGTACAAAAGCAACATAAAATTTAATGTACAGAAGAAGAACAGAGTATTTTTTGTCACTTTAAATGCAAGTTGCTCTGAAAGCAAGAGCATTCAGAAGATAAAAAAGCCTTGACTATAACTTTATTCCTTATAGGAAATAATCACTTACCAATTCCAGAGACTTAAAAATCTCAACATAAACTAACTAATTTTCAAAGAAAATGATACATCATACATATCAACTTTAGCTTACAGAAACAAATCACATCAGGCAGCAACAAACTTCACATGTAAACCCACAGGAAATAACACAGCAGAAAGTACATGAAAACAGATATACATCCTACAGTATTTTAAGAACCAGCACAGGCTATTGTTCCTCTCACCTTCAACTTTCAAGATCACAATACTGATCACAATTTTTACCTTTGACAGTTTCCAAGGGCTGCCAAAGCCCACAAGGATCCGTCCTGGCTACATTCAGTGCAACAACAAAACCCTAAAAGGAGACAAAAAAAAAAATTAAAATGTCAACCAACTGTAGTCATCAGTAAATTAAAAACAAATATAAAGACAAAAGTCAACTGTCTCCAAAGCTCAGCAAACCTAGGTGCATAGAAGTGAAAGGAATGGCTGCCATCAGAAAAATATTTTCTTAAAATTCTCCCCACAACCTCTCATACAAATCTGGAAAAACAGTAAACACTGGTAGCATTTGTGAGAGAATCTACTAGTGATTATGAGATACAACAGAACAGTAGGTGGCTCTAGAAACATAATTTCTAATCACAACTGGGAAAAACATGGAGTGAAACTGGTTTCTTCTACTAAAACCGAGAGAACAAACACAAACATATTTCCCTGCAGTCAAGGGAAGTCATTATGTAATCCTACAATAACTCCTCAATATTAAATATTATGTGTAAAAATGAATCCCAATTGTCAAGTATTTAATCCTATTCTGAAAGAGTAACATAGCAGCACTGCACTAACAATCCAGCCCATTTCGGATCATATACAATCTGTCTTAACCACAACTAGCATTAAATACTTCAGTTTTGGTTTTGCAAAACATAACCAACTTCCCAGGAACTAATAGAAGTCCAGAACCATCAGCTTACCACTAACATCCAAGTTAACATCACTAAAACCTGAATTACTCCAGTTGCCATTACTCAGGTTTGTTGTAAGGGATATAAACAAGTGGCATTTTTCTAAATTCACTGCATCATTTTGTCAGCTACTACCCCTTAATATACAGCATTATTTAGGAACAGCCTTCCTGTCGTCAGACTAACTGCCATCAACTGAGTATTTTTTTTTCCTGATCTTCTAGCATTAACCAAGAGCTTTGTGGGCATGATTTCCACTCAAACAATTTCTGACTGAAAACAGATCTGGCGATAAAAGGGAGTTTTACCTGCCACTGTGATTTACCTGTTCCTTTGCTTAATGAGTAAAAGTTTTACAGATGAAAACCTTCATTTTGAACTTGGTTCTGACTTATGCTGTGGGGTGATTCTGATAAAGCAACCAAGAGCACACTCTGCTCAAAAGGCCTCAAATTGTCTTAAAACATCATCTTACAAGAATCAGCTGCTGATGTAAATAAACAAAAACATCACATACTCAATTAGGATGTTGGCTTCTCAACTTCAAAATAACACAGAAATATTTCATGGTTTTCCATATCCAGCACAGCAGCAGTGTAACAGTCATGACTTACTATAAAAATTACCCAGGACAACCTAGGTCTCACTGTGATAGTAATTCTCCACTTCACTTTTCAAGGCCAAAGATAGAAACATAGCTTGTAACCAATAATTTGGTAGAAGGAGAGATACTGCTGGTGCTTGAGAAGAGAATTTGCAATCTCTTTATTTTACATGGTTTAGAGCAATCTCTTTGCATTACTTAGGTGGAAGGAAATCCAGGAAGAATTAGCACCTCAAGGAAAAACAAACTAAACATACCACTCTAAACAAAGCAGCTGTGAGGAATTGGGAAAGGCAGAAATCCTCAATCTCTCACAGAAAAAAAATCTGGAGGAGTATTCAGGAATGGCAGTCACATACCCCAAAAAATCACGGTGGTGTTCTACAACAAAACACAACATGAGAAAACGTGTCCATTATGTTTAATTTAGTGTTGGCTGCACAACTTCATATTTTGTTAAGTACTAAATTCTTTGCACTGATGTTTTTGGCAAAATACAGAAATTGGTTCAGCTGTTCATGTAGTTATGACACGTACTTTTACCAAGATAAATAGCTGTACATTGGAATATTAGATATCATATACATTAGTCCGTGCTGCTCCTCTAAAGTAACATGAGAACAGGACGACTATAAAGAAGTTAAATACAACCTCTATGAACAAAATAGAAGTCCCATTTCACAGCACTTAAGTCCTTTTACATCAACAGCTCAAATATAAACCATTTCCTAAATAGAATGCTCCTGAAGATGTCAGGGGGTTTAAAGCCGACAACTACATAACATGATCTGCTCAAGAAAATCCAATCATTAGTGAATTTGTGGGGTTTTTTCTCATTAAAGAATGTCACCCTTTTTGATTCATTGTTAAGAGAAACATGTGAAAAGTGCAAAAGGATACTTCTCAAAAGATCCTAAACCACATTTTCAATTTAGAAAACCCTGGCTCTCGCTTTTGAGTCTAAAGACAGTCTTGAAACATAAGGACAGAACTTCATCATCACTTTCCCAGTGTCCCAAACCAATTACATAAACAGTATTCAAGGTGCTAATTTTTTCTCTTCCCAACAAAGGAAAAGTAAACTGAAAAGCTTGTTTTAAAAATTGTTTTGCTTACACCTTTTTGCCACTTTCTACAAGTAGCATAAACCCCACTTCTTTTCTGCTCCTACCGATTTTGCTAAAGAATCCATTAAAGGTTATAGTGAACATAAAAGGTATTTGTGCTCACTTTGCTACACAGACTTCACTTCTCAACTGTAATCAAGATTACATCCCAACTACCAGCCAAAAGCTGCCAAGTGGTTATATTTTCCAAGTACTTTGTGTTTTGTTCCACTCCTTTCACTTTGAGTGAAGCACACACACACATTTATGTGCATATACACATAGATCTGTGTAGATACAATATACGTATGTAACACCCTCAAAATTATTTCTACTTTTGCTCTTCAAGACCTTCAACACTCAACATCATAATGTTTCTGGAAACTATCAAACTGAGGCTGTTGGGAGTAGTGTGTCTTAACTGACGGACAGCATCTTTTTGACAGTCAGCATCACAGTAAGTTGTGGTGATACCTGGAGCAGCAAGGAATTACAAAACAGTGAGTTGAGAACACCAGCTGCTTTTTACAGTCCACATCAAAGTTTAATCCCATCAAGAGATTTGTTTTGCAAAGCTGGAAACAAACTACCACTTAAAAAATCCCCGCATTCTTTTCAACTGTTCATCTCTGCTTCTATTAGGTCCTGCAAATTATCGGTTCTCAGGCACAGAAAAGGGCTACTTCACACTGCTAATACTGCCGCTACTTGTTAATAGTAGCAATGCCTGGAATCCCAATGGCACAAAAGCAGTGATTACCATAAGTATTACAACTGTCACGGCCTTTAATGGTACCCCAGTGGCAAAAACGGACCACAATCAACATGCTCAAAACGCCAGCAATCTACCTAATACCAGCATTCCCAAGGATTCAGCACTGCTGGAGCTACACCAGTGCAACCAAGCCTTTATTTCAGGGCATTTGCAAAGTGACAAAGACTTCATAATACAGAGGACCAGAATTTTCTAAAGAGAGGTGAAGAGTGGATGTCATACTAGACCAGAGACATGAAGCATTTTCGCCATCTTAATCAAAACATTGTGATGAGTGAGAAGGCTGCTTCTCAACAGCTCAACTTTAAACCTGAAAGGTATAAGTAACCCCTTTACTGCTGATAATTCCAACAGAATTATCTTGACAGATTATTCATACCACTAAAGTAAAGACCGAAGCTTTCCTTTCGAACCACCAGTAAAACTCATCAAGTCCTATACAACAGTATGTTTATCAAACCCAGCAGCAGTAACTAAATTAAAACTGGTAAGGTGGTAAGCAGCCTTGTGCAGAGAAAAGGAGGAACAGTGTCTTATTCACTGACAGAAGCAATTACAAGAGCAAAAGACAACATTACTAAAAATCATTCACATACAGGATAGGATTAGAAGACATTGTGCCTTTCAAACTATCTAGTTCTTACAATCTTCCTGTATTTAATTAGAAGAGTATCGACGTTTCCTGTGTTAAACTATCCTTTGCTTTGTTTGCTTTTACAATAAGAGCTGCGTTGTTAAGGAATACACACCAGCATGGCAATACTGGTGCTAAATCCTCCAGCAGCCATGAAGGCAGATAAACATCCCCTGCTGCCCGAGAAAGGCTCTAGGTCTCAGCATTGCACCCTGTAATGCAGCCTCTGGCAGAAGATTATGGCCAGACTGAGCCAGGACACAGCCAGGAGGAAAGCCAGGAGAGTGTTCTGAGAACGAAGCTTAAGTCACAATTTGCTTTTTCTGTTTTTTAAACTTCACTCTTTTATAGTTTACACCCTGAAACTTTACAGAATAATGTTCCATATTTATCTCACTTCTAATGATTAATAACATATTCTTTTATACAAAGACTTTTTTTTTACTTCCCATTCACGTGATTATACATGCAGAGAAGTCCAAGATCTTAACACTATTATTGTCAAAGAAAAATGCTGAATTGTTAAGTAAATAATTCTTAACTATAATTGCAAACATCAACTTTGAACATAACCAGCTGCCAAATAGAACTTCATCGATATTTATAGCATGACATTAGTATGAATTGTACTTTTCAGCTATTTCAGCACCTAAGAAAGGAACAGGAAGCTAATTTTCAAAAATCTGTTTTATATGCAATGATTTTTTTTGATCTTCAAAGAAATGAGGCAATACACTCATTTTTACAACTAATTTTTAAATTTAAAAACATAATGCAAGTTATTACTGATACAATGCTAGTCCTCAACACTGCCATCTTTGCTGAACATGTTTAGTCAGTACTACTGAATTTGTAACTACTTGCAATAAGAGTGTCAGACCTGCTCAACTAAGGGTGAGGGCAGGGCCCTACTTTTTCAGTCTTTTGGCACAAAAGAGTTCTTCAACTTTCTCATCTTATTTCCCCTGAGAGTGGCATTTAAAATAAAAGTAACTTAGCTTTACAATTGCAACCAAAACCATAGAAGTCTGTCTTTAGGCTATCTACTTGAACTACATGACAACTGATTTTCACAGTCAAGCTACTGTACCACATTTAAAAACCCAGCTTTTGAAATTTCCTCCTAGTTTTGAATGCTCTTCACTTTTATGTTACTCTTTGTTCATACTTTAATAATCTGAAAATGCAGTAACACAAATTCTCAATTATTTTTTGTCCAAACTTTGTAAGACTAAAATGACTTTTAGTTCATTTACATACCCAGCTGTGGCAGGGGTGAGATAAGCTGATATACAGTATTATAAATATGTAGCAAATCAACTTAATAAAAATGAATTTTATTAATAATTTACAGAAATAAAATTTGTAAAAAAAATTTGCAAAATCAAAAAAGCCACAAAGTCAGTGTTGAGGCCAGGATCGGCACTGGGTGAACCTGGCTTCAGCCTCTATTGCACCGGAGCTCCCATGTTCACAATTTCAGTCTCAGCNGAATTTTATTAATAATTTACAGAAATAAAATTTGTAAAAAAAATTTGCAAAATCAAAAAAGCCACAAAGTCAGTGTTGAGGCAGGATCGGCACTGGGTGAACCTGGCTTCAGCCTCTATTGCACCGGAGCTCCCATGTTCACAATTTCAGTCTCAGCAGGGTCAGTTTCTATACAGCTTCTGGTCGGACGGGGCATTGCTTCATACTTCTTTGTTCTTTTCGACTCCTTTTCCATATTCATGTAATTCTGTCCTCACCGCCCGAATGGTTGACTGGATTTTCAAGAAGAGATGAACACTTGATTCGATTTCTGGGAATCTCATACTGGGATGCACACCCCAGATGATGAAGTCTAGATCCATCTCCTGAGTGGGCTTATCTCTTCTCAAAGTCACCCTCCTTTCTGGTGTAAATCATGGTCCTTGCCCAAGTTTCAAGCAAGGACCTTTCACAATTCTTAATCATTCCATTTTATTTCCAAGCCTGAGTGACTGCTACCATATTCCTCCTAAAACGTGGCTGAATTTATACCATTGATACATCATATTACACAAACATTGAAGCTTATACACTTACACTGCATGAACACGAATTACATCATCTATTACATACAGTATCCACACACAAGGCAGTGCCAGTTGATCTAGTTACCTTCAACTGGTGAAAGCAACATTATACAGCATTGGTTAAGTACAGGGTTAGAGCTGGAGAGGGAATGGACTAATTACGTCACAGCATTCTTGCCCTTAGGCCACCACAATGTAACACTGTCAGGAACGCTTTCCTTTGCTTATTAGAAAATGCTAAAAGGTATTTGATACAATGGGATTGCTACCTGTTCTCTCCACAGTCTAATTTAGTTTTCAATCAACAGGAAGCTTCTCTCAATATGAACCTCTTTTCCACAATACATAAATTGCCAGGGACAGAGAAGAGAAAGTTGGACTTTGAAGATGAAAAAAACAGAGGAGTTAACTTCTAACAAATGAGAGTATTATCAGCCAGTTTTGGTTGGGTCTCTGAGTAATCTGAAAATTGAAAAGGCCAAGCAATGAAAATTATAGACAGCTAATCTACAGCAACTATAGAGTTTAAAAAATGTCTGAAAAAGCCTAGCTCTGCAATGAAATATATCTTCCCCCTTTCAAGTACCATTTAGCAAAGTGAGTACCATCAGAAATAAAGGCAACTTCCTCATAGCTCTTATTAAATATAACAGAAACATTAAACACCATCTAAAATCTATACCTGTTCTTCAGGCTGTCAACCACACCAGCTGCAGAAAGTAGATGAGCAGATCCTGAAGCATCCAAACATTTATCCAAGCAAAAAGCACAGCTATAATAATAAAAATTCAGTTTTAGCTTTACTATTCCACTTTACCTTGAAGGGCTAGGAAAAACATGAACTAAGCCTATATGAAATGACCACAAAAAAGACACTTATTATGAGGGGCATGGAAATACTACAGTATTTTAGGGAATAGTACAGACAAGATCCATTTTAAATGTGAGGATCCACCTCAAATGTGAGAAAATACTAAGTATTGAATTCTTTTTGCAGTGTCAATGAAAAAATGGTATTAATCTTTATGAACAGTCACAAATAAATACTGTGACTTGACTCTCATTTTTGTTCTCTTCAAAAGAAGATTCATCTGCATTTTTAATTTGCAATAATAGGAATCTGATATGATGCAACTCAAACCTGATAATGCAGAATCTCAGCCATTTGACAAACAAAAATATTAAAGATTTAATTTTTAAATGAAACAATTTTTCTCAGAACCCAAATATATTGAAGTGTAAGAATTTAAATTACAATGGTTGTAATAGTAAAATATCCTGCATAGACACACATTTGTGCCAAAGTGCTCATTTTAGCTTACTTGAAGAACTTAAGTGGAACTTAAAAGACAAACAAACAAAACCGCCAAAATAAAACCCCCAAACATAGTTATCAGAATAAACATATTCCCAACTTAGAGTGAAACGGGTATATTTACAGCAAAATAAGAATGCTGTTATAATAACACTAACACATCCAGAAAAAATCTCAATACATAAAAATTCCAGAGATGGTCACAAAGAAAGATATTAAACCCCACAGAAGTAGCTGAAAATGCTTTAAAACAACTATTTAGAGCAATATGTATTATGGCTTTCTTTCTTAAAGGGATTTTGAGCTGCTTCAGATCAAGGACGGATCATAAGTCATTCTGGAGTGAAGAATATTTTGGTCCTTGTAAGAAGCTGGGGTGATGGGACACATTCCCTTCCTCTATCTCAGAGGCAATTTTTAAAATCAAAACATTATCCTAACACTTTCCCCAAGTTCTTCATCATTCCTCATGATAGTAGCACCCTCTAATACTATTAACCTATGGCTTTCCAGGTCACAGTGTGCAAGCAACAGAAACACCAGAGATGTGAAATAGTGTTTCACTGTAATGGTAAAGTAAGTGAGTGTGTAGGCGATTTAATCGTCTACAAAAACTAACTTCTGGAAAAGCTTTTAAATCATAAGGTCGCTGTACTGATGTATAAAAAGAAGAATATCCTGTCAGCTGCAATTAGAAAATAAAATGTATTCTGGCACTTCCTTCTTCTCCAGAAAAAGACATCAGATTATTTCTAAGGATCCCCAAATGTCCCAGGAGAGAGCTAAAAGATTCTCAGATGTCCAGGAGAAGAGCTGGACAACCTGGGTCTCTTCAGCTCATAAGACACAGAAGTTCATAACTAGAGGACACTGACGCCAAACTGCTGAATAATTTGTATCTCTTGGCTATAAGAAGCAGCAAGAGGACCTACTCCCATTATCACTGGTGGATCACCCTAAGGCCAAAATATATTTAGTCTTCTACAGAAGACTGGCAAGTCCCTGAAGACTTCCGTCTATTCCCCAGAAGTGGTTTCCTATCTTTTCTACTACTCATATGGTACAGTCGTGAGACTTATGCAGCGAGGTCACAGGGCCAAAGAAGTTTTTAATCTGATTGTCATGGAGTAGCCCAGGAGTTACTTAGTTCTGATCATGTGGAGACCTATTGGATCAGTCCTAAAACAAGAAGGTCAGCAAACACCTTTCCAAATATTCAGCTTCTGGATTTAAAATCATACATTTAGTTCAACTAGTGAAACTCTCTCACAGCATCTGCTTTTGACACATGAACAACACACTAGAGAACTGCAGGTACAAACAGGGTTTGTGGTAATAAGAGGGACTCGAGTAGGAAAAAACCCCATGCAATCCTAGGATACAAAATGATGAGAGGAACAGGAAGAAGCTAGAATCTGAAAAATCCTCAAATTTAGCAGAAGAAAGCCAACAGTATTCACAAAAACTATGTTCTACCAAATCAAGGGGCATCAATTCCTCCTGTTACAGAACAGACCTTACTAATCAAAAACCCAATACACCACTGAAAAACTCTGCCAGGTTGTTTCATAGCACTTTTTATGACACTGTCAAGAATCATGATACAATTACAGAAGTTAAATCCAAGTAAAAACATCAATGACTTTTACTTCATAACTAATTTAGATGGATTAGAGGACTTCCCCTCTAATGTGTTCACAAGCAACACGTTAATATTGTATCACCTTTGACTAATCCTCTGTCAGGCTGTCTAAAATTATCGACTCTTTGTTTTGCAACTTGGCTTCTTATCCTTTCATCCTCTAATTAGCTTTCCAGCCTCCTATCTTCTGTCTAACATGGTCAAAATATATCAACTTCCAGGTTGATATATATAAATACATTTATTCTGACCGGTATCTTGTAGCATACAGTGCAAGTGCTGTCTAATGATACCTCTCATTTCTTCTGACAAGTACGATGTTGCTCCACAGACTTGAAAGCTAAACAGGCTAAGAGTTGATTTCAGATCCATTTTACTTTTTTAAGTAGATATTTTAAAAAATTTAAACAGTACAAGTCTTGGATAGAACATTAACTTGCCTCCCAGATTTTCTCACAGAGGAACTATGGTGTTTTTTCTAATCCACAGACACGAAATCAGGAAATACATGCACGATATCCAATTTCAGAAATACTAAAGCTGGCAGGGCCCAGAAATGCAATCCGTACTGACTAGCTGAAACTGGAAAAGGTCATCTCCATAGCTCACTACACGGTAAACACAGAGAACATCCAAACTCCAGCCACAACCCTTACGCAGATGAAAACTTAAAAACCTCAGAACATTCCCCTACAACATGATGCAAACCATAAGTGCAAAAACACCCTCTCCCTCTAATCGCTATAATAAGGCAAAGGGGAAAAATAAATTTAACGTCCTCACTGCCTACTGCTCTAAAGGAGAAAAAATAAGTGACACCAATGCCTTGCAGCAAAGCACGTTTACTTCCCCAAAGAAATTTTAAAAATTGAGTAGAAGTGCAATACAAAGAAGGCATGAACAGAAAAGAAATGTAAGGGAGTTTAAGAGTTTTACTGTCTGCTGAAAGGGACGGGGAACACCAATCAGAGTATCCTGATTACTCTCACCCCAGTCTCCTCGGTCACCTCACAAGCACAAATACCAGCAGACAACTACTTGTCTGACAGTGACAGCTGGCCCAAATACCAAAACGTCCCCCTATTTTTATTAGAAGATAGTAGCTAAAAGTTTCGATTTTCTACTGTTATTTAATTCACAAGAAATCAACATGAATTCTTCAGTCCACATTCCACACTGTCTGCTGAAAGTACAACCTTAGCACATATGTTTTATCTGAAAATGGAGAAAGACAGTAAACGCTAAGCTAAGGATGACTGGCTAGCAAGAATATATGTATTTTTCTACCACAACTGGTCAAACTATTAGAAATGCATATTACTGTTTGCTCAGCACTTCTGTGCTAGGTTCTTGCAATCAAAACTGAAGACTGATATTCTCTTGCTATTATTTCCCTAAGACATTGAAAATTTTATTATTAAAATTTCTAAAAATGCAAAAACGGATCATTAAATGCAAATCCAGAGCAAATACATTTTGTAAGCACTGAGTGAAAGAAAACTTCTAGCTTTAAAGAAAAGCAGTGGTAGGTATGTGCTAATGAGGTACTTTCCTCTTTTATGTGTTAAAAATGCTTAATTTATCCTGTGAAAATAAACAATGCCAGTTCTTCACAAAAACACATCTACTGACCCAAATTACACACAGGTTAAGGCTGAGTGAAAAATAAAAACTAATGATAAAGAAGTGAACAGCTGTAAGATGCTAGGAATGCTGTAAGCAGAAGTATTGCAGAACTAGTGAATCAAGTGGCAACAATGACTAAGGAAAGCCATTGCAAAGAAATGGGAAAATGACCATTAGTTGTTACAAGTGCACAAAGACAACATCTACGCATAAATATATTTCCAACAAAAATAAACACAATAATGGCAATAAGTAATTAGAACAGACTCTGCATCCAAGCATTTTGCAGAAAATGGAGACTAGAGTAACTAAACCATTAAGCAGACTATTAATTAACTCATTCAAGTGAATAACTAAGTTTTTTAGACTTATTCTATTATGTCCATTTCATACTGTTTAATTGTAAATCCAATCTCTTCTGTGAGCTGAAATATACCAGCTTTACTGGAGAGAAAAAAGAAAAACAACCCACTTAAAACCCCAACAGAACAAACTCCATTTGAACATATTTTCAAATTACTAATTTTATAGCAATCCTTTAATTCTTTCCATCATTCTGGCTGCAGCTATTCATCCCACTGTTCTAGATGCAGCTATCTCTACATATGATTTTTATTATGCATTATTTCTGAAAAAAATTAATTTCTAACTTGCTATGATAGGAGGCAGATCTGAAGTAAAATATGTTACCCGAGATCTACACAAAATTCTCTTCTGAAGCCATTCTCCAACATCAAGTTTTAGTCATGAAATAAGCATCACCAAGCAGAGCCATGACACACACTCAACCTAAATGTTTTACTGGACTACTCAATCACACAAATTCTGGCAGATTAAACTTTGTCAAGACTTATGTCCAAACGTTTGAACTTATTATTTAAAAGAAAGCGTAGCTAAATTTGCAGGTATGCAGAAAATGGTAATGCATTAATTCAAAAGTCTGCCTGATCAAGAGACACTGACTGGTTTATCATTACATTTTTATTTCCATATTACAGGATTCAGGTGATTCCGTTTAAGCAGCCCAATTAACATTTTGCCCATCAGTACACATGCAAAATAGCTAAGCAAGATAAAAGTAAATATATAATGATGACCACACCTACTCTCTACTATGACAGATGTGCCTGTACCTTACTGCCCCAAAACCTCACAACAGAAATTGTAACACACAGCTAATACCTCTTTGGGCTCTCTTCCCCCATCTCCAGCCTCAACTTTTTGCCGGGTGATTTCTTCGCTAAGGAACTGTCTAGTTACATCTACAACTCAGTTAAACTCAGGTGAAAAGTTACCCCTGCAAACCCGTCCCCCGAGATACAACTACACAGCAGACCCTGCACTAACCACGGCTAATGCAGAAAAACTGGAGCTTATCTTTTAATTCCGGGCCTTGGGTAATGCAGCAGATGAGAGCATTCACTCACATCTCAACAGCGCGCATTCCAAGGAATCTGCACCCTTAGAGAGTCACCACATGAGAGGAGGGCATCGCTGAGCAACTTCAATGTGGACAAGCTAAGTACAAAGCTGCTTGAACTTGTGCACATATTTAACAACCTTATGATTCAAAGTTATCACCTCTACAACAGATTTTAGCAGGAACTAATTTCTAAAATCCATTCATATGGATAGCGATATTACTGGAAAACATTGGTTTTTCAAATACAAAGATGCAGAACTCCCAAAGACCTACCTACTATATTGCAGGAAAACTCACTGTTTTTGTAAAGGCTGTAACGTGACACTGATCTCTAGCGAGTTATGATTTAAAAACAGTAATTAATGGTTTGTAAAAACAAAGACAAAAAAGTTAAATTTACAAGGAGGTATTTTAGCAAATGTTCATGAAGTTACTGAAACGTTACCATGGAAAAACACGTACTGTTTACAGCAGTAAGCATCTCTACTTTAGCCAGAAAAACACTTTGTTGAGTCTTCGGTTTATTCAACAAGCTTTAGCTGCATGCTGTAGTAGATCCTCCTACATGCAATTCCATAAAGCAGATCTGAGCTTTCAAGATACCCCGCTGCAAGCAGCGCTTATCCACAGCCAGCGAAGTGTCTCCACAAACAAATATTCCCTCGTTTTGCTACAAACAGCTGGCGAAACATTCTTCCTCCCTGGCACACACCTCTGCACACGGTCACTCTTCCCACCCACCCATCACATACACACACATTTTAACCAGCATCACATTCCACTCATCCAGCGCAGTTTACAGTGCTATCAACGCAACCTAAGCTCTGTCTCCCACTACAGCACTTTTTTTCCCCCCATCCACACAAGGGAAAGACCCTCAGAGTCTTTCCGCCGCTGTATCTCCTGCTCGGCCTAGGTGATCCGGCGGCGCACGGCTCTTCCCCAGGGCCCTGTGTAAAGCCAGAGGGACACCGGGGCGCAGCCGCGGCGAGCGGCATCCGCACGTGAGGCGAAGACGGGGCAGGGCTNCCCGCGGCGGGAGCTGGGAGTGGGGATGGGTGATAGGGGGGAGGCCTGTCCCGCACTCACCGCCGAGGCGCCGCCGCGGTGCGTTGAGCCCCCGTTCTTCTCAGTGCCGGGAGCGGCTCCGCCCGGCCGGGAAACACGAACCCCGGGAAGCAATAGGCGAAGAAGCTGCGAAAAGCGTCCCCCCGCCTCCGCCGGCCCCGCCAAAAAAACACCACCGGGGTGGGGGCGGGGGGAGAACCAAAAACCAAAACCAAACTTTCCTCGCCGCCGTCTCTCCCTCCCCCGAGGAGCACGAACCCAAACACACCGGGACACGCCCTTCGCGCCGCCGATTGGACAGTGCCCCGCCGACCCTCACGCTGACTGGTCGTTCTGCCTGCTCGTCTTCTCCTTCCGTTCCCCTTTCCGCCCCTTCACGCTGCCCATTGGGAAGAGTCTCGGAGACCTCTTCACCCATTAGCCAGGACACACGTCAATCACCTCGGAGTACCGCCTCTCGGCGCTTTTGATTGGGTTCTCGCGTCACTACACACTCACTGATTGGCTGCATTTGCTGGCTGTCACTGGTGAGCGTTGCCCCTCTTCACATCCTTCACTGGCGCCCGCCCCTTCTTCCTCTGCCAATTGCCTGCGAGATTTGCCCCTTAGATAGGGTAAATCGCTCGCCCGCTTCTACTTGTCCCACCCTTCTGCCCTACGAATTTGGCTGTGGGTCGACTCCATTAGAGAAGGAATGTGCCCGTTACACCGTAACACGCGGAGGCCCGCCCACCGAGCCGCGCTTCTCGGCTGTCCCTGGGACCCTCCTCAGCCGAGGCGAGGTTGCGTCAGTTTGTGTACTCATGTGCTGGCCGCATGGGCGAGGCGCCGTGACGGCCACAGGCAATAGGGGCTACGGTCGCGGATATGGCCGCTCAGCGGCGCCGCGACACTGCATGGACGCCTCAGTGCCCGCCGTCCACAGCGCCGTTCCGCTTCGCCCCGCCCCTCCACGTGCACGCGAAATAGCTATTGGGCAGAACAGGTGTCAGTCGTGCAGCTCGCGAAGCTCATTGGCCGGAAGCAGACGCCTGCCGGCCAACGGGCGCCCGCCCCCCGATGTCACCCGCCGGATGACACAGCAGCCGTGGGCTGGCGGGGTGGGGAAAGGCAGGGTGGTGCCTTTGATTGGATAGTTTCACTGTCAATCTCGGTGCATGGGGGCGCTGGGCGGGGTGAGGTCGCGTGCTCGCCGCGTCCAGCGTGGCCTGGGCTGCTGTGCACGTGATGGGGGCCCGCCTCCGGGAACACTTGTGGAAAAGGGGGTTGCGGTGACCATGTCGTTATCCTAAATGAAATCGCCACAAGTACACTCTGATCTTCATTATCCGTGGAGTGGGCAGAGCCAGAAACAGGGCTGCGGTGGGAGGCTGAGGCAGGAGCGGGCCCGGGGTCGCTTTCCTGGGAGGAGGTGTGAAGACCGGGATGAGCAGCGGTAGCCCTGGACTGCAGAGCACGTGTGAGGCAGCACTGCCGCATGGTAGAACGGAAAGGACAAAATGGGAGGAACATAAGCAGAACGTGCATGGCACATAGGATTAGCAGAGCAGAAGAGCAGGGCCAGAGGAGCATTGAAGTCTCCAAAACTGACAGAGAAAGCACTGAGGGAAATACATGGATAACAGAAGCATGTGGAGGATCAACTGAGAGCAAAATACCGTCTACCTAATTTCTGTGCTCGTTCTCATTCTCCCTGTTCTCCAGTATATTTGAAGGCTGCTGTTTGATTAGTGTCACTTCCTGACCTCGCTCAGGGCTGCAAGCCAATGCAATGTTTCCATTTGATCTCCTTGGGAGAATCCTGTTACAACCTGATAAGCAGAACCGTGGAGCAGCTGAAGAGAGAACTGTAGAGATGTGATGTCACTAACGTGACAGGTCTGTGGGTGTTGGTGAAAACATACTCTTGTCTTGGAAGAGCCACAGAGCCCTTCACAGATTAGTCACCAACAGGAGGGACTGCCAGAACAGCAAAGCCAGGTGTGCTGATGGCACAGACAGCAGACAAGATCCCTGCAAAGTCAGGCTACACAAGTCAGTAAAAAGCAGTGGATCTTTTGATGGCTTCTCTGTTTAGTAATGGTAATTGATTTTCACATTAACTGGTAGGGAAAGAGCCCCATTAATATGAATAACACTTCATACTGTATATGTACATATTTGTTACTTTTTATGTTCCCTTGTTTTATATAAACACAGGCTGATTAGATTATTTTCTTACTTACATCTTTCCCCTGAAAGTTGCTTTTTGATCCCTCCTTTTCCTAGAAGACTTCAGTGAAGTTTCAGCATCCATACAGCATCAATATATAAGGGGAATAAACCACAAATATTTACGAAGATTTTGATCCTGTTTAAATACCAATTATCCTTATTTAAAAATATTTATCCTAATGACTTTCATCAGAGACATATGCTAAGGATTCAGCATTTCCTATTTCCTTCAACTGGGTGGTAAGAAGTTTTCTCAGCCATTCTTGTGCATCCTTCACGGAACGTTTCAGGGAACAAGCAAAAGAGAGGAAGTAATACTTCATATGCTTGGGAGCTGTAAAAATCAGGATAGAAAAAAGGAATACAAAAGACTCTGTACAAATCAATACGAATTAGTAATATAAATTTTGGATGCACTTTGCCTCTCTTCCTCATTGTTTATTAAGTATGTGAGAACTGCCTGTATCCTCTCTGTCCACATATATTTTTTTCATGTTGAATCAGAAATATACCAAGAGTACAGTTTGCACAGTTTGCGAGAGAAGGATCTGTCCAAGATCTTGACCTTGTCTTGGCCATAAGTAAAAAAATAATAAAATAATTTCCCTCTTTAAATTCTCTTTCCCCTTATTTGTGTTCTTTTGTGAGTGTTCCTTCCTATGTTTTGCTCAGGGTTTTGGTGTGCAAGTAGCAGGTGAAGGAGTATGATTTATTTTGCATAAGCCTAGGGAACCATATATTTTCATTTTGGAGGAGGAAAAAAATACCATTCTCCATTGTCTCTGTAGTTTCACACTACAAAACAAATTTGAACTGTCAAAAGCAAGCAGATTTTGTTGGTTTGTCTGAAGTTACAATGGAAAACTCAGGAGTTCCCAGGTTCACCTGCGGATTTGGAAGAATCACAGCTCCCAGACATGTTCTGATTTTCATAAAGTCCAAATGCTTAGGAACAAAATAGTTCTTCCTGTTTTTTTTTCATACCTCCCCACTACCAATCAAGGGGGACCAAGTTGGACAGTGGATTTTTCATCCACTGGGTGTCAGTATTACACTACCACTGTGGTGTCTTTTCAGGTGCTGGGAAAGGTTGTATTTCTTTAGGGTGAAAGTCTTTCCTTTGTGATAGACAAGTGATTAGAAAAACCATTATAGCTCTGGGGAGTGGTCTCACGGCAGTATGAGTGTGCACTTTGGCTCCTGCAGAAACAGGCTGGGACCCTGCCTGCAGATATCCCAAGTACCAAACCTCACACAGATTGTAGCCAGAGAGATACAGAGACTTCAGAGTTGGGGTCAATACCACAGCCTTTTGACTCTTAGATTATGAAAATACATTACCTTTTTTTAAAATTAAGTTTATTTGTTATAAATAATGCGTCTGACAGGGATACAGTCTAGGAAAAGCCTGCATGAAGGTACTTCTCTAAACAAAGAGTGCTGCCAGCTTGGGACAATTCTGGATACAGGAATGAGAGAGGACAAGAATTTAGAAACAGCTTTGATATTTGAAATTTGTAGCCAGGGTTTTTTTGCACTGGTTTATTATTTCCAAAAGTGCCACAACATGATTTTTATAGGCTTGCTACATTTTAAATGAACTCTGGATAGTCAGTCACTAAAAACTACTGATATTTTTAGAAAAGGTCTTTGCTGACCCTGCCTTTTTTTCTGCTTTGGATGCCCTAAGCAGCAGCTGTCTTGTGGACAAAGAAAGGAACCAACCACTTACCTCCATAGTGATTAAATTTACTTTTTGGAAAGCCACAGTCAGGTGTGTGCTGATGCTCTGTATGTCCTATGTTAAAGTGTTTTCGTGTGAAATGTAACATTTAACATGATACAATGCTGTACTTTATCTGTGTGTAAAATGCAGGCAGCACTGAAAAAGAAGATTGTCATTGTTTGAAAGATGATTCATAGAAAAAGTAATAAAAGAATTTATGTTCTCTTGTTTTATATAAACACCAACTGATTAGATTATTTTCTTACTTATATCTTTCCCCTGGAAGCTGCTTTTTAATCCATCCTTTTTCCTAGAAGACTTCACTGAAGTTTCACTGAAGCAGGCATATGGCATCAATATACAAGGGGAATAAACCATAAATATTTACAAAGATTTCGATCCTGTTTAAATACCAATTATCCTTATTTAAAAATATTTATCCTAATAATTACTTTCATCAGAGACATATGCTAAGGATTCAGCATTTCCTTCAGTAGAGTGGTGAGAAGTTTTCTGAGCCATTCTTGTGCATCCTTCACGGAACGTTTCAGGGAACAAGCAAAAGAGAGGAAGTAATACTTCATATGCTTGGGAGCTGTAAAAATCAGATAGAAAAAAGAAATTTGTGTTTAAAATAGAGAAGAGCAGAATTCAATGCAGTTATTTTTTTCTTTCTAAGCCACCCATAACAGTAAAGAAGAAACACAAAAGAGCAACTTAAGGAAAAAGAAAGTAATGAATACTGGAATTAAGTTAAATAGCAAGAGGAAATTAGGGAGATGTCAGATGTAATTTTCAAATTTGTATGTTGACCATGTGATTAGTGCTAACATTCCTGCATTACAAAAAAACATAAAAATATCTTTAATGACTGTAAGTGCTTGGACCTGAGCTTTAAGTCCCAGTCAGACACCTCCACATCTCTAACTGTTCTTAATATAGTAGGCTTATTTTGACGTTATCAATTTTTATGTGTCATATTCAGGTAAGACATGCAGCTGCGATAGAAACAAGACCAGTTTATTTATGTCTTGGGCAAAATGCTCAGCAGAAGTTTCAATTTGTTGTGCTGTCATACTCACATTATATTGTTGGAAGGAAAAGGGAGAAAGAATTTTGTCAGCCCACAGCTACAGGGAAAAAATTGGTTTTATGGCAGTGGTTTTAAACAGAGAATAATTCATAATACTACTTTGTTCTGTTTTTCCTGGAGGTAGAATTAAAACAATGCTTCATTAACATTATTTGAAGCTATTTTAAATACAGCTATTTTCAGCAAAACAATGTTAACATGTGGAAGATTTTTAATGAAAAAAACAGGCAATTAGTAAAATGTTTTGAAAAATATTGTAGTTTTTTATGCAGTCTCCTTTTGCCATTTTTTTCACTATGTTTAGTCCTGAAAGTCAACCGGCATGCATATAGGAGTTATCAGCTAGCAGTTATGGTGAGGCTAGAAGTAGTGCAGCTCTTCAGACAAGATTTTAATTAACTTTTATCGTTCTCATTCCACCAACTCAGTTGGAGCTATGATACTCAACAGCAGTAGCAGCCTGTGCAAAATGTTTTGAGTCCTCTTCAGCTGAATCTAAATGGAAAATAAAGTATAAGTAGGTGAAAGCAATTATAACATCATTTATGTACCCATTTATGTCACCCAGCTCCATCCCAACAGAGAAATCAAGTTTTGAAGAAAAAAGAGGGCTGGACACATTCCTGCTAGTTCCTTCCCTATGCTACAAGAGCTATGATATATATATGCCTTTGCTCTTGCAAAATGGAAATATCACACAGGAATGATCAATACTGATGCTGGGGAAAGCTTCCATCTGTCCTTCTATAGCAAACTCTTACTAGGACAGCAAGACCATGGTACTATTTTTGTTTCCTAAATTATTATTATTATTTTCTGTGAGTTGTATCTGTATAGTAATTTAAGATGGCAGCTTTCCAAGGCTTTGCTGTGGTTCTAAATTAATTGAGTATGCTGTTTAACTTTTTAAATTGAGCTTTTTCCTCATATTTAAAAGGGCTCCCATTGTCCTTTATTATTCATGAGATCAAAGCAAGCAGAATGCCATTTCTCCTTAGACTGGAAGTGAAACTATCTGTAGTAGAAAAGCACAGTGGTGTCTGCACTTGTCAGCAGCACTGAAAGCAATACGAAGGGGAAAGCATCTGTCTTTCTTTGGTCTGGTGAGCTGGACACAGACAGTGAGCTGAAATAATGCTCTGCCAGAAAAGCAGATGAGGAAACAAGGATAGCACCTGTGGAACAGGGGACAGACTGAAGAGTTACTGTGGGGTGGAGTAATGGACTGTGCAGAATGCAGGGCAGAATACATGATGGGGAAAAATAAAGTTTCCTTTTCTAATATGTGGACAATTGTGCCTCCTCCAGGCAGCCCAGGTGAAAAAAACCAAACAAAAAACAAAAACCACAAAACAAAAGAAAACAAAAAAAAAACCCCCAAAATAAAAAACAACACACAAACCTTCAAACCACAAAAGTTACTACCAGTTTTGATTAGGAATTTAAAGATACAGTATGACAATTTGTACTCTTATACACTTTGGAATGTGGTTGTATTATTCCCCCTTCATGGCTTCCTTCCCAAAATTTCCAAAAGTGGTGTTCCATGGAGAAGCAGTTACATTTTTATAAAAATCAAAATAACAAAAAAGCACTGACACTTGCAAAGGGGCAGAGTCTACAGTGGCAGGACCCGAGGGCAGAAAGTGAGAATAATTCTGGAATGCAGCATCATCAGTAAGACAGACTGAAGAAAAAAAAAAAAGCTGGCAAACAACATAAAACTGAGATTGGTAGAAAAATATGGTTACAGAATGAAGGTGATGGTGGGAAAAATGTTGGGGCCTTCTATGGCCGGGAGTGCTAAGCTCTTTGAGAGTTTTCTTGGATCGTGGGCCAGCATTTCACGCAGAAGGGCATGTTCTGCCCTCACACGGAGCTCTCAGGAGCTGCGCTCTTCTCGCTCAATCAGCTGCAGGGTGGCCCTGGCCAAAACCCTGCAGAGAGAGCTTCGTGGAGAGGCAGAAGGGAGATGACGCCAGCAGTGGGGTGTGAGTGCCAGGAGGAAGAGCTGTGAACCAAAATGGCCCAGGGTCACCGTGTGTGAGGTGGCATGAACCCTGAGGAAGGCAGCAAGAGCTGTTCCCATGATTTTGCCTCCAGCAGCTTTGGGAACAAAGAGCAGCCAGCTGGGTGAGCCAAGCTCTTTTTTTCTTTACTACTCAAAGCTGATTACTTGCAAACCCCATGACTCACTGTCCCAGCTCTGCTTCTGCAATAGTTAGCAGCAAAGTCAACCCAGGTTTGTGAGTAGGGCTTTCTGTGTCACCTCAAGGGAAATTGGCCAGTAGCTTCCTTGTGGCTGCCACAGGATCAATCAATGGGAGTTCAAGGTGGGGCTGTGTGGGCAAAGCCCTCAGGACCACTACTGACAACAATTACAAGACCTCCTGGTACTGGGAGATGATATTTTTGGACACACTGATAAATTGTGTGCAAGCACCACTGGAGAAAAAAGATGCATTTGCTCAGGAGCTACAACAGTATTTGGTCCATGGTCCTATTTTCTTTTTGCATGAGGAAGGAAAGGTGATCAAAATTCCAGTGGATTTCATCAAGCACAAATGGCCCTTCTAAAACCAGTTCTCCTCACTTCAGAAAAACCTAGGGCTTTTTTCCTTGTCATGCCCTATAGAAACTTTTAGATTGGTAGAGGAAAGTCAACATTATATTGAGGCAGGATTTCTTTTTTTTTTTTTCCTGAAAGAGAGTAAAATGTTCTTTTATGACTGCAGTTCTGGATTCAAACACCTTGCCAAAAAGTGTCTTTGTTCCCTCTCAAGGACCCTCCGCAGTTCAGTTCTAGTCTATTTTCCTCCTCTGCTTAGACCATACTTAATTTCTGCTGCTGGATTGCTCATTGTCACTGACAATCTTATAGATCCTAATCCAGGCCTGGTATCTGTTGTAACCTATGGTCCTGCTTGCACAGAGTAGTGCTAGTGCTCAAAGAGCAAGGTAAATACACTTTTAAGCTTCTTTGCCAAGATATTCCAGACCAGAGAGGTGTTCAAGAAGACAGGGAGACTGTGTTTATTGAGGGAGCCCAACTCCTCCAGAAGACTTTCTGTTGCAGCAACTGCTTTTGCAGCAATATTCAATGCAAACACCCTACGGCATTTCCAAGGGTGTGCTCATGTTAACAACACTGCTGTGCATGAATTCCCAATTACTTATACCAAGAACTACTTATGTGGAAGATTTTGAAACAAGATGGAACCTGCCTGGAACACCCTCATTTTGGCTGCAGGGTGTAGCATCTATAGCTGGCGCCTGTGCTTGTCTGTCTCTCTTTGTTCTTGCAAGTCTGTCTCCTTGGATGCAAAGAGGAAGCTGTTGGTCATACTGGGTAGTCCGTAACTCCAGTTTAAATCCAGAGTAACCCCACTGGGTGCAGGGAAATTAATATGGCTTTGCAGGAGCATAATTCTAGCTCTGTGGCTGAATCAACATCTTTAAAACTGGTGTAGAAATCGGTGAATTGTCCCAACTTTTCCTTCCAGAAAACCTGGATTTGTTGAAATGCTGCAGTCATAAATACAGAACAAAGGAAGTGAATATGTATGACAGTGTTCTCATTGTAAAAGGGCAATGGCAGGTGCTTTGATAAACTAGGAGACAGGTCATTATTTCAGTGCAATGCCCATCAGAATCTGCCTACTGTAGCTCTTCAAAAAGTTTGGGTTTTTTTTAACTTCCTTCCTATGAGATTTGTTAAACTTTGAAGGAGAACATCAAACAAGTGGTAGCATAATTTACCATGCCCTAGAAAAGTTATATTGCCTTGCATTGTACTGAGGCAATGGACTAGATGACCTAGTGACATTTCCCATTTCTAATGTCTATCATTATTGCTGTTATACCTCAGGACACTAAACAGAGATTTTCTTCCTTTCAGTGGCAAAATATCACTAATGGCCATGCTAAATCAGAGCAATTGATCTTTCTGCAGATGTGTTGTGCATTTAGCAAGCCAGCTATAGATGATCACGCTTTGTTTTGATTTGCTGTTGTCTGTTTCCACAGTGCTAGTGCTCAGCACAAGGGGACTGTCAGCCAAGGGAAAGATTTTCTGGCTGGAGATTAAGGATAACTAAGGAAATGGCTGCATGACCCTTAAAGAGAGGATCGTAAATATTGCAACAATAAAACCAATAGTTTCTTCAAAGTTTAAACAGCTTTTCTTTTCAAACACTTGAAGTAAGTGCCCTTTTCCCAAGGTTGTCTAGCACCTACATGTTAAGATTTCACACAGTTTCACCAAATATATTGTAGCTTCTCAGGGAACTACCTTCTTCTTTTAAATAATCTTTCTTTGTGGAAGCACACCCTCCAAAAAAGGTTTCATCCCAGGTATCTGGAAGTTCCTTATCCTTTCCTCTAGTAGTCAAGTTTCAAAAAAGCCAGAGCATAACAATAAAATAGCCCCTGCTGTGTTGTTTCTTAACCACAACATCCACCAAACAATTAAAGTAGGGGCAAATAGGGTTCTGCCCTTTATAATCAAGCAGCAGCACTTACCTTTTCTTGCATCCTAGGGGGAACCTCAGACACAAGGGTCTACCTCTATAAACCCTCAGCTAGAACATTTATATTCCTCACAATCCCAAGTGTGTGAAACCCCAGACCTGTGCTGCTACAACTCTGCTATCATATACAACTGACATTTCTATTCCACATACACTGATGGTATGAAAGACATAGCCTTTGTTTCTAATAATTGGTGTAGGATCCAGCTCTGGAATAAGAAGATTGCTCTCCTGTGTCTATTTTCCCCATTCTCCATGCTGCCTTGAGTCTGTAGCCAGCTCAGGAGAAATATAATCCAATGTGTTCCAGCAGCCAGATCTCACAGATGTGTTCCTACTCCTTTGTTACTCCATGTTCTCATGTACATTTAGCTCATATGTCTTATCCCTTGGGCTGTGAGTGCTGCTCTGGGCACTTTTTAACAAAAGTATCACAGTAGCATCTTGATATTAAATGGTGCATCCTGCAATCAATTGGCTGTTGGTCTGATTGCAGAGAGCAATATCCTTGCTTGAAAAGCCACTCCAGTCTGGGAAATCAAATAGCTAAAGAAACATGGGTGGTCATTCAAAGCACAGCAGGCATGTACCAAATCCATCCCCAAGCCCATGCAAAACGCTGATCAGTCCACAGCCCACTGGTGCAACACACTTTTCTTTCTTACATACTGGAAATTTGCAACTCAGAAGCTCTTTTGCTTTAAATGAAGTAAAAAGACAAAGGCCCCTCTGAATAGGGTCAATACTCACAAATGGAAATATCCTTAACCTGACCTCCCTGATCCTTCCCTGTGCTACTGGATGTAAATGCATTGAATCAGTTCTCATTTTTTATGTTCCAGGTTTCAAGCTCTCTGTAATAGCCACAATTCTCATTATGCAAATGTTGTATTTTGCCTCTATGCTTTCTGCACAAATTCTTTTGGTTGTGTTTTCCTGGTTATGTGCAATTTCACACATCCAGTGAAATTTCAGCCTCTATTAAAAAATTGCCCAGTGTTTATAAAATCATTGCTTTCAGCACTCTCTGTAATCTACAAGTTGCTGCTTTCTACCCAAGGCAGGCAGGAGAGCTGTTATATGCCCACAGTTCTCCTACCAATGACATTTCTAATGTTTTAGAAACAGAAAATAAAACCTGACAAGTCAGATGAAAGGCAGAAGTTGACACTGCTGACAGATAGGCTGGAAAGGGAGAAATGAGTAGAATTAGAAACATCTACAAAACTCAAGATATTAACACATTATGTGATGAGTTTAGGATACAGCATCTACTGTGCCCCTAAGTTCTTGTGCAGACACTTCCACCTACTCTCTTACTTCCTTATCTTGCTGAGAAGCACTGCAAATTTGCCCACATTGGGGCGCTGAGTGCTGTATGTCATGTTGTGGTTTTCTGTAACTGAACTCCCCAAGTACACATGCCCAGACTTGCGAGAAAGATGAGAAATATGTGTTGTGCAAAGACTTAGGTAAACCTGTGCCACCCTTGCTACAGGCATAAAGGCTTTACCATTTCATCTACATGCATAGGTTTCTCTTCCAAGATGGCTCCTACAGTCACTGATTCTGCTTTTCCTAAGCCTTACTTATTAACAAAGATTTCCAAATTTGCATTTCTTCAGCAGGGTAAGGACAGGGGACATAAGTTCTAAAGACACAATGAGGTCATTCAATCCTGGACTCCTCCCTGATTTTGCAAGAGCACAGACAAAAGTGTCAAGAAACAAGAGTGTAATATTAAAGTTGCAGAAAAATGAGGGGAAGGACAATCTTATCTTTCTTTCAATTAGAACTTCCTTAAAACAGAAAAGGCAGAAAGTCATGGTGGTGCTATTGCTATAAAGAAAGAAGCTCAGGATCCACAGAGCCCTGAGATACCCTGTGAAACAAGCTTGGATTAGACAGACTCCTCTTAAACAGTACAAATGCAATTGCTACATGGATTTAAAACACTGAAAGATGAAGATTTTGTTTACTGCAAATGCTTTTTTATGTACTCTAATGCCCAAAAGTAAATTAGACTGGATTTATTCTGAAATAATAGGTCTGGAATTTTAAAACAGACTTTTGTACACGCAAACAAAGGGAGCATAGGAAACAAGAGCTTGTGAGCTACTTAAATGTCAAGGATTACATTGTACCAGGTAAAACTGAAATGTAGCACAGGGACTCAAGTTTCATAGGTTAAATGTCATTGGTGATGGGTACAAATTATACAAGAAAGATGGAAAGGAAAACGGAGGTGGCACTTTGTCAGATGCATTTATAGCTGCAGCAAGATACATTTCAGCTGCAAAGTAATAAAAAAAAATTTAAAAGACAACAAAAAATCCCAAACAACTAAAGTGGACATCTGCTGCAGCCTACTCCAGCAGCTAGAAAGCAGGAATGAATTAGTCTCTCTTAAGGTACTCAAAGCCACAAAACATTGTACTTATGGGGAATTTAGCTGCCCACATTTCTTTTCACAAATACCACCAAACATTGACCAAAGAAGTTCACCAGTTACACAGAAACCAGGTGTCTCTAATCCAAACAGTACAGTACAGGTTCTTGATGAATAAACAAGAAAAATGCCCCCAAACCCCTGTAGCAGAGAAATCACAAATGATACCATGAACACAGTATCTAAATGTAACACAGTGAAGAGTTTATTTGTTTGACTTAGAAAAGGTCTCACACATAATTAACTGGACACATATACATTAAATATACAAACACATACCACAAGAAACACAAGGCACACATTCAGCCAAGTGGCTCTTTCTGAACCATTCACCATTGCAGGCCAGAAAGAGAGAGGCACGAGCTCCAGACAGACTGAAGTGTCCAAAACTAGGACCACAGCTGTAAGCCCCAAAGTGTTCCACACAGACCAGCCTAAGAGGGAAAGAGATCCAGAGGACAGGTGTCCTCTTGGGATTGTACAGGGTCAGGACACAGATGCCAAAGAGAGCTAATCTGGCTCTCAACAACAATTCCCATCTTTCCCACCCCCTTGGGAGGTTGGCAGCTAGATTACCAGAGGGGTCATCTTGGGCAAGCACCAAATGACGGCTTATTTGAAGACTGCTGTACTTTTAAACTCTGCTGGCAGACTTCCAACAGAATTCCTAAGCACTGCTCTTTGCTTCTGTGACCCCCAGCACCATCAACCACATTTTATCTGGAGAGCAAAAGAAGGTCATTTTACAAGTCACAGCCCCAGGTTTCTAGCACTCATCAAGAACCACAATTAGCAAAAACTAGTCAAAATCAATGTGGTCACCTCACCCAGACTCACTTCTGTTAGCATAGGAGCAGGTAAATACCCCAGCTTCAGCAGATTTTATCTTCAGGGAAGAACTAGTTCCACCAGAGTCTGAAACCTCCACTCTGGATCAACAAGGCTGTGTGCATCCTCAGAGTCATGCTGAGTCTAAAAGCAAGTTCTTATCACGCAAAAAAGCAAGTTTGTTCTCTCAAATTAAGTAATTAAGCAGTTTGTGATAAGCCTAAGGAATTCTACTAGTCCCTGGAGTCAACGCATGAGACTAACTTGCTTGGAAAGAATTTGAAAGCAAGTAAACATTACCTTTCAGGAACTGGTATGGCAACAAAGAAGACAAGCAGATGAAAGACTTTCTCTGGGAGGGATATCCTGTTAGTTCACAGGTGAAGAAAAGAGTTCTGACATCCACCACAGAAAAGAGAAAGTAAAGTGCATTTATGTGTAAATGCAGAAGGAAAGGAAGGGCAAGTGAAACCAGCCTCTTGGAGTATTTGTATTCACCCAAGATGAAGCAACAAGGACATAAAGGACTTCCTGGAAAATCTGACCAGATATATCAACATGGTGCTAATTAGTTAATTAACCTATGGCACAATTAAAAAAATAAATATTTTTAAATCCTGGGAGGACAAGAAAGCACCAGATGACACTGTTCTTATCAGAACAAAAAGTGGAACAACATCAGCCTAATAAATTTTAATCTGATCTTTGCTAATGAAGTGAAATAAATACAAAGAGAGAAAAAAAAGTCTCCCAGTGTCTGGAGAGTAAACAAAATATGGCAAAATCAAACCACTTTCAACAATCCTGCAAATACAGTGAGTAGCATTGGGCACATAAGCTACACACATGAAGCCAACAGGATAACTTAGATATCAAGTCACTTCTACATCCAAGTGGTGGTGTCATTTCCAATACCTTTTTTTTTTTTTTTTTTTTGCCATAACCAGGAACAGCTTCATGAAACACCACTCATAAAGTGAGCTGACAAACCCAGCTGTAGAACTACAGCTTATTCCCAGAAGGCTGTATAGAATATTACCCATGGAGTGAGGATGAGTATGTTTAACAGAGGGTACAATACCTTTTGTATTTTAGCATCTAAAGATGCAGGGTAAATAGAGTAAAATGGACCTGCTTGCCGTTCAAGTTAAATGCACTTCAAGGAAAGGAAATTAATCAATCAATCAGTGAATCAATCAATTGCATTTTATCATCAACTACAGACAGCTGTTTGCATGTAACAACCTTTGCTGCAACCCAGCACCTGAAAGAGTCTTTGGATCAGCTGCTTCTGTGTTGGGAGTGCATCAATTGCCTTCACTATGAATTTGTTGTGTAGCTAAAAAAACAGATGGTTCCTCTCAACAAAAAGCAAGAAAACTAAACCTGTTGTTTTTTGATGTTTAATTTTTTTTTTGGCAAGTAGGCATGTTAGTTTTCAGGTGTCTTCTAGTAACTAAGATTTAATTTTTTTTGGTGTTACAAGAGGATTTACTTATGACAGCAGGGCATGTAATTTAAATGGCAAGTAAGCAGAGTGAAATGTCAGTCTGCCCACTGCAGATACAAAAACAATCTGTTTATCCACTCTGTTAGTGAGTAGAATTGGAAAGTGGATAGTGAACAAGAGGACAGAAGTGCCAGTCAGATCCCATAGTAGCTATGAGGAAATCATCAAGGAAACCATTAAAACAGCCTGACAACAGTTCTTTTTTGTACCATGCAATGAATTTAGGGTTTGTTACCACAAAACATTTTTGAGGTAGATCCTTTTTTACTTTTTTCAAAAGTAAAAAAGGATTTTTGGAAAGGGACCAAGTGCCTTCATTAAGACCAGGTCCAGAAGGAACAGCCAGAAAGACAAGAAAGTCCATAGACTGCTGGAATGGTGTCAGAGAAACACCTCTGTATATATAAGCCTTGTATTTTATGCTTCTGTGATCACCTGTTTCAGGCCATTCTCAGAAGCAGAACGGCAGATCAGATGGTCTGACTGTACACAATCCTGCTTATGGATCAAAGCTCTCAATTTTAGCATGATTTAGATTTTGGAAAGGTTAACTTAAAGGAAAAAAAAGGACATTTTAAAAAGCTTGCATGCCTCCTCTACTTCCTCTTTCAACCCTCAAAGATGTGCTCCTTAATCATTCAGTTTCCATGAATGGTAAAGTATTGCTGAATTAGCGACAACAAGGATTTCATAACAGCCGCTGAAGTCCGTATTATTGCTACTGGATCCTGCCCAGGCCTCTCATCAGGTGTTTCTCCTGACATGTCACCCTGGTTTTTCTGAGTTTTTCTGAGCCTTCTGTATTGTACATAAGATGGAGTCAGTTCTTTAGTTTCTGCACAATATTAGGAGCAGTTTTTTCAGGTTCTCATGCCTTGGAACATAAACAAACCTTCTTGTTTTTGTTCACTGTCTTTTGTTTACATATTTCTAGCTTGAAGATAATGTCAGTTGACAGCTGGTCCAGCCCATGGGGTGAAGGGGTAGTAACCCCAGAAGCCAATGCACAACCAGACCCACAAATGTATAAAAATGAAAGAAATAAACAGGCTCACCCTCTTTTTGGGAGTAGCTCTGCACTGCAGACCTCTTGTCTCCGCCTTGTTATTCTGCCTGTTGGCCTATCCACACTGACCCGGTCTCAACTGTATGTTAAACATTGCCCTATTTCCTTTTTTTCTCTTTACCACCTTCTTGCTAAATCACTTTGTTTGACTGCTACATTTTTGACGTGCAACAGTCCAATACTGCTCTGTTGACCACTGTTAGCTAAACCCTTCTCCCAGACCACTCGTTTCTGTGTGGGCAAGTGACAACAGGAATCTACAGGAAGACTCCTTATAGACAAAGGGTTGCTCCGCTGTCTGTAAACATCCTTATTTCACCCAGAATTTGCCATTTCAATTGGATTCAGCCTTACAGCCAGTCAGATCAATACATTTTTGCAGTGCAGTAGAGTAAACAATGCAACAGTGATTCCAAGTCCATAGCTGACAGACCGAAGTAGCAGCACAAGTAAATCAGAAAATCTCTTGCATTTCTCTGGGCACAGACCGAGCTCTGACACAGTCATCACAGTTGTTTTTATATACAAACTATGTGTGCACATAGACATACGGACTAATACATTAATCACTAACCCTCATTTAAGGGACCAATTATCCAAAGCCTATTCATCACCCAGTAAATGTGCTTTAGCTGGAGTGCCAGATGCATCCAGGATCCACCCCACAGTGGCTTAACAGATCACTGCAGGAGGATATGGCTGTAGGTTCAAAATCAATCAAGAAGTTACTGTTCCAGCTTGTGATTCAGTCTTTAGTTCTCCAGACAATCCTTCCCAATCAAGATAACACACAGGTAGATTGTTTGTTTTTATCGCTCATAGTGGAGTTTGGATTCAGGTTACCTGGAATGAAAAGTAGTGTTAACATAAGTAAATAAAACCTGGATAAAGTCTGGACTCATGCTTCACTCTCATTTTTTACTATACACCTTGTGAGACCTACATTATTCTGCATTCTCTAATAGCTTTTTTTCTACTGCAGTAGAAATAAAGAAATGTTAAAATAACAGCAAATACAAAGTACATCGTAGACAAAACCACTGGAGAAGTATTTCCAGGCTTTGGCTTGCACCCAGTCCAGCTTCAGTGGGATCATTAGGTCCTGAAAAATAGTCTGGTTATGCCTTGAGTGGAAGGTTTTCCAAATAGTGAGTTACTGGAAAAAAAATTAAAAAACAAACAAAAACCCAAGGTCATCTCATCCATTTGATACCCACACACATTCTCAGTAGAGGTTTTATTCATGTTTTGTTTCAAACATCTCCAGTGCCAGTGTTTCCACTGCATGTTTCCACCACTGCCTTTGCAAGAAAAATCCCAAGGCCTCAAGGTTTCTCACTAAAGTGGCAGAGTATGCTGCCTATTTTTTATAATCCTAGGTTTTTCACTGCTTACTCTATGAATTTCTTCTGCTCCCAGTATTTGTACCTTTCAATGTTTGCATTTCTGTCTGGTCTCCATCATTACAGCCAGATGTTGATCTGGATGCCCCAGCATATCTGTTTCAAGCACTGTACAAAAGTGCATTCAGAGGCTTTTGCAAGTAAGGGAGCTTATCGGTGCTCTGAGGTCAGCAAAGCTTGCATGACTCTAGCCCAGGGCAGCAGGGACTGAGAGGGGCTGCCATATGGCCCGGAATCACTCTGAACATGGGCAGACCCCACCCATGTATTTGTACAGAACGAAGGTACATGTGCATCTCCCAGGCACTTGGGGCCAGATGTCAGTTCAGAGTGAAAACAAAGAGGAAAAACTGCCACAGGTCGTGGTGGCATGCTACCGAGAAGTCTCAGATTTTATAAGTTTAGGGAGCATTCAACCCAAGCACTGCCTCTTCAAGTGAGCTTCAAGTGGACTTCAAGTGAGTAATTTTTAATGTCACTCTCTTGCTTGTAGGTATTTGATCAATGCTGCCCTTACCTGTAGGTGATGGGGAAGAGAGAAGCTCTCTTTTCTCTCTTTTCTCCCCCTCCTTCTCTCCCCTTTCTTCCACATTGCATCTTCTTGATGTTCTCTTGGGAGGTTGCACTGCAATCTGCCCTCACTTCTGTGGCTGCTCTGTGTGCTACTGCATCCTCTCTACATCTCCCTGTGGCATTTCATTCTACCTGTCCCCCTCTGACACATCCTGTATTTTAGTATTACCATTACTCCTGTCTCCTCCTTATGCCTCTTTCCTTCTCTGTCTGTATCACATTCAAGACCCTCGTGTTTATTTGGAAATATGTCTGTGCTTCTCTGCTTAATTTCAACTCCCAGCTCTTTTATTCTTGTCACTTTCTACTCATCTTCTGACCTTTTTCTACATATCCCACAGTTAGAGAAAACACCCTCTTTGTATGTACCCAACAACATTTCCCTCTTTCTCTTTACAAAAGAGGCTGAAAATTGCAGTTACCATCCTTCCATGATCTCACTTTGGCTGAAAAATGCTGGTGATAACTAAAGAGCTATTTCAATGCCATTGCAGTGCCCAGCATAAATCCCATTTCTTGTTGCAAGAAGCACACAAAACTGAAACACAAAATCCTTCTACTAAGTGTATGTATTCTGCAACCACCGCTCACAAGGAATGAAGTCGATGTATGGAGCAACTTAGGACAGCAAACCCTTCTGAACAAGCCTACTTTGCTTCTTCCAAGGGCAAGCACTAACCAAAAAGTTTGCACCTTCTGAAGGCACACAGCTTTCAGACTTTTGCAGTGTTTCCCAGAAACTGCATACAGAAGTCATTGTCTTTGCTGATCACAGTCTGCCCAGCACCAGCTTAAAATTAACAAGATTCTGGTCAGGTTCAGAGGTGCCCTTGTGTTCCTCAGCAGGCAACAGCAAAATTCAAGGGTTCTGTTAATCTGATGATGTGGTTTGAGAAAGCCTTGTAAGACAATGTATATATTCCAAACTGTGTGCTAGGACTACACCTGAGGATGTTAATTCAGATACTTAGTTTGGGATATTACTTACTATCTGTAGCCCTTGTATTTTCAAGATTGCCAATTCTGACTCAGACTCCCAATTCTGACTCGTAGGTATCCTTCTGTAGCCTGTAAATACTGCATCAGATTTTCAGACTCCATCACAGCACACACTTTCATCATTTCCCTTCCCAGTTCAGATTCTCTTCATCACCATTTGCTCCTACAAGACAAAATCTGACTTTTAGCCTGCTTGAATAATGTCTTTCAACTACTCAGTTGTGGATCTGGTCTCTCCATGCATTTGCAAGGTGGGATGTATCTCCATGGTGCTAGAGAATAGTGACTTTGGAGGATGTGTGTGCAGGGAGGGCCATGGGGCTTAAGTGTGCTGTTTAATCTTTACAAAAGGGAAGGGCAGCTATTTCAAACTGTGAAGCTCTGAATAATTGCATCCTAACCTCCCTACATACCAAGTACCTTCTCCATCATTTCCACTTACCTCCCTTCTGTCGCCCAGAGTATCACAGCACCAGTTTTTACCAGCTTTGCTCAAAGACAACTTAAACTTTTAAAACTAACTCAGCCCTAAAGTTATCCAAGAACAAAGTGTCTCCTATCTTTATAATGAGGCTGGAACTCTATTCCATGGCTGTGTTCAAGAATTTTTTATTAAATTCTTTTCTGTTCCTCATGAGTCTCCATCTGTCTACTGTGCCCTCTACCATCTCTGTTCACATGCCACTTTGGGACTATTAGACTAGAGAAGTTTTCTTTCAAGAACAGTGATTTAATTCAAAAGCAACACACAATCCATGATCTTCCTCTACCCTTTGATGACACCAGATGGCCAAAATCTACTTATGCCATACTTCAAAAGCTGTGGAGTCTCCCACTGTCACCATGAACAGGCCTTCTCAATTTGCATAAACCAAAAATACTAGCAAGGATTCACTGGAAAGATTTATCAGGTCAGAAAAAGCACAAGAGGAAGACTGGTGTGCTGGACCTCAGCGCCTTCCCTGGACCTGTTCTCAATCCTTCTTTCCTCCTTATTGAAAAAGTTGGCAGTCTGCAGGAAGTAACAGTGGCAATAAATAAAACCTGAACATAATAGCAAGGTAATGTCTACGTGGAAATAATCTGGATCAAACATCAGACTCTCTGGCACAGATCCACTGTGCTAGGAGGAGCAGAGACATCCCTGCTGTCCAGATGGTGCAATGCCCCAGCAGGGTGCAACACCCCACTGTCCAACCAAAGACATCAACCTTTCATTCCTTAAGCTGGGCCTGATTCCATCAAGACATTGTGAGAATGCCAGGCTGGCTGCTTTAAAATGGGTGACAGTGGCAATCTCTGATACAGCAAAGTGCTGGTGAATCAGAGATGGCACAATCCTCTCCTTCTGTCACTAGAGGGTAGTGCAAGCTCTCGTGTCCATTCCTGCAAGTGGAGATGCCCATACATCTCCCCACAGGTCCTCACTGATCTTGCTTTTCCTGGCTTTAAGGAATGGAGCCCACCAGCTCATAGTGTCTGTGGCTCAAGACATACTTGGAGAGAGGACCTCTTTAGACCAGGGTTTACTTCTGCCTCCCCAAATACCAAATGCAGATTTTAAAATGGATCTACTACAGTCTTAAAGAAATTAACCACGTCTTCTTACAGTTCCCTCTTGTGTTCATTTGGCATTTTTTGAGTCTGATCTTCATTTAGGCAGAAATATTTCCAGGAACCTAATTAATCACTGTTGTTGACTGTCCCAATACCCTGCTTTTCTTCTTGGTCTCAAGAAAATGTCTTTCCATTTCACATCATGATAGCTGCAAAAGAATTCAGTATCTCTACATCTGCATTTTCCATTCATCAGAGCACAGAATGGTCTCTGGCCAGATAAGCGGAGACAACATTTTCTCCTTGCAATTAGTTTATTTTCCTTATAGTGCAGGACGTATTGACAGCCAACACAGCTCAGTGAGAGGAAGATAACCAGGCTGAATAGTGCAAAGATTTACTTCAATCTCATAAAACATGTAAAAAGTTTGGGAGTTAGCTATGAACGCATAATCTATTAGAAATCTTTATCATTTGTGTCTTCAACTGATTGAATCCTTGGAAGAACTTAGTGAAAACATCAGTCATGCATTAGCAAAGAAAGAAAAGTTGAGATCTAGTGATCTATTTCTTTGTAGCTTCTATTTTCATTACATTCTCCCCCATTTCAGAAGGTAGTAAAGGAGCAAATTAAAAAGACTTGTACCCTTTCCTCCACTCCTTGTCCCCTCACCTCAACATAAACACATTTTCCTCTCTCTCCACCAGGAATTTGTTGCAGTAAATGCACCTGCCTGAAGTCTGAGGAATGGAGGGATTACACTGAAAATCTGTCTGTGGCCTGCTGGCCATTACAACAGAGAACACAGTGCTGCTGTTTATTAGGGAAATGCACTTCATGAACTGAGCACTGTTTTACACATGGTAATGTTCACCTTTCTCTCCCTTTGTAGCGCAAAAGTACAAGAAAGATCCACATGAGAAGTACCAACTTCACAGTAAGACTGCCATTACAATGCTTTCAACTTAAATTGCCTGTATCTTTTAATACAACTTCTACGTTTTGATCTCACTCATTTTGATTCAGAGGAAATAGGAGGGTCTACGCACAAGTGCCTGTAGTGGGTATGCTTGCATCAATCAGCCAGGCTCAGAACAAGGGACACAGAAAGCTGTATGCTGGTAAAAGGTTTTACCTGAGTTGCCTCCAGTGCTCCGAACACTCGCATGGCCAATGCTGAGCCTCTCATATTCCAGTTTCATGTTCCCAAGGTCTTCTCCTGAATGTCCTTCACTCACAAAAGAATTGGCCTCAGTGCTTGAGCCTGGAGACCGCTTGGCCTTGCGACTGAAAAGCCCACTGGCAAACCGTTTTCCTTGCTTTGCATTGGTCTGTGCATCTTCTTTCTTTATGTCACGAATAGACTCTCTGGATTTGGATTTATTTTTCAGGTCCATGTGGAGCCTGGACAACAGTTTCTGGGGGCTCCGATTCACCCTGTTCAAGTTTTCCAGAGGTGGATCTATTTCTGGGAACACTTGCTCTAATGTGACTAAGTCATTCAGGAACTGATTTAACCGTTTCTTTGACTCACTTGTTTCCTCCTTTTCCCTGTTTCCCTGCTTGTCTTGCCTGTGCCATGAAGCCCAGAGCATATCACCACGGGTTGCCCCTGCTACTAAACCATACTTTGGGTTAATGAACTTCCGAGACACAGTGGAGGAATGAAGGCCTGGCTTCCCAATTCCAAGGAGGAATGGGTTAGCAATACCCAGTTCCTTGTATAAATTAACTTCCTCTGAGATGGCATAGAGCTCACGAAACTCAATGTCAAACATCTCCACGTGCTGTCCTGTCAAGACCAGCAGGATGTTTCTATCAATGTGGGATGAAGTCCATGTGAAGCTAAGAGGAGGAAACAGAACCAGTATTAGATTTGGGGGTGCACAATTGACCCAGCCTACCCAACAAAACCTAAGACACTACAGGGGAATATGTAGTATTGTAACATTTGCCCTTATATCCTTGCCCAGATGGGCCCAAATAGATACATGACACAACATTATTGTTCTTCAGATGTGTAGACCAGATTTTGGAAGAAAAGGCCCTGAAACTCTGAAGGAGAGTTAACCTTTTAAAAAAGCAGTACTGCATCAATGGGAGGAGTCTCCAGACTGAAAACCTCACTGAAGAGAACTGAATACAGGGACTTGTGGGGAGTCCTTGCAGACCCCTTTCCTGATGCAGTGTGGAACTGTCTCTAGCCCGCCGAGATGGTCTGCCAGCATGGGTGTCCATTCTCTGAGAAGGGCTCTATGCTACCTTCTCTGTTGTCCCATTCCAGTTTCTAAAGATGCCACACAGATTACAGAAGCTGGGACAGAAGGGGGATGACATGTGAAGAAGACTCTCAAGCAATGTCTTGACCATTCTTTAAATAAATGCCTTAACACCTGAAGCAAGAGTAGCCCACCTGTATGATCCAGTGGCCACCTTTTCACCATCTACCATCAGGAATCGGGATGCCAGCGTGCCTCTGATCTTCCCTGATGGCATGTAGAACCCAACTCCTGTCACAGAGCGTATGCGGATATTCTAACAGGGAGGTGAAAAGATAAAATATAACAATAAACAGGACAGAAAATTAGATAATTGCCAGGTCCAAGTCTTAAGATATCACTCACATTATCTCACTATGTCTGAGACTACAACTCATTTTGTATCAGCCACCGGAAGGGCTGCAAAAGGAAAACACAGTGCTGGAAGTCCTGTTGTCATGTCCTGTCTACACAGGTCACTCCTCTCTGTCAGTTTATAGCTACCCAAGGGGTCAGCATCATCAAAACCCTGCCTGCTGTTTTCAGCTATTCATTTGAGCCACTGGCAACACAATGCTGTCTGGTAAGTGTCTCTATTAATGTCCTGAATAGATCAGCAAAGATGAATTTCTGAAGATGAGGAAGGAGTATCTTTTCATAAAATGAATGGAAGTAGTTAGAAAAAGAATACCTCTCCCCAAACCTCACATCTCACACCCTTTGGTCAGCAAAATACAAGTAATAAAACAAAGCACTACCAGACACAGAAAAACCAGAGTTAAGATTACACGATTTCAACAATAGATATGTGCTTGTGCATACTCTAAGGATATAGTTGCACATTGGACTGAGTGTTACTCTGCTCATGGGCCCTGGCTGCACAAGGCTGAACTCCCAAAGTGTCTAACATGAAACATTCCCCCTCCCCTCCTCCAAAACCCAAAAACATTGAATGTCAGTGTAAGTTTGGAGCAAATTATCTTGTCACTCCAACACACAAATCTAGACCATTTTCTTCATTCCACCATCTTTTTATGTAAGAATTCCTTAAGAATGAAAAGCTAAAATGCAGTGTGAACTGGAGTCATAAATTGAGGGCTGGGAGTCAGATAGTCTCAGGTTTAATTGCAGTTCTGATACTATTCTCTGTGATGTTCAATTGACAGGAAAAGTCAATTCACTATTGTTTCATTCTTCCCCATCTGCAGAGCAGAAGAATCAGGAGGATTTGGCTAATGCTAGCACAGCTTCAGATCCCACAAAGAGCTAAGCCCTATTACTATAAACCTCACTGACAGCTTAAATATTGACAGGCTATAGAAATCAGCATGCAGGAATAAGTGATCATAAGAATGCAGATTTCTTTCAAAAGCTGTTTTTCTGAATAGACTCCTATCTTTTGAATCCGTTCCTATTTCCCCCACTAGAATACAGCAGTGGAAATACAATACTCTGACTAAGAGTAACTGATGATAATGCTGTTTTGCATTCAGCTGTTGCTTGATCTGTCTGGAGTTCTGTGTGGGCATTAGCTAATTAATACTCCAAACACTGTTGAAAATATTATTACCCCATTTTAAAGATGAGGAGCCTAAGACAGAAAAAGATGAATTGCCTTGCCCAAGGCTTAGCAGTGACTCATGTGTAGGATGCTGAAGGCAGGTTGGGCAGAGCATAGGAGAAAGGGTGCCCTTCCCAGTAGTTAAAATAACATTTGAATTTGGCTGGCTTATCACCTGAAATAACTTTTTTTTTTCCTTGCTGATTAATGTTGGATGTGAGATTTTCCAAATCATGATGTGCTGACTGCACAAGACAAGAAGTCAATCAACAGCTCTGATGTGAGATGTACTCCTGTGAATCAAGAAGTATCAGCCTGTGTGAACAGAAACTGTAGATCTTATTGTATTTGTATGTTCTATCACCTTCTTTTGTTGGAAAGAAAGCACACTTGAATTTCTGCAGTAACTGAGCTGTATGTAACACTTAGAAAGCTGCAGAGGGAATAGAACTGAACAGCTGAGCACATAAACCTCTTTGAATAAAGTAGGTACATGAATGCATTAATACATCTTGAAATGCAAAACACAAGCACAAAGTCATATAAACAGCGAGTCACTTAACAGGTTATTTGTATAAAATTTTCTGCCTTGAAGGATCTTAGAGCATTTGTAGACTGCTAAGTCAAGCTGCACAGAGGAAGACCCAGACTGGATGAATGTACCGAAGACTGCACAATAACAAAAGAGGAAAGACAAATATAAATGAGGTGAGATTGCAGGCATTTTCACAGGGCACTAGAGTTACAGTAATAACAAATATTTTGAGTAGAGGACTAGTGACCTCACCAGATAGAAGTGACATCTCCTGATCAGTGTTGTTGCAGAAGCCTGCTTAAGGTTTGTTTTGTCATATTCTAGCTTATGGGAGATGCAGTCTGCATTAAATTTCCCTATTTCCTTTCCACAGACTTGCACCACTCCTCATCACAAGCAGTGACTAACATCTTCTTGGCTACAACTTAGTATGACTGATAACAGTCAAGCCTGACAGAGCATCCTAATACAAATACTAAGGAATTGGTCTTCCTTGCTTCCTTGTGACACTTTTGAACCTAACTCTGAATCCACAGAAAGCTAAATTATACCCAGTTTAGAAAATCAGTAATGCTGTGACTGACTTGACAGACCTAGGCTGTAGTGCTTACAAACTGGGGCTGAGTGGGGAGGATACACAATATAGACCCTAAAGGGAGGTGCTGTAACTGCTTCCACTGGAGAATCCTGTTTACCTTCCCTCTCAAAACCGGGAAATCCTCTGTTTGCCCCTGACAGTTTTGAAAAAGGCACAGTTATTGACAAAATAGTGTAACTTGCAAGTATTCAGGTAGAACAGGATGGAATGCAGCTAGCAGGGATATGGCCTGCCAAGATCATTACTGAGTATTATCTATTTGCGTCTTCACAAAAAGAGAGCCTTGCAACCTTCCATTCTCAGAAGGTCACAAGTAGTCTACAAGAATTCTCTAGTAGACCATTAAAAAAACCAACAGCACTGCTTCACATCACATTCTGCTCCTCCCTCATCTCAGGTAGGAATTAATGATGAAAAACATAAAATACTGAAGTGAAATTCCAAAAGATTCTTAGGCAGAAGCTTTGAGACTTTCTGAAGTGAAAGGAGAAACTTCTTACATGTTGGGAAAACGAATGTAAAAATTAATGTGAAGGTGAACTTCCTGCAAATAAGTCATTCCCTGAGCTTGCTTGGAACTCTAGGAGAATTTTCTGTCTTTGGGCAAGTGTCTGTTACTGTGGTCAGAGTTAACAAAAACATGAGGACCAAAAACACTTACCTAAAAACTGGTGAGAACATTCACCTTCGGGTCCTGAAAAGACAAATTTCTGAGGGGCTATGAATTTTGTGTTTGTGAGAACTCTGATTCACTGTGATCTCCAAAGAACACTCTTGTGTCAAACTTAACAGAAGTCTGACAAACCATGTCCTGTAGGCAGAGGAAGCCCTATGACTCACACACACAAGACATGCTCTTATGAACAACAACCCATGAACATTCAGGTGATTGAATTTAAATACATTTCTTGTGAACTCTGGCCTTCAAACAAAAATTGAGGTTTTCTCATTTCATGCTTGGAGCTGGTTAAGAACTTTTACTATTTGTAGGGTGAGGTACTATCTTCCTACAGCAGTTTCCCTCACATGAGATTGTCAGTAGATCATGATACTTTGCCATCTCTGCAAAAATAATACAATAGCCAGGAATTCTGTGAAAATGTCCATCAATGTACATAGACAAAGAGCAAAACCCAGTGTTAGCAGTAAATCTCCCTGTATTAGGACTGTTGAAATATTCACTTTGCATTGGATGAACAGGGCAATGGTACCAAAAGGGCAGCAAATACAGAAGAAAATTAGTATCTGGTGGTGATAAAAGAATAAACATTGTGACCCTGCAGTTCATGGTAGTGCATCATCTCTCTCCCCCTGGGATCAGATCTTGCCTCTAAACCTTAGAGTTATATCTCATGTGGCTGCAACTTCCTGAGAAAAAAGCCATCCTCTGTACCTTGCACAAGCATTCAAAAGGAAAGGTGGGAAAAGGGCAGGAAAGAAGAGTATGCAATTCCTTTGCTGGCAAACTATGTCTGGTGAAAACTGGTGAAAATCTTCTAGAATAAAGCAAAATGGTAGTTCAAAAAGGAGATAACATTTTCCCTGTTGCTAAAAATCTGTAGAAGAAACTGAGACATCGAAGCAGATGTCAGGAGAAGACTGGTAGATAAGAAATGGGTGAATGAGTTTACTCAGCAATTTCAATATCCTCTGTGATCAAACAATGCGGGACAAAATGATTCTGCCTAAACAAGACTGCAGGCCCAGCTTGCTTTCTTGCTTTAAAGCTGGATCTTCAACCCTTGCTGTTACATCATGTTACAGGAAGAAGAAGAAAAGAGGAAAGAGGAAGAGGAAGGGCTGGGGGGAGTCCTCAAGGGGAAACAGGAAACCTTAACTTTGTTGGAGCTTCCTTGGGTATCCAAAACCTGTTGCCAGGGAAAACCCTGCATGGTTTCTCTTACACTGACCCAAGCAGCAGCATAGGAACATCCAAGGCAGCTGTGGGTGGGACACAAAGAGAGCATCTTCCTTGAGAGGCAAATGACTTGTTTCCCCATTCTATGAAGAATCGGCCTCGTCATTCCATAGAAGCATATATGGGAGTTAACTGCATTGACCTTAGCAAGACTAACAAAAAAACCTAAGCCTTACCAGAAAAGAAAGATAACAATCTTCAGGGGAATTTAAGATCCAGTATAAGATACCCAGGAGAAGAGAGGAAAAATTTGAAGGACAGCAATATGTGGGTTGAAGCTCTGCAGAACAGCGAACAACTAGGTCAAAAGATGTTAAAAATTTCTTCTCAGTGGACTTCCTTCAACTCAGCTTGTACTATTTTCAGATGAAGAAATCTAAAGAAAAACATAGCATGGGCTGCCATGAAATAAGAGACTCACAGAAGGGACAAAGAAAAGTTTTCTCGTTCTTTTGATTGCATCGGTTCAAACTGCACCTCCTTGGAGAGAGCCACAGAACTAGACTGCTGCAAGACCTAGGCACTGCTGTAGCACATCACTATGATCACCGGTTTAAGAGTGGCAAGTCAGTGTAGATACCCGTGGAGAAGTATAAGAGCAGAAAAAGACCACTTACTGTTTAGAGACAGAAAAGACTGACTGAAAGAAATTCACCTCTCCAATAGCAATACAACTCTTTCTAAAATGCCAGGACATAATTTTCATTCACTCTGTCCAGGAGTTAAAATATTTTAGTACTGAAGACATCATTCCTGTACTGGGAAGCCGGTACCAGAGCAAATGCAACTACTGCTGTGATTTCACAGCTATGTACCAAAGAGACACAAGCCTAGGACACACAATTCCACTGGCACTTGAAACACGTCTGTTATAAGGAGGTCTGTGTCTTGCTTTCAAAGACACCAGAGGGAAGGAACTTCCACCACTGTTTTGGAAAAAGATGAGAAAACTTCTCAGCTGGATGTCTTTTTTGATGAAAGAGAGAGCAGAGTGGTAGTTCACAGGAGCACTGTTCAGTTATATGCATGTAATTTTCATCCAAATTTAAGATGGTTCTCCTAAAATGATTAATATGAGATTCTATAGTCTTCAGACCTTTTTGAGTTTTGGTTGTGTTTTGGTTTTTTTTAACTATTAGTTGAGTGTTTTTTGAAAATCCACCCTTCCTCCAGGCAAAAAGCACTTTTTCCCCCACCGCTGCTCAGAACAGGTGGATGACAAAGAGGAGTGAGTCTGGTTGTTTCCAACCTAGCAACTTTTTCCAGTATTCAGAACAAGTCTGTAGCAACAGTGACTAAAAAGATGGGGAAAAAGGAAGAAACACAATACTAACAAGAAACATACAAAGGATTTCAGTCTGTATGTAATGGAGTGAGATCCCTCTGAGGCTGCTTCTGCCAACCAAGCTAGACTGACTACTGTGTTGTGCTGTATGCACCGTATGAAGGCACTCTAGTATGGAACTGGGCAGCAGCTGTGGCTCTCAATCCCTTAAATTCTCCTGCAGAGGAGGACTACAAACTCATTCACTCCTGGATCACTCCTGGATAGGAAAGTCTTGATTTCACAGAGTATATGGATCCTGTAAGAGGGATCCATGCAGACAAGTCAAAGAGCTACTTGGGACTCTAGTTTGAATCCTCACATAGAAAACGTGTAGGAATTTTCCGATAATTTTCTCTCCAGACTGGAAGTTTTAGGTCACAAGAGCCAAGAAACGACACAGATCCCTCTCTTGGGTGAAAGGCAAAAAATTCAAATCTTTCCTTTTTCTTTCCTTCTGTATTATCAAGCCACTCTATTATGCTTCTGTGTTCCATCAATCCTCTCTAAGTGCTGTGGTATGATTTGTAGGAAGAGATGTGTTTGCTGGTCCAAGCAAGTTCCAAGATTTGTTACAACTGCAAAAGGCCATTGACCTGCAGGAGATAATGGTTCAGTACTGAATATCTTACCTTGATCTGCAAGTCACTGAGGTCAAGGCATCTGCACATTTCCAGGAAAAGCTTCACACCCTCCTCATCTAGGATTATATAGACTGGGATCCAGCGCTTATATGCTGCATCAACAATATCGCGGAAGATGTCCCGGTCCGTAAATACATCCATGACCACTGCAACAATCTGGAAACAAGAAGATGGTAGACAGATAACCAAATAAATATTAGGAACTGAAAGGAAGGCCCATCCCACTGGTGGAAATTAAAGGAGAGTACTGATAACAGATAATGGAAGAGAAGCCTATAGGGAGACAAAAGTACAGGGATGTACATGCCCCAGCACTACCAATAATTGTAATTTTCTGGGTTAGCTGCTGCACTCTGGAAGGAACTTAAAAAATGTCTATGAGAGTTCTCCTTCTGGATGAAAATTACTTATTTTAGCAGCCTGAGGAATGCCAAAGCCAAGTACCTAGTTTTTCCTCTGTATTGTCTCTTACAGAGACAATTTCCATTGTCTCTGTAAGAATTCACTTAAATGAAGAAGAACACTGACAATAGATTGAAAAAAAGGAGTGAAAACACAACTTTAACACTTAACCTTAAGGTGTCTAATGGAAGAATGAATGTGCAGAGGAATCAGAGCCTGCATCCTCAGCCACGATGCACAGTGTAGACAAGAAGAATTCTATTTTCTTTCTTCTTCCCCAAATCCCTGTGAAAAGTCTGCTCTCAGAGCTGGCTTCCCAAGGAATGATTTATAGAGCTCAAACATAAACACCTCATATTTCTCAGGAAGAGACTAGCATGTATTCAAAATTCAGAGGTAAAATGATCATTCCCTCTCTCCCCATGTACTGTTTTTCTATAAAACTAATCCTTATTTCCAGGCATAGATTTTACATAAAAACAAAAGATTTCACTGACGTGAGAGACAACCCTGAACATTTATAGGATGAGTAACAACAAAGGTTGTTGTTACACCTTTGTTGTTACTTCTTGTTACACCTGTAACAAGAAGGTTATGGGTAACTTAAATGCTGATCTTACAAAAAGGGAGAGAAAAACAAAACATGTATCTTTTACACCATTAGAAATACCAATTAATTTTTCTGCCTGAGTTATTCTTCCCAACATTTTAAAGGTTGGAGGAAACTATTGTTTTTCTAGTTCCTCGGCATAACATCAGCGTGCCAGGTCAGAGTTGCCATGCTGACAGTATGCTGGGAATAGTGTTGCCTATATTTCAATTTCCCAAGTGCTGGGCATCACAGTAATAAGCCCATCTGAGTTGGGGATGGCATATACAGGTGTGAATGGAGCTAAATACTGAATCACAGAGTAGGATTTTCTTCACCTGATGCTTGGAAGAGATGCAGTTCTCTCACAGGAGCTCCCTAAGGCTCCTGCCTTTGTTCTCCCTTCCCAGGACAATGCAGGGAATATTATCAGAACCTCTGAAAATTAAAATACAGTGAACTTGTGCCATTTTGTTTCTGAGCAACTCCATATACAGGCAAATCAAAATTAAAGGCATGAACAGTTCATGCATTAACTCAGGCCTGTTATGCTCCCTCTGCCCTCACACACAGTGGTATGGATGAGCTGTTTAGGAGAAAGGATGCCAAATAATATTCATTTGAAATAACAACATCCACATAGGGAATGCATAGCAGAAGCACAAACTTCTTTTCTCTCCATCCCCTCCATCTGCAGGTAGTGTAAAGGACTGCAGAAATTACAGCCCTTCCTGGACAAACCATTAATTGTCAGTACCGGCTTTGCAATGTGAAGAGATGGTTCCCAGCAGGCTGTGGGGCCCTGGGTCAATCCAGGCTTCTTTCCAAGACTGGGGACCAATGAGAACAGCAGTCAAAACTTCCAATGGGAATGCCTGTTGTTGTGTTTGCCATCTCAAACCCTGTCACAGTCAGTGATCTGTCAAGATCACCTAAGAGTGTTCTCAAGCATAGCAAGTCAGAGCATGATTGTCTACCCCTGCAAGAAGTCTTCCCCATCTCTCTTCCTATCCTATGGGTAATAAACTTATCTGTAGGGCCCACAGGTGTGTCTAGCTCTTCATAGGAATTGTAAGATTGGCACATTAATGCTTGCTAATCTCATTGCAGCAAGGTAGATTAATTAACACGTATTTGTAAAATACTGATGATAAGCCACCCACAGACATGTGCCACATATTACCAGTATCTGTTTAAACCCCTTCGCAAAAACAAACTAACCCAATAAACACCCACTCTCATTTGCTGATTAAAAAGCTGCCACCTGGAGACTTTTTGTGCCAGGGCCAGCTCAGTCGAACACAATAGTCATAGTTATCTATGAAAAGAACCATTAAACACTCAAATGGCTGTTAAACATGAAACCAGCTTTGGCCTGGGAGGGGCACAGTTTGTCCAGTCAGTGAAAAAAAAATCTACAAAGGAATCAGTTATTTCCAGGTGCCAGGCACACCTATTGAAAGGAACAAAATTTCCCAGTTCTTGAACAGTCTACAGAAGCCTTTGCAGCAAAGAGGAGGTGAAGTTGCATTACAGCAGAGTATAAGGATTTTACAGCTTCTAAGTGACGGATCACACCAGTCACTTTACAGAATTACAGGGTGTGCACGATTTGTGAGAGCAGGGAGATGAGAAGATCACCCATCAGATTAATGCCTCCCTAGAAAGTTTTCTTTGTTTCCCAGCAGATTTGGTTTGAACAAGTCTGCAAAAGTTCTGCATATAATGTGTGCTGGCAGAGGGGAATAGGTGGAGGAGAAAATGACTGCTGAATAATAAAGCAGAAGACCCAGAAGGCTGAAAAACTAAGTGCAGGGATGAAGTTTTTTACACGGTCCTCCCCTTTACCCAAGGGGTGTGTCAGCTCTGACAGGGATCTTTTTCTAGGTGGTCTTCCCCAGGAACTTCACCCACATCCGGGATGGGTGACGAAGAACCTCGTGATTGCCCCAACCTGTTCAGGGTAAGCTGTTGTAGCATCATGTCTGGTTTGCTTCCTTGCCAGAGGTGTCCTGTCACCACCAGCAGTCATTTCCAGAGAAATATAAATGGGAGGAGCAGCTGCATATTGTCTGCACTTTGGCTACTTGCAGTTCAGCCTGGACAGTGCTGAGACCACAAAAAAAAAACCCAAAAAACAACCAACCAAAAAACACTATCCCATAAACGAACACACTGCCCTGTCTTTAACTAGGGATACCTGCACACACCAAGTAGGGGTGGCTGTAACAGCATCATGATCTGTCTTCCTCTGAACCCGGGAATGAGGCTGGGACAGGACAACGCGAACCACGGGTACAGAACCCCAACTGAGGGGAGATGGAGGGGGTGTGCAGAGGCATCAGCTCATCACAGGCATCAGCTTTGGCAAAGCATAACACGACTGACAATAAGGTGCAGAGAAAGCCCTGCCTGGTGGACGACGACCATTACATGGCCTGCTCGCTCCTGCTTTGGAGCTAGCGCAGCCCGGCCGCGGCGGCTCTCGCTCGCCTTCCACCCCGTGCTCCGAGCCAGACCCTCGGCCCGGGTGAGGGCGGGCAGGGTTGGCCCTTCGAGGGCCGGGCCGTACCTTCTGCGCCTGCTGGATCATCTCCCGGACCACCTCCTTCAGGTGCGGCGCGCTCTCCTCCTTGCGCGGGTGTGTGAAGAGGGACACCCGGCTGATGCCACGGTAGAAGGTCTTGTCTGTCCAGCCTAAGTCCAGCGGGGGCACCTCGGTGTCCGAGCACTCGGGCCAGTAGGCCAGCGAAAGGGTCTCGCCGCCGGGCCCCCGCGCCCCCTTGCCGCACTCCCGGGGGTCGTCGTAGCCCCGCCAGCCGTCCCGCAGGTCCTGCAGCTCCCGGCCGGAGAGGAAATCGCGGAGCTGCTCCTTCCTCAGCGCCTCCCGGTACGCGGCCTCGCCGCGGGTCACCAGTGCCTCTAGGGCTCGGCGCTGCTCCTCGCTGTAGTAGAAGCGGGCCTGGGCCTCTGTCACCTTCTCGTTGACGTGCAGCTCGTCCAGCAGGAGCACNGAGGCAGGGCCGAGCCCGCCTCACCTGGCCTGCCCGAGCCCGCCCCGACGGGTGGGGCGGCCGCTCCCCCTGGCTCTGGGGCCAAGGCCGTCCCCGCCACCCCGCCCCTCCCCCCGACCCTGGGTGGCCCCCGGCGACGGGGACGCGAGTGCGGGGAAAACAGGTTCTGTGAAAAGGAGAACAACCTGACCTAAGAGATGTAGGATGCGATGCAAGATGAAGGGAAGAGACTGGTTATATGGTGGCCTAAACCAGCTTTGAGGGATGTGGGTTAGAAATCTTTAACAAATTTGTGGAATTGTATCCTAGGAGTGAACTTGGTGCATTGAAATGGGAAAACCACACCTCCTAGGGAAGACCCTCACCCTCTGAACACATGAATTTGGAATTCATGTGCCTTTAAACCGAGGTGGGGAGAGAGAATATGTTCATATGTGTACATTGTGTATGTATGCATAAATATGCTTCTTAGCTTTGTGGATTTACCACTTTGCACCCATCTTGGGCAGACACGAAATAAAATCAAGTCTCTCAACTCTGTGGATCAGCTTCCCCACTGGCTAAAGAACACAGATTTGGGACAACACCCTGGCATGGCTGGCAGCAGTGTCCTGACTGCAGTGCTTGGAGGAGAGCCAGGCCTGGGCCCTGGGTGTATTCTGGGGTGCAAATGCAAAAGTCTGTTTAAGACTTTTTGCCCCCCTTTTTCAGACTTGGCGGCCTCCTGAAGGATGCTCACAAGGAAGAGGGGGACACAACTGAGGCCAGGGGGATGGGCAGAGCACCATGGTGGCCACAGGCAGTGGCCAGTTGGCTGCAGTGAGCTGGTAGCTGGCCCTCTCTGCATCCTCTGGAAGCTCCGCGACTCCAGAAAAGCAGGTGGTGTGGGGTACCCAGCTTACAGAGGGCAGATGACAGAGCCATGTGCCAGAGGCTGCCCAGCAGGCTGGTGTCAGAGTTGTGAGTAAAACAGCCCTGCTTCCCGTCTCTGGCTGGGAGCATGAACAAATACCCATGCACATCCCACTGGAGAGACTGGGGGCTGTAATATTAAATTACAATTTTTGCGAGGTGTGTGGTCATTGCTGGGGGCCCTAATCAAGATTCTGGTTCCACTGTGGATTGCATACACAAAGGATAAAAAACAGCACTTCCCCACTACAGCCCAGGATCAGAGCTGGCAGGGAATGAGCAAGGAAACAAGGATAAAGTCAAAGACAGTGGTGAAAAACAAACATTCAGAGGCATTTGCAGTGCTTTACATCTTCAATTAGACCTAAGTGCTCACATGCAGAAAAAAACTTTAGGGGACAGAGCTCCTGAACCTGCTCCTTATTTCCTCTCTCTAAGAAATCACCCGCCCTCAGTGTGAGTTTAAAAAAACAAGGATCAGGTGGGCCACCACAGCTCATCCTGTGCTGTTCCTCTCCTTTACATAAAAGAGATACTTTTAGTATTCCAGACTGTCTTCTATAGCTTTTCCTAGCATGAAATTCACTTAAAATTTGAAATTACACTTTGCAAAAATCTACTCGTCTGTCTATCAATTCTTCTTTAAAAATTAATTTCCATGTAAGTTCTTTTAGCCTTGTTTCTGATGGGAATGAGACTTATATGGTCATGGTGTCTGCATCTGTCTGCCTGTCTGTCCATGTCTCTAATAAACTTTTGAGCTCATTGTCTGATTTCAAACAAGTTTGGCAGAAGGGTAATTATATCCCTACAGATTTTCTGAAAAATAACAGACCTGAAAGCAAAAAGAGACTCTATCACAGTCCCTGACAGTGAAAGTTACAACATGGATTCATGCCTTATTAGATCTCAGATAGTCCATAAAATTGAGAATGCTAATAAGTGCCTGATCTGTAGGAAGGGCTTCAAATTAATTTTTTGCCATCTTAGACACCATGGTCAATCAACTACATATACAAATATACAGGCGATATGACTTTCTTAGTTTCAATGCTCTCTAAATTACTTATTGGTTGCATTTTTTTTCTGTACCAGAGGCTGCCACCAGATCTGCTACTTCATGTGGGGCCAAATAAAATCTCTTTAATCCTGGGTGCTCTGTTCATATGTAGCTGCACAATGTAGTCTTTTGTGTTCACCTAAGCTCCCATAAGAAAGCAACAGTAGATTCACAGGATATGTATAGTTTTGTATTCAAAAGCAAGCGAATATTGCCCACATCCAAGTAAAGGCAGCAGAGATTATTTTCCCTTTGTTGTGATGAAATGTTTAGACCCATCTCTCTAAAGACAGTAGAAGACAGAATGTTGTCTCTGTGTTGATAGGATAAATAGGGGCAAGGAGCTTTGCAGAAGCTGAGAGAGATTCCTTCGCAAAGCAAGCACGTGTCCCATCTCATCTCTCCTCCCCATTCTAACATCGGTACATTCCAACCAAGTCTTTTCCTGACCTGGAGTTTTTATAAGGTTGGGTGATTCAGTTCCTTTTGATTTTCCCCGATCCTCCAGCCTCATCTCAGAGGAGTAAAAAGGGCTGTGCAAACTAGCTGCCCTCTCTGCCACGGAGTCAATCCTTCAGGACTATGGAAGAAGAAACTTGGCAGGCAGGATGGGCGAAAGAGTTGCACCTGGCCCTGTCCCTCCAGGATCAAGGAGTGAATTCCAGTTTCCACTCTAAAAGAGTCATTATTGTTTTGGCTCAGGTTTTCCTCTCTGTCCTTAGCACTGGCTCAAGAGAAACAAGAAAGGGGAAGGGAAGGCTGATTTTGTATTGTGCTGAGGCAGCTTAAATCCACACAGAACTAGGCTATCGGTCTCTGGATTTGTTTTGTTCCCAGGGATTACTTGCTGGAGGGGCTGCGTGTGCATAGGCAGGGTTGGGTTTCTTTAGTTTTCACCTCTGTTAGAGTCTCGTCCCAGGCCAAATCCTGGTTAAGGACTTGATTACTTTTCTGGTCTGGTTCCAGAATGTTTTCCAAAGGTTGTAAACTAACCTATCAAGAAATATTACCTCTTGTTGTAACCCTCCCCCAACCCTACTACAGTATTTTAAATATGTCTTCAAACACCTCCCACGTATAATCTGCTTATTTGGGCCTAATTGCTTAACTTTCCTTTGTGAGGCAGTGCAGGCTGTGCATTAAAGATATGACACCTTATATTTAGCATTAATTGTGACTGTGCTTGTCCTGAGCACACATCTCTCTTGCCAGTCCTTCCTATGTAATTTCAGTCCCTAAATAGCCCACCCCGTGATACATTCTTTGATAAATTTCCCAGCAGTGTTTCTCTTGTGGCATAAACTGCTACAGGCTCTTGTTATAAACCTTTGAGTGCTCAGCTCTTTAGGAATAAAATCCTGATGCTTTCCTCCCTCACCTACATCTTATTTTGCTGAAGAACAGTTACCATCTACATGCAAAATAGGAGTAAAAACTGGGGATGATATTAAGATAAGTATCATTTTGTGATACAGTGTTCAAGAGCTGTATAGTAGAAGTCTTTTTGTGAGGAGTGGTATCCTGCAAAACAAAACAACATGATTTACCAAAATGTCTCCAATTAAACCATACTGATTTTGGTGGGTTTTTTTGTTTTTTTGTTTTGTTTTGATTTGCTTTGTTGTTTGGGGGTTTTTTTCCTCCATAAAAAGCAGCAACTGCTTAAAAATTAGCCGTGCTAAGACAACTAATTGTTTATGTGACGGATGTTACAAGAGAGCGTTTTCCATTCCTCAGTGTGTCAGCTGCAGGTTAGTCTGGAGTGACAGGGCTTTGCTGTCCTGAAATAGAAAAGTAAATAAATAGGCACCTGTGCCGTGGTTGTTATTATACACTATACTCCTTCCCTGTGCTGGCTGGCACCACAGCAAGACTCACAAAGGCTTGGTGGAGATTGCACCTTCTTGATTCTCTTCTCTGGATCAGCATCCAAGGGTTTGTGGGGAGACTGCTATGTGCACACCGAGCCATGCTAGACTTGTCCTGAGTCTGAAATCCCATTTGCAAGGGCTGCCAAGCCAGCACAGGAATGGGTGCATTAGTCATGTCCAAGTACTGGCAGAGCAAAAAAGCCCCACACAAGATGATTTCAGAGTGGAGAGGAAAAAGCTCCTGCCTTCCCCGTTCACAATCCAGTGACCCAAGGAGCTGCAGGTGGTGGCAGGCAGGTGTGTGTCACTTCTCCAGCAGCATTGAGAGACTACAATCTGGAGGACGAAGAAAGGCTTTCACAGGTTTCCTTTCTGTCTCATTACACTGCCTCGGGGAGAAAACCTAGTTGCTGAACCGGAGAATTACCGCAAATGAGTGCTTCTCAAGTGCTCCTGGCCTCCCACTCACATGTTTCCATGTGAGAGTAAATAGGTAAGAGAGTCCTATGAAGAGAGCAGAAAGGAACAATTGCGTTCACAGGCTCATGTCTTGCAGTGAAGTATTTGCTGACTGAGCACACACAGAAAGACCTTTAGTCGTTTTCCCTGTCTGCTCCTCTTCACAGGGGAGCACTTTTAGGCAGCTTCCTGTAAGAAACAGAGCTGAACCTAAGCTCTTGCTTATTCAGCACCTATACAGACAGTGACTCAAACCTGCAATTCAGCTGAGCTACCCTGAGGGGCCTTGGCCAAGTCATCTACTGTGCTTCAGTTCCTGTTCTCTAAAATGAGGAAAATACTACTCTACTTCATAGGGCTGGTGTAGGGAAGAGCTTAAAAATGAAACCCCAAACCAAAGTCACCTGCACTTACTTTGGTTTCTCCTGCAGTAGGTGGGGCAAAGAAATGAAGAAAGACAGCTATAGAGGCCCTTTGCAGATGAGTCAAACTCTGAATGGTAGCTCTGGCTAAAGAAAACAGCGAGGAATCAGCAGTGCAGCCTCTGAATAGGATGCTTAATTGCAGCTGTAATTATGTAGCTCTGAAATCACGGTGTGCATTATAGACAAAGGAACACCAGGAATGGGGGCACTGAAAGATTAAGTCAGCATTGTGCACTTACTTGTGTACTGGCCACCTGTCATTGTGCATTGCTATCAGCTCTCTGGGGAAGAAAATGCTCAAGTGAGAGCCAACAGGAAAAAGAGTGGAGCAGACAAGGAAGGCTGGGGTGGGTGTCCCAGGCAGAGGCCGGAGGGAGGAGTAGCAGACTGGCAGGAAGTGATTAATGGGACTATCCAGATATTGTGGAGCAGACCTCCTGCCAGTGCAGCAAGAGCAAGTTGGAGATGGAGTTATGTGCTGACGACAAGACATGCCCAAGTTATGGCTAAGTTATAATCAAAGTGGTGGGTAAGAGGGAGTCAGTGGAGGGGATGCAAGACAGACATTAAGTATTCAAGATGAATAAATTCATTTGAAAAGCTGTATATTTGGTGAAGAGAAGGAAAGCAGTTGGAAGCAGAGAAGATGTTCTGGTATCTACAAAGTTTTAGACATCCCGGAGAATGGCTAAAAAAAGCCATGGCAAAATAGAACATTGTATTTATACAGAGGAGGAGAGAATGTAACTGTGAGGCTTGACTAGAGGGGAAAGAAGTTAGAAGCTGGCCCTAAAAATACAAACATGAATAGTTAGGAAGCAGTTTGGCCCCCACAATTAATGCAAAACTGTGTGAAGGGAGTGGCATAGGAAGGAAAAGGGAACCCTCTGAGCAGAGATGCAGGAGGATGAAGTGTATGCTTAGACCTGGAGATGGGAGAAGCTGATCTGTGATTCATGAACATAAAGATACAGCTAGATTTCAAGATGTTGTCTTGGGTTATGTAACAAAAAAAAAAAAATGTATTNTCCTGTAAAAAAAAAAAAAAAAAAAAAAAAAAAAAAAGTGTACTCTATTTCAACTGTTGAAAGCAGTTGGGGAGATGTTTTTCCTTATCTCTTCTAACTCCATGAGGGAGGGGGACTGCTGCCTTCTGACAATAAGCCAGCTGTTAAAACCAGGTAGGGCAGTGTTTCTTATATCTTTCACTGCTGTCCACCCTTGGGGGGGGAAGGGGGGGGGTGAATATCTTCTGATAATGGGCCATTAAGGCTCACCAATGACATGACACATTACATCATCCCACTGTGAGATGCTCTACCCAGTGGGGGAGGAGCCAACTGTTTCTACCAAGATAAAACCTGAGATATAGGAACACCAAGCAGCCTCTTTTCTACTGGATTCCCAGAGGAAGACCAGACCCATCTCGCCATCACTGGAACCTTTTCTACAGGATTGTCTCTACTCCACAGAACAACATCTGTTACTCTGGGAGGATTTATTTGGACTGCTCCCAACACCCTGGCCAACAGAGTGTCAGGTCATATTCCTGACTCTGTCAGGGTTTTCTAGGACTTTCGTTTGTTTGCTTGTTTGTTTTTTGTACTACTGCATTTGTATTTTTAATATGCCTAGTAAGGAACTGTTATTCCTATTCCCATATTTTAGCCTGAAAGCCCCTAATGTCAAAATTGTACTAATTTGGAGGGAGGGGGCTTGCATTCTCTATTCCAAAGGGAGCGCCAACTTTCCCTGATGGATACCTGTCTTTCCAAACCAAGACAGATGTGGTAGAAGTGTGTTGATTTGGTTTTGACTATGCCATTTACTGATCCGCATACACGGGACTCGGGTGTATTTAGCTTAAAAACACCCAAAGAAGCAATGCAAAGGAGAAATCAGTGCTCATGTTGTTATCAGAAGCACTACTAGCTCCAGAAGACCTCTGCCTTTCACTTGCCAGTGCTTCTGTCCAGCAGTGCCACAGTGCAGGCGGATCAAGTGGGTGCAAGTGACTCTCGTGAGTCAGAGAAACCAAATAAAAGGAGCCGACCAAACCTCCCTCTAGAAAGGCCGTTTCCAGACAGACATGTTAGAGGTGTGAAAGCAACACTTCACAGGAATTCACATTCAAAATTTGCTGTTTAATTTTTTTTTCTTTATAAATGCTGAACTAAGGTAATAGAAAGAGAGCCAGTGATGTGCCAGCTGCCTCTGTTCCTGCTGCTCTTTGTGCAGCCAAACCACCATGTGGCTTGACTGAGATATTGCACAGAAGCATTTGTCCCAGGCCATAGCATCCCTCCAAGCAGGTGCACACCCTGGGCACCCCCTAAAGCCACACACAGGGAAACCAGCAGAACACCTTTGTTCTGATACTGGAGACATTACTGCTTGGACTTCGATAGGGAAGAACTTCTCAGCCAACCGACCAGAGGCATGATGATAGTCCTGGTCTTGAGATAATGTCACAGGAACAGTGACCTGGACAATCCCTCCCTGAGTCTATGGGCACCTGAATGCAGGCTGAGAATATCATCATTTTGGATCAGCATTGGCAACAAGATCTGGTTTTGAATTCTTCCAAAAGCAAAACCCAAATGCATAATGCACTCCTGTTCCTCCAGTGCCTGTTTTTAGATCCGTTTCTTTTGCAACCCAATTAATCAAGATTTTGCCACTCATTTCAATGAGCTCATTTCATTTCAATGGCATTTCTATATAGCTTTCAGTCTTAGAGGTTTAAAAATAATCAGATGGATTCTGAGCTAATCCAGATTCATAAACCATTCTCATCTGTTAATACCTGAACATTCTGATCATCATATTTAAGAGGGTTATTTTGGCAGAGGGGTATTTTTCAGATGGATTGTCCCCCAGTACTATTTATTTTGAGCTTGTGGCAGTTTACTGTGTTGCACCCTCATGCAAAGCACATAGGAGGAAGGGAGGGGGAGGAGAAGCTGCAGCAAAAATAAGCCACAGCTCTCAGTTTATCCATACCCCTTCTTCTGATGATGAAGAATCCTTATCTCTTTGCTTATGTTTAGCTTATTCTACTCACCTCATGTTTTCTATTTGCCCTGTCATACTTAGGGGGATCTTTCAAAATTCTTCCCTTGAGAGTGACCCTGGGCATTTTTTCTTTTACTCATCTAGCATGACTGGCTCAGGAATAGGTTTCTGCTTGCCAGACCCCCACACCTTCTTCCTACCCTCCTGTATTTATATTCTTCTGCTTGGGAAGCAGCTGCATCCCCTGAGGAAGAGTGCAGCCTGTGGCACATCCCCATCCCTACCATCTCTGCTCTGACAAGCAGAATGAGAGTCCAGCCTTCCTGACTAAATTCCACTTAGTTGAAGCTCTCAATTAACAGAGGAAGCAATGACTGAATCTGTATTTCCTCCTCATGCTGACAATTGACCTAAGTCACAGTAAATGCTATTAGATAGCAGATGATCTTTGGAAGGATTGCGAAAAATGGCTTAGCCTTTTGCATATTTTACAAACATTTTTACCAAGTCTTCCTGGAAGTTGCATATAGGATGTAGTGGGGTCACTTCATGAGCTCAGGTAAGGTAATTACCTTGTGATCTTTCAACACTTCAGAGCAATGTGAAAAGCAAATCACAGCTCAGCTATCACTCATAACAGTGCTTGGGGTAGCACTGTGACAAGCCATGTGTGGGCTGTACTGGTGGCCTTGGTCACTATGTAGCACAGTGGCTTTCCAGCTTCTGAAGGCCATTAACTGCAACAAGGCTCTTCTGAGCTTGGAGATAAATCTATCACAGCAGCCACTACAACATCCCAGCCTCTGTCCACCACCTCCAGGAAGCTACAGCTGTCACCCAACACTGTGGAATGGGAAGCTCCACACGTAAGTCCCTGCATGGAATACTCAGCCTGAGAGTTAGGATGAGAAACATCCTGCTCTGGGTGTCCAGGACATGGTGCTCTCCACTGCTATGGAACTACACAGTAGTGCTGGGGAATTAATTCAGTCATCTGGAAGATAGTGAGGTTAGATTGAGTTGTTTGCAGAACTAGGTAACCTACTTTTGTGAACACTACCTTGGCAAACTAGATCAGGATGATTCCCTGCCTTCATCTCCTCATGAGCCTGCTATTCCCTTTTGTTTTTGAGTTTATCTGTGTTTGGAAGGTAAATACATGGTGATCTTTAGACCTAGGAGCTTTTACAGTTTTCATAACACTTATCCTGGTTTAGGGCAAATTTGTGAGAGAACTCCTGAATGGAGTCCCTCTAGGAAGCAAACCCAAATGGCCTCTCCCCTCAACCAGTCCAGGAAAAGAACTTCCTCAGAGAAAAAAAAGGGAAAAAACTATTTATTTAACAAAGAACCCACAAGCATAAAGAATGAATAATATGAAACAAAGAAACTTTGTTGTTCTGAAGTGAGATGATAAATTCAGGAAGTCCTTGCTGTGGGTAGCTCAGCTCACTCAGTCTCTTATCAGTCTCTCTGGAGGTCCAGGCCCCTGTGGGCCACAGGTGCAAGCTACTGGTGCTCCTCTAGGTTTTTCAGTCCAGAGCAGGTTTAGATAGTCCCAAGAAAAAGAAAAAAAAACAGTTTGGAGAGCTTCTCTGCCTCAGCTAGCTAAAACTAAGAGCAAAGCAGGTCACCGTGATGCTGCTTGCCCATGCCTCAGATGGGCACAGTCCAGGAGCAGGAATGCAGAGGAGTGAACGCCGTTTTCAAAACAAACTCCATGCGTCTTCTTTCTCCCCCTTCACACTCAGAACTCGTCCCACAGCAGTGATTCTCTCTCTCCAGGATCCTGCTTCATGAATCTCTCCTTCATGCTCCTCGAAGTTACTCCTCCATAATGATCCTCCCCTTACCAGCTAACCCCCTCTTTTATCTCACTCATCCTGATTGGATATAGCTGTTGCTGATCAGAAGCAAAGCTGTATTGGTTAACACAGCTATTACTTATCAGGGGTTACTTAGTCTTAAAGGTACAGAACTTAATGTACAGCATGAACAGAACAGACAATTGGGCATACAAGCATCAAAAAGTCACCCCAAGACACACTGCAGATACATATGCACTGATAATAAATAAGTTAGAGCAATTATGGAATAATACCCAGATGCAAAGGGTGAAGCATGCTGCCAGACATAAAGTACAGCTTAACCAGAGAAGCCATACTTTAGTTTTGGCTGCAAACACCCGGGTTTTTCAAGAGGAGGGAAGAAAGCATAGTCAACATGAACAGGCTCCTAGGGCAAGGTAAAGAAAGTCAGAAAGCCAGAGGGATGAGAAAGCAAGCAAAGGAGATGTTTTACCACTGTGTGAGGGTGAGGGCTCAAAGACGGGTTGAAAGAGGTTATGAGAAATGCCATGCTGGCTTAAAGAAAGTCATGGAAAAGGAAGAGAGGCTTTGAGTGTGACACCCACAACTCTGCTATTGGCCTGCTAGCCTACCTTTGGCAAATAACTTCACCTTCATCTAACTTCCCTCTCCTGTTTGTACATCATGACACTCTGACTTGCAAATTGTTTGGGTAAGACTATAATTTCTACAGGTACAGGAAGTGCCCAGTGCAAATAGGCTCTGAACTCAGATGGTACATCTCAGTGGTGAAAGACAGGAAAATCCAATAGAGGATGTAAAGCTGTTGCATGGCTTGGACACAGGCTTGGCTGTTAACAGGGACCAACAGCCTGTGCTGTGGGATGAAGGAGAACAGGATACTGGAGCAGAGAAGGTAACCCTGACCACTGAGAGCACAGCTTGCTCATGGCAGTAGGATAAGTGGAAGAGCAATGAGGAGAAAGAAATGTTAAAATCATGGTATGTGGGTGGAGGTGGGGAAGAGACAGGCATTGGCTCGGTAGAAAAGGCAGGAGCTATTTTAGTCAGACTGTTAATTTCAGCTCTGATTTACTCAATTTACGTCAATTTTAGTCAGTTGAATTACACAAAAGATTAATTTAGGCAACTGAGTTGAGTTAAGAGTGATTCAGCCCGCCTTGGGGTGCAAGGAAGAGATGTGAAACAAGGTAAAGAACTGAAGCCATCCTGGATTTGGAGAGATGTTGAAGTAAGGAGGGTGTGGATGAGAGAGGGTGAACCAGAGGGAGCAAAAGCAAACAGGTCACAGGACCCTGCAAGGATGTTTGCCAGTGATTTTCATTGCAGCCCATGACAAATTTACAAAGAAAGGCAGTCTGCTCCCAGAACTCTGTGTGTATTTGTTATTTACACCTGATGGTCTTCTTGTGGTCCACCTCTGTTGTAGTTTAGATTTCAGGGGGGGTGTCCCTGGGGAGGGT
>VXBR01008864.1:2853315-2884441 GCA_013400215.1 Cisticola juncidis | reverse complement strand
CGCCGTGCCCGGCCGGAGCCGGCAGCGGGGTCCGCCCGCTCCGGGAGCCCGTGCTGGCAGCGCTGCGGGAAACAACAGGGTTTCTCTANTTATTTATTTGTTTATTTAATTTCTAATGTTCGAGATTTTACCGGCACAAACTAGGGAGAACAGAGGCAGCGCAGCAATGTGGCCTTCTACGTGTTAATAAACGTATTCCTCCAAACTTAAAGTACAGCTTGGACAAAAAGTGACTGGCTTACTTAAGGCTGTGTGAACTTTTCCTGTCCTAAATTCTGGATCTGTCCTCGTCTATTCCTCATCCTGCAAAATTGGGATGGCTTGGATTTTGTTTAACCAGGCATCCTCTTTTTGCACAGGTTTGTAGAAATTCATGAGTTGGAGGTGTGAAACTGGGGAAATGTTAAAAATTAAGCAAAGCCCATTAGCTTTGTTGGAAAGCTGAAGCAGTTGGAAGTTTGAATGAGCAATCGTAGCAGTGAGGTATCTCCTCTCCTCCCACTTCTGTCTTCACGCTGTCATGAAAATGTAAATTTTATTTGACCAATTTAGAAGCCTGTGTAACTAACTTGTGCCGTATGAGTACTAGCTCTCACAGCCTGTGTTTCCCTAGCCCACAGGCTGCTTGGGAAAGGCCATTCTGCACACTGGTGCAGGCTGAGATCCCTTGGTTGGTACATCAGATGTGTGCCTGGGAACAGAGAGTACCACTCTGTCCTGCCGGTTCTGAATTCTGTTGTCAGCCTAGAGATGGGAACAGGGAAGGAGGTGCTGGTGGTGTAGGGCTGCTGTTGTCTGCAGACAGGACGTCCACAGCCTTTGCAAGGACCAGTGACTCAGGTGTGTCCCCCTACACCTCCAGAATATGTGGGGGCTGAAGCTGACCTCCTCAGCCCTTGGTGGGTGAACTGCAAGGGGATCCCCTCTGGCTGTCCAGATACTTCTTAATTATTGTAACTCTTTGGGACCACCTACACTAATTTTAAGGCATTTTTTCTTATCAAATGGTATGATTCATTATTTTACAATCTATTCAAGAAACAGCGTAAACAAACAATATCTTCAGTGCTAACTTGAATAAAAGTGCTAATTCTATATGTTGAGCCATTTTCTTTTTGACTCCTAGGACTTTGAAAATAGTATCCTATTCAAAGCTATAATTAACATAACTTGTTATTATTTAATATTTGTGATGTCTTTTGTTTTCTGTCGTGTATATCTAGTGTTTCATTGCTTGTACAGAAGAACAAAGCAGTTCAGAGTTTGTAGTTTCCCTTTTCTGCTCCCTTCTCTCCATTTTGAAGTTTTGAAATGCTCTGAAAGGCTCTCCTGGAAAATCAATTTGCTGTTTGTGTTGGTTTAATGCTTAACACTCACTGTGTGTCCTTTGTACCCACAGCTGTGGAATGCCTTGCTGCAGTTGAATTTGTGCATTTTCTGCCATGCAAAATACAGTGATAAACTTCCTTATGAGAGGAAGGGATTTAGGTTCATTTTCATTGTTTAATATTTTTGAATGTATGTTTCAGGATTAACAATTTCATGCACAAAGATTTATGTCCAATCTTGTACAACTGTTCTAATGTTGTAGTTTGATAAATAATTTTATATTCCATTTAGTAAACTTGCAACTATTTTGGATTTTAGAACAGAAGTGCTACTACATTTATATTATTACCTGTCACCCCTGTTAAAGGGGAAACCTTTAGGTGGGAAGGAATAAAAGCTGGTGTGTGCTAAGTATTGTAAAAGTTAATATGTTATTCAAGTTAATTTATTTGTAGTTTATTTTCTTGATTGTTATTTCTGTTGTTTGTTTCCCACACTGTAGGGAAGAGTGAGTTATCATCTCAAAATTGCATTAATTCTTCTTGTGTTTTGTGTGGTACAGCAAGACTGACAGGCCTCTTTGTGAACATGCTGTTTATCTCTAATATATCTTTTCAGGCAACTTGCTTGTGTAGAATCTCTTTTGTCAGAAGGAGAAAAGGAAGCTCAGGGAGGCAGTGGGAATATTGCACAGATATTTTGAGCTGCGCTCACTATTTAGAATAAAAAAATCTCCTAAGATTTTTTATGGGCTTACTCCCCCCCCACCCAGTTATCATCTAACAGCTAACATTTTTCTTTTTTTCCTGTAGTTTTCAAACTTCCAAGTTTCTAGCAGGTTCTAAAAATGAATCTTGCTGATAATTTCACAAGGACCATCAGCTACTTTGAAGTAGTTACTGTCCTTTTGAAATCCATACCAAAAATAGCAGTAAGCTAGGAGACAAAAGGAGGAGGAAACCTTGTAGTTGTTTGCATGTATCTTGGGACCAGCAGAGTGTGTAACTCTGAGGAACAAATGCCTAGTGGCAAAGCTTTGAAGAATATTGTAAGAGATGTTAGTTAATTTAAATTGGAATTTAATTTGGCAATCGATAAGGGACATTTGCAACATGTTTATAAAGAAGAAAACAGGCTTTCTTTACAGGTATGCCAAATTGCAAGTGGGGAAATTAAAATTAGTTTTAATAAAAGTGAAAAAAAACTGAATACTAACTGTGGCTCTGGTTGTAAATCCTTTAAGGGATTTAGTGAAGTTGCTAAAAATGGGAGTCATGCATTTAAGCTACTGGAAAGAATTCTGTGTGCCAGAGAGTCTCCTGAGTGCTCCTAGGCCACACAAAACTTACAGGTAGCAAGGTCCATGGCAGCAATGCTGCCCTGTAGAGAAGTCTTACCAGTAGCAAATTTTGAACTGAGGGCTATTATCCATGGCTGCTGACAAAAAGGAAGAGTTTGCTTTTGAAATAAGACTGGAAAATTTCCAAAAGCTCAAGGTGTGGAAGTGTGTGTGTGTATAAATCTTCTGTAGACATTAGTTGATTTCAGTATCGGCTGTTGTTGTTGAAATGCGCAACTTCTGAAACTTTTTCTTTTCTCTGGAAGCTGGTACTTACTGTCTTTTTCAAGGGTTATATCAGGAGAAGATTTCACCCAGTGCATGCAAGAGGTCGTAGGGTATAAACAGAACAAATGTGTGGTATTGAGACACAGAGCTGCATGCTAATAAGGGCAAGCCTGGACTTTGAAGGACCGTGTTTGTGACCTCTGATGTGCCTGCAGGGAGACACTACACAGACTTGTGCAGTGTTTCGAACTAATCAGGTCTGTGCAGTAATACCTCTAAAGCATTACAGTGTTGGACTGAGCCTGCCAGGATGTTTCAGTCCACAAATACCTCGTCAGCATTGTCTAGTGGTGCTCTGGAGAAAAACAGGTTCAGGCTGACAGCAATTATAATATAGTTAATGAGGAGGGTGCAGCTTAAACTCAGACCTTGAGGGTAGAGTCCACTGTAATAGGAATTTCAAAGTATGTCAGAAGATATGAGATAAAAAGATATGCTATTGATAGAGGCTTTCACAGCAGCTAATCAAAGGAGGTAGTTACCATGAAGAGCAGCTGCTTATACAGAGTGCTTTCAAAGACAAATGAAGAGGTCGAACTGTGCAGTGAAGGGCACTGCTGCACTATCCTTTAAGAGAGGGAGGTGACTCCTTAACACATTAACAGTCCTTCTGGAGTCAGAGAGTGGAGAAAAAGTATTAAACCAAAGATGGCCCACTTTAGTAAATTAACAGTATATTCACATGTATTTCTGAGACTTTGATGTCTATTGGCTGTGGACTGATAGAGAGCTGGGTAGCATTGTACTGGAGACATATTACATAAAGTGCAAGGAGAAAAATATTTACTATTTTTTCATTTATTCAGATTTGGAATACCCTTAGAAGTGCTTTGATAATATGGAGAGAAGAGTGAAGCAACAACTCAGGTTATCTTTGTGTATTCAATGGTCTTATTTTTTGGCATGACATGAATTACTTTTTTTTTTTTTTTTTTTTTTTTTTTTTTTAATTTTTTTTTTTTAAGATTTTATGGTATGTCCCACCTTTTTGATTCCTGTAAACTGAGTTGCTGGAATGTCTTCCTATCACTCTGTCATATGAGTCTCAGTCTTATGGTTGAATATGAGAAAGTGGTTTTTTTTGTCCCATAAACCTGGGGACAGTATGTAGTTAGTAGCCTCCCATACCTCTGTGTTTCAAAGCCTTACCAACAAAGTGACTGACGTCAAAGAGGGGAATGCTGAAAGGCTTTTATCCCTACTGGGAGATTTCACAGCAGCTTGCTGTGCTGCTAGTCCACTTGCAGTCACCAGTGCTGTCTTCAAGTCTGCTGAAAATAGATTGTAGTAATTTTAATGACAGATAAGTTAGATGGGCCAAAGTTATATCTGAAACCAGTTGTGGAACACTTGTAGATCTGTGTCCAATCTCCTAGAAAATTAAGTTTACAGTAGCTGTAGAGGACTCTTTTCCTGTGGTGCCTGAAGTCCCAAAGGAGTCATAATTCAGTTATGTGTTTAGGTGAATTATGGCTGCAGATCTTGTTGGAGCTCAGCTGTGCAGCGACAATCAGAAGCAGCAATTGGTGATAGTGTCTGTTCAGAGTGGTGATAACCTGACACTTCTGAGGAGAAGGCCCAGAGCAGGCTTGTGCATGCAGTCCTAGAAGAGTTACCCTTTGTACATTTGGTGGCAGGGCATGCAGTTATCTGTCACTTCAACTACTTCTTCACTGCAAAAAAGTAGTTTGTTGTTTTTGAGAAAATGTTTTCAACCAAGCTACAAAATTATTGCCACTAGAGTGAAAACCTTGACTGCCTAAAGTTGGCTTTCATTTTTGGGTTATGTACTGTTTTACTTGCCAAATATATCCGAAAGAGTGTACATTGAAGTTTATAATGCTGAATTACTCTATTCTGTGTGTGTGGTCGTGTTGCGTTCTTCTGTGGTTAGGACAGTGCCTGCATTGGTGGAGTGTGCTGTCTAGTTAGTTTTCTTCAAAGTAGAAAAAAATCAATAGAATTAAGAGGGAAATGGTAGCCACCTTCAAATAAAAATTTCTTACAAGAATTTCTTTCAGATACTTGTTACATGTAGCAGAACATGTAAACAGATGGAAATACCAGGCCCATTTCAATGTTGGCTGATAGCATCAGCATGCCTCAGCATAAGAAGGAATTCTTGAAATTCTTCTGCTAGTCATTGTGAAGATATAAAAAAATGGTGCTTAGTAGCCAAGCAACATAAATTTGACCTTCTGTTATTTGTACTTTGGCCTGTTATATAAACTATTTGATCGTACTAGGAAATGAAGTAAAGTTTTTTTAGAACTTAATCCCAGAGACACTGGGCATGTTCCAAAGACAGTCTTTAGGGATTGTCAGTAATATTTGTTTTTGCCACCTGATATTGGAAGCAATATAATAAAATAGCTGAAAACTCTATATCTTTTCTGTGATCTGCTATGTCTCAGACCATGGAAATATCAAGAGATTCCTATTAATGTTACTACCCTTTGAAAAGGGCAAGTGATTAACTTAAATTTAAAACATAGTGAGCCAACAGTATCTTAGACCAAGAATCATGTGTAGTTGATAGTGTAATGCATAGGAGATACTTTCCTGTCTACAACATAATGGAAAACAGGAATGACTGGGTTTTTTTTCCCAGAAAATAAAAATGTCATATACTACACAGTAAAGCAAAACATGCTATAGAGTAGGAAACATTTCATTGTGATATATAGGAGGTGATATTTTTTGTCAGTTTTAAGTGTATGTAAATATAGAGGTGTACAATAAGATATATGCAGCCTGGAATTGAAAGACTTTTATTAGACAGTTCAGACATACTAGTTACTTTTGCATTTGAGAGGAGACCTTCCGCTTGCACCTTTCACCCATCTTTCAAAATGCAAGTGAAATGGGAATGAATAGAAAATTTGATGATTGACCAAATACTACTTTATAATATTATGGTGTGCTAATGTTAGGATCTTAGAGGCTCAGTTTTTGTGTACTCACTAAAAAGTTCATATAACCTGGGAAAATTTCTGTCCTGGGAAATACTTTATTCTGTATTTGAATACTAGTCTTTATAACTTGTCATGTACTTTTCCATCGTGAATGCATCAGTCAAATATTTTTAAAGTACATTGGAACAGACTGCAGCCTTTTTTATCTATAAATTAAGGCTGAGCTTCAAATTGTTGATTTAGGTTGTGTCTCTGAAGAGATTCTTCTTTCTTCATCCTTAGAACAAAAAAAAACCCCCCAAACTATATGAATTGAAACACTTCGATGGTTATCTTTATCACTGTAGACTCTACATCTTAAGCATCTTCAGATATGCAGGTGTTAAGATAAGAAATGACATTCCCTTGGTAATTCCCATTCATTTAGTAAAATCCCCTTTTCCCCCCTCATGTTTACCTTTGCCCTTCACTCAGTCCCTCCCCCAGGTTGGTCTCTATTCATTAAGATAATATGTAGAATTAATCACTGTGTGCAGATTTGCAGAGAGCATTCCAGTTGTGATGAAGCAGTGGATATTCTTCATGTAGAAAAAAGTGAAGGAGGAGGACTATTTGGGTTCCCAATACCTCCAAGGGTCCAACCTTGCAGAGAAATGGCTTAATAATAATGAGATAAGTTCTCTGGACATGCTTTGTAAAATAAAAGGTTTTAATAATGACAAAAATAATAAACGTGATAGAACAAAGAAATACAAGCCAAACACAGTGTAGAAAACACTCATACACTAAGGCAGTCCAAAAAAGCCCAGAGCACCTCTGTGCTGTCTCCTTGGTACTCGGTTGTTTGAGGTTCTTTCAGGTGCACCTCCAAGGCTCAGTCAGTGCCTCTGTGCTGGCACTGAGCCAGTTACAATGAGCAGACTATAGAAAATTCTAGTTTAACTTCCTTACATGTTCCACGGTAAGCTGAAACTCTTTCCCTTATATAGAAACACCTGCTTGGGCGTGGAAATGCATTGCTACAGAGGACACCTGGAAAAAATTCACTTTCAGTTTTAAAATCAAGTTTTATATTCAAGTCATCTTCAAACTAGATTGAGGTTCTTAATTGTTCTCTCTGAATTTTATTTAATTATGTTAATCAAGGAATAGCTGAAGAGTAGCTAACTATTAAGTTATTCCTAATGGCTATTCTATTAATAGCTAAGGGCTAACATTAATAGCAGTTACCTCACTGATTTCTTTTTTTCCTTGCCTATGTCTCTTTCCCCTTGTTTCTCTTGCACTGCATACAGCTGTTCCCACTGACTGAAGATGTTAACAGAGAGTAAAGCATTTCCCACCAGTTATTCATAACACTGGTATAATGATATATTTGTTTTATGCAATATGCTTCTAGCTGTGTTTAACTTTCCCCTATTTTTGGAGATAGTGCTTAGAACATTTTAAATGAGCTTAGAATCAGATTTCTTCCTCCAACATAGTATAACTGAACCCTTTAAAATTAGCAGAATATGTTCCATTAGAATTGAAACACCTGTGGCAGTTGCCTGAGAGTGTAGATATATTTCTCTCCCTCTAACTACAAAAGATATAGGTCAGAAATGTACTTAAATACACCATGTTCATGATTCATGAGCCTGACATAAAATGGAGAAGACATAAAGTGAGAAATGTTGTTGATTGTCCTTGCAAATAATGAATTTTGTTGTATTTTTCAGTCATTTGTTACCTTGTTGTTTGGTAAGTCTGATTCCTTTTTTCTGCTCAAGCTAAAAGTTTAGGAGGTTGAAGAATAATCTCTCAGTATGCTATTAATGGGCTTGTCCTTGGTATGGATGCTTTAAAAATGCATTTTTAAAATTCATGGACTCTTTAATACAGCATTGCTGTTGTTGAACCCATCGTTTAGCAGGAGTTAGGGAACGTCACACATTCTGTCACCCATACAGTTAAAGCTTTTGATGCTTGGTTTATCTGAGCCAGGAACTCATCTGTTTCCATTTGTAAAATAGCTGTGACTAAAGGTGGTCTTTAGGGGAAAGGTTAAACTTTCCTTTCATAAGGAAGTGTGGCATCCTTCCATACAGGTGTAAAATTTGCTGAAAGGAATTAATTGTGCTTCTGGTGGAAACCTCAGCTAGGCTGAAGTCTACCTATTCTCATGACAGATTAAAAAAAGAGCCAGGAGAGTAGTCTGGCTGCTACTTATCACAGTTGGGTGAATACAATCTCCAGCTGTTAGTTCCACCTTCTAACTCTCAAATCCTTTAGTTTTACCTGTCTTCTCCTTCACTAAGCCTATGAAATATAGACTAAAAAAAATAGTTAACCTGTTTTATTTTTTGAAAAGAAAAAAAGGCATAGGTAACACTCACACATTTGTTGTTCTTGTGGCATATGTTAGGGAATGGGGTTTAAGTGATTTACTAGCAGTCAGGCAAAGGCCAGTGATAAATGCAGGATGGGCAGTCTACAGTGCAGGTGTATGGGGAGGTAGGTGTGCTGAAATCAGACCCCCTTCCTCACCATCTCTTCCTGGAGACTTCTACTCCCATGATTATATTCTGGATGCTTTTACTGTTCTGTACTTGTCTGCACAGGACTTGTGTTTTTCCTTAATGAAGAGCATGAATGAACTTGTAGGGCTACTAAAGGGAAGATTTTTATCATTTGAAAGTAAATCTTTCCTCTTTATAACGGCAACAACCCCAACACAGGAAGTTTTACTGGAGTAGGAAATTTACTGGAGACATGGTGGTACTGGTGGAGGAGGATCCTAAAGGATGTTTTCAGTTCTTGTTATATAATAAAAACTTGTTGTTTGTCCATACTGTGTGTGTTGCTGCCAGAAGGGGAGGGTTTTGACTTCTGTTCTACTCATTTATGTCATTTCTCTGATGCCAGTGAAAGGATGAGTGGCCCTGTCCTCAGACTTTTTCAGGACAGCACCTGCTTATGCTCACTGGCTTCACCAGAACTGATGCAGCTTTAGCAGAGATCTTGACAGGCTTGAATGCTTGTCAGTGTTGTTTTCCTTTTATTCAAATTTGGCATCTAATGCATTCAAAGACATGCTGGCAGATCACCTAATTGAGAGTTTTGTATTTGCTTGGTTGGAAAGATTTGCTGAAATAGGATATGCTTGACAGATAGGTTGCACATCTCCTAGGGGGAGAGATGCCATTATCAATGGTTTAAATGCCAGCTTGTAGGAGTGTATAGCATAGTTATAAATATGGATATATTTTCATCACATTTCAGATTAAAAATTATTTAAGCCATGATCTGAATCAGAAAATAAAAAATTAAATATTGACACTTTTCTGATAAAATAAGCCATGTAATTATTTAAATCTGCAGTCATTGTTAAGTTTAACCTGTGTTATTTCTACTGGCCATTTTGTGCTCTGGATAAGTATTGTGAACTGGGAATCACAAGTTGTAAACTTAGGGATTTTGATAACTTCATTCATGGTCTGCTGGCATACAAAATATTGTCTAAATTTATCTGTTTTATCTGCTTCTCAGTTTTGTGGCTTCCAGGAAGTTAAGGAATTGATTGTGAAATAAGACAAGTACTCTGAGAAAGCAACTTTGTAAGGAAAACCTGCTGGTTTTGCAGACTGCAGGTATTTCACTTTTGCTACATAGTCTCAAAGGAGAATTGGTATGTGATGCTTAGCTTGACAGTCAATTATGTGCTCCTGTGGGATTGCTGAGTGAAATTAGCTAATTAATAATGAGGCTACTTATTCTTGCTTGTACTTTACAGTTTCTTTGTAATAACTATTGCAAGAGGTTTAGGACATATCATAGACTTAATGAATGTAGATAAATGAAAAGGTACTTGCAGTTTTGCTTTGGCTTCAGAAAGTAATTTTTCAGTAATCATGGATGTAGGAACAGGGTGTAGAAAGTCACTTTGTAGCAGTCTGAGACTTACTTTTGTGTAGTTGTTTTTATTTATTCAAAATATAATAAATTTCTGTGAAATCTACTTGCAGTAAATGATCATGAAGGCTTTATTTCTGTGGTCCAGGTAATGTGATATTGGGCTTTTTATTCTGAGATCACAAGTGTTTATGTGGTTCTGGTTCAGTAGTCAAAATAATGACACATGATGGGGAAAATAAGATAACGCAATATCCCAGAATGGTTAATCCACATTTTTGTTCAATTGCAGAAGAATGAAAGAACAAGTACACACAGAGAGGCTGAATCATTATCTTGGTTTTGTAAATAACCCTTTCCCAGAAGCCGTATTAACATGGTCACACATGGACCTTTTGTCTTGGAGTTCCTATGTAGGTTTAGATTTTAAGGGATAAATGAATGAATCTTGCTGTCACTCTCATGACTGGGAGTACTAAACTATAAATAAAAATGCTGCTTGCATAAACAAAACCATTTGGATTCTACTCGATAATGAGATGTCCAGCTTTATAATAAACTTTCATAATAGAAATAAATCAGTATTCAAATACATATTAGATTTTTTTATTTGTCAGCTACCATGAACTATTAAAATCTGATGTTTTTTCTGTAGTTTTCTCCTTTTTAAGCCTAGAAGGAGGAAATAATTAATGATCATGTGGTGTCAAGAAGTCCAAGGCACTTGTGGAACAGTTATCTGTGAACATATTTAGAGACTGAAGAGTAGCTAGTGTTGACTCACAGATAGCATAATTACCTCACACATAGCATAATTTCCCTTTCTTTTTTTGTTCCCTCAGGCCTTGCAAAATTGTTTTGTTTCTTGAAATATGTTTAATGGAGCTATTAAGAAACAATGTCTTATGTTTAGGACCAGCACTGCTATCATGGAATATCACCAATGAACCAAAGACCATAGTACAGTTCTAAATATTTTAAAACAACTTCTAATGGCGTAATTTTTTAATTGACAGAAGATCTTATTGTGACAAAGTTTCATTTGAGGCTTTCCTGATGAATTTAGGCTGTTAAAAATCACAGTTTTGTTTTTCTTAATTTTTAAAGTATTTTGGCTGCCACAGTTGAATTAATTAGTCAGTTATTACAGGTGGTTAAATCTAATAAACTGTGGTGGTAGTACTAGATACAGTGTTCTTTATTGTTGATATTGTTTCAGAAATTGGAAAGATGTTCTGAATGTTAACGTCCTAAGGAAACAGGGCTAGTGTGGGATACATTTGTGTAGCTGTTCCTCTAGAAACGACAGAATATGAGCAGGCTGTGTTCAGCCTATTTAAATGTTCCTGGTGATTTCTGTTTTGGAGGATTTGTGTTGTCCTGACTTTGCTTTCAGTACCCAGGCAGGGAAGTGCAGGTCAAGAGGGTTTATCTTGCTAAGTGGGCTTGGATGAAAAGTGTGTAAGGGTGCCTGCCTTACAGGTCCTAAGGGCTGAGAGGTGGTGCAGTGGGAGAAGGCAGCATCTGCCATGCTCCTGCATTCTCCTATGCTTTTCTTAGATCAAATGAATAGTAAAATAAGGGGGTTTATCCTCTTCCTTCTCAGCAGTGGTTTGTGTCCAACTTCCCTGTGCAGCTAAAGGTGTAGGTATTTGAGCAAGTTGTCACAGGCTGAGGTCGGGCATGAACTTCAAGGCTGCCAATGACTGCAGGAATTGCATGGCCTTGTGTATCCTGTGGTGCTTGTGGAAAGAACCTAGGGCCTGAGTTGTGTTGAAACAGGATTTAAGGATACTCCAGGAAGCAGGAAGGGAAGGACTGGCAGCTGTTTCTTTCCTTGTAAGATTGCACAAGGTTGAAGCAGAGCTACTGAGTAACAGCAGCAAGGGATGAGAGACTGTCTTTGCTCCTGGTTCTGAGCAGGGGTTAGTATTTGTGACCCAAATTACTTCTGCTGTGAAATGAAGGTTATTTGAACAGCAGGATCAAAACCAGCATGCTTTGGACACTTCCATAGTCAAATATAAAATGATATTGCCTTTGCAATCTGTGAAGGAAATGGTTTGGAGGTCTGTAAGGCTGAATAACCTGGATAAAATAGCTTTTAAGTTTCTGGAATGCATTGCATATAGGGGGAGAAAAATAGTTTGTGTTTGTGATATCTATAGGCGTCTGTAGAAAGACTTATGACTGTGTTCTTGTACTGAAAATACTGAAAATATGCAAACATGAGGGGATTTTTTAGCTTACAAGACTGGCTTGTAGAACACTGAGAAAAGAATTAAGTGATCGTGAACACATGTTGTTCCCAGATGCTTGTAATCTGCCCTGTAACTGGGCAGGGTGTTTAGATAGGCTAACTCTAGGAGCTCTGCTTCCTCATATCTAGGAAAATGCAAATTGTGAAGAAATAAGCGTGGTGGTGGTAGTAGCAGAAAGGTGTGGCTTAAAAAGTAAGAATCAGGCTCATGAGCAACCTGCAACATGTATGAAAAGTTTGTTGTTAGAGTGTCTTGGTGTAGCTGTATCTGTGATGTAAATTCAAGCCTCTCAGAAGGTAATTTAAAACAGCCTTTTATCAGGACACTATTTCATTTGGGGATCTACTTTCAGAGTATAAATTCAAAATATTTTTGTCATGTTTCTCCTGATATTTTCCCTTCAGGTTATTGAAAGATGATTTTGACTGTTTCTTGGAAGAGTTTGCACTGTGCTTAGCTGTCATGATTTTTTTTTCTTGCTTTGTTTTGTTATTCCTCCGATTGACAGTTTAAACTTTCAGAACAGTTAAAGACAAATATTTCAGGAGTCCTTTCTGAGCCAGAATGTGTTACTAGATTAGTTTGACTGCCATCAGATTACCAAATCTGTTTCACTTGGGTGTGTACATTTGACTGTTGTAAGAAAAGTCAGCTTTATTTCCTTCAGATGGTTCTTTTAGTACTTAGGAGTTATGGTACTGCTACCAGTAGGAAAAGTTTAGAAAACATTTTCTATATAGAAACTTAACCTCAGAGAGCAATAGCAAATGGAATGATTTTTCATTGCCATTTGTTAACAGTGTCATCCTTCCTCTCTTTACTGATCTCCAGTCAATTTCATGTTCCTTATGTGAAGGTGCCTTCTTATGGAGGGTACCTTCTGCTTTGTCTTAGTTGACACTTTACTAAAACTACTGACTAGTAGCTGAGATCACTGAGGTTTTTCAGATAGGAAAATATAATGGGATGGGCATTTGTATAATAGGTGTTTGAATTCTGCTAAGGACTTGTGAAATTTGGAGAGTGTTCCCTTGTGCTTTGCCTTGAACCCTACAGTTAATTATGATACCCTTTGTGAAAGGACTATTTCTGAATGATTTGGGGATGTGCTAGCAGGTAGATAGTGAAAATTTGCCACTGAAATGGTCAGAAGTTTAGTTTGTGTAGGATCTTGAAAAGCGTCAAGCCTTGTAATGCTTTGATGCTGGTATACTTCTTTAGTTTTCTGTTTTCTGGTTCTTTACAGTGTTCATGTACAGTTCAAATATTTTGCCTGCTTTAAGAGTTTATAGTTCTGCTTTAAATAATTTCCAATGTTAATGGATGCTTTCATACTTAAGAAGTTCAAGATTAAGTGCTGTATGTGATACAACGGTACTTTGTGCCAGGGAGGCAATGAAATACTGAAGAGGTGCTCAGCATTCCATGTATACTTACTTAATCTGACTGAGTGACTGCCAGATGTTTCAAGGGAGTCATCTTTCTGAAGTCTGACTCTTCCAGTGAGCTTTTGGGGTGAGGGAAATAGTCTATGTCATTAACCTTTGATTGTATCTATTGCACTTGACATAACAAGGCAATTAAGTTATTGACAATGTTTTTTTTCATGTCAAAGTTGTATGCCACTCAGAAACAAACCCGCTTTGTTTGGGGATATAGATATGTTTCATTGCAAGCTAGTTCAAGTCTGGCAGTACACAGATCTATTCTGTCTGTAGGAACTTAGGGAAATCCTGGAGGGTGCATGCTGGCATTATACTGCACTAGGCCAACAGGAGGTAAATAACAGTTAGAAGGAAGAGTGGTTTTATAGTCATAAAAAGCAGTGGTGATAATTTTCATGCTATGTGTAACAGAAGGTGTTTAATTAGGTTGCAAGATTGCAGTGGGGTTTTTTGGCAATTTGTTTCTCATCAAGTCATAAATCCCTTTCTTCATATAAAACGAAAGCTATTTTTGTTTGTGGTTTAATGAGCTACAGTTTCTGCAACAAACCCATCTTCATTGCCTTATAGCTGAATGACTATATCAAATTTTCCCCTCCTGGGTTAGCAGTATTGGGATACCTGATTTGTACCAGGTATGTACCAGGTATGTATTGAGGTACAGGAGTTGTGTGTGGACTGTTTGTGTAGAGCAGATAAGTGGTACATGCAGGAAAGGTGCGTTGTTGCAGAGACCTGCCTTTTAAGCAAACACAGCTCTCACTTTACTAGTAAAACACAGGTATTTTGTTTGCATTCACATATTAAGCACAAAGATATGTGTTTTAAATAAAGATAAGGGAAGGTAAAAGGCTGGCTAGTAGAATTTCTCTTATGTTATGGAATACACTTGTTTTTGCAAAATTTATTGTATTTCAGTTGGGGTTTGTCTGGCAAAATTTTCAGGCTTAGGGTATCAAAGTGACTTTGGAAGGGAATTGATAAATTGCTTTTCTGCAAATTGTACTTTCTGTCCTGTGATTTAAGTTAATGGATTACCTGGTTAATAAAGTTACCTAGTGACTTACCCTGGCCTTTCTGTTGACTGTGAGTGGGAAGGGAACAAGTTAAGTGACAGCCGTCGTGTGAGATCCTCTGCTCTATGGGCTGGTGTTGATGTTTGGTACTTTTCCATTAGCTGCAAGCACAGATATGGCTGTCATAGCACCGAATGCTTGACTCTACATTTTTATCTTCATGATAGTAAAGTGCCTCAGAGAATAGAAACAAGTACAGTGCTTCATGAAGTGTGTCTTGCACAGTGTATCCCTGACCTTATTGTGTAGGAGTCCCTGAATCTGAGCCAGCTCACTCCTCGGATGGTTTCCCTGAGCTGTGGCTGTACTAAGGTTTGTTCTGTGTAGGCAGGATTGGTGTCAGGCACTGCTGAATAGCAGGAAGAAATCTGTATGGTTTTGACCAAGGGCTTACATTTTTCTACTCACAATTGCCTAATTTAAGTGATTCTGTTTTTATGTTTTTCTTTTTAGTTTTATTTCTCTTTTTTCTTTTTTATTTTTTTTCTTGTTCCTTTTCTGAATAGCTTTGTCACTAAAAAGGCCAGGAGAAATACAATGATGAAAAATTTCTAATTTCTGTATGCAATATGAAGAATAGCTGTGTTCTTTGTTTCTAAATTTGAAATGATAAGCAAAGATACAATCATAGTATTTTACAAAAGGAAGGATATGGTAGCTTTATTTTGCACCCTATCCCATCCACAACTCCTGGTGTTCATTTTTGTTGTGAGCTGAGGGCAGAGATATTGACTGTAATCAATTCACCTTCTCTTATTTCTCCTCCTCTCTGTCACAATTTTTTCCATGACCTGTGCCCTTGCTGTTCTATAGATGAATGTATCTTATTGAGCAATATATTAGGTGAAGTATGCCCTTATTTCTGTCTCTTTCCTTTACAGCTTCCACCATGCCTTTTTAAAAACAAAAAACCAAAAAAACCCCACAAACAAACAAACAAAAAACCCCCCAAAAAACAAAAAAAGAAGAAAAAAAAAAAAAGGATAAAACCCAAGCCTGTGACACAGAGTAGAAACATGAATGTATATATAACTGTTAATAAATGTCTCTGACTGAGCAATGCAAAACTATGTTAAATGTCAAAGGATATTTCCTTTCACCTTTGGTGTAATCTTAGTGGTTGTCAGTAACACTATTTTTTCCTATTGAAAACAGTTTCTAAAATGGAACATATCAGTGTATAGGGGCTTTCTATCACCTCATTAGCAAAACAGGAATGCTTCTAAGGGGGAAAGGAAATATGAAGAATCTCAAGTGCAATCAAAGCTAGGAAAAAGCTGTCTAACTTTTGGAGATATACAAGAGAATTCTTACAAGTTGCAAGGATTTAGAGAAGAGTTCCCTTCCTGCTGAAGCTTTTCTGGCTGAAGAAGATGATGCATGTAGCTGCTTGTAATTGCTGCCATGCAGAGGTGACTGCCTCTCCTTGCTGCACATTTGCTCTTGCCCACTTGTCCAAATCAGTTGTGTAAACACGGTTTGCCCACCAAAGTCACTGTTTTATTTTTAGTTGGTAACTAACATATGTAAAGAATTCCAAATGTCATTTTTTCATAAATGAATGGTCTGCCTTATCTAAAGGGCTGGGGAAGGAAGAAATATGTAAGGATTTGGGGATCTTGTGATGATGTTTCCCAGCACATCAGCACGTGTGGTCCGTACTGGGTCGTGTGGGGTACAGCTGCCAGTGAGTGTGCTGTCTCTAGTCCTGTTGGATGGGACAGGATGTGGTTCTTTTGGAGAGGTGGAGGGGATTTTGTTCTGTTTTTCAAATATTGGAGAAATCCCTCTTTTTAGTGCAAGGCTGTGTATCTCCTGGTTTCCCAAGGAAGGCTCTAACTTGAGATTTGGTGATCTCTGACCACTGTGAAGAGAGGCAGCTCGCTTGATTCCACGAGGAGTAGATGCATAGATTCTGCTTCCTTCTTTGTGTGTGCGCCTGTGATTGATGTTTTTCATTGCTGATCCTGACAAGTGGCACTATTGTACTGAGGTGAGGTAGAGAGAAATTGTCAGATTGCTTAAATCCCTGTGAAGGCTGACAGCAGAGCTGTGGTGGAGGAAGAGGGAATACAAATAACTGTGAGGCTGATTTCCACCTCCCTCCCCCCTTCGTTCTGCCCAGCCCATGTCTTTTGGAGTATGAGGCTAACACAAGGCAGTTCCACGTGGGAAAGTTAAGGAATTAATGTGCCATGTCTCAGTGTTACTGTACTGGGGCTAAACAGATGGTGTAATTAGCCTACAGCGGTGAAGAGCTATTTTTCTGATAAGATAAAAGGAAGTAGTTGTAGGTGGTAGGAGAAGAGTCTCTTAAATTGGCAGGCCTTTCAATGTTTTTATACAAATGTATGAAGTGTACAGGTCTTGTAGTTCCTTTTCAACTAATTTTTTTTTACTGATGCAGTAATTTTTTTCTTAATATTTTTGTTTCTTGAGTGGCTCATAAGGGGAAAAAAATCTTTTGTTGAATTATTTTTCAACAATTTTACCAAGCTTATCTGGAAGACTGAAGGAATCAAAACCAGACTTTCTGTTCTCTTGGTGACTGTATCTCTGGAGTGATGGGGGAAAAAAATCTTCCTTCCTTGATGAGCACTTGAGAGGCTGTTGGAGGATGACGAGAGTCTGTAGGAGGTCTGTTCTTGACTGACCCCCACATGTTCTGGGTTTTGAACTTGTTTCCTTTTCATCTCTGTTTCTGGCTTATTTTTGGTTGGGATATTTTAAAAAGGCAGGAGCAATTATAAATAAAAGTTAGAAGAAATAAACAATATTAAATATGGCTTGCATAGTTTGAAAAAGAAAGCATCCAAATGAGAACAGTGGAAAAATGAAGGTATGGCATCAGGAAGAGAGGAAAAATGGTTATATTGGGAGAAAATACTTCCAGAACTGGATCAAGATTCAGTTTTTGTTCATTAGTTTGTAAGTCCTTTAAATTACTTTTGCTTGCTTATGAAAAGATAACAGGAATACTTGCTTTTTAATCCCAGGTTTTTAATTCATGTTTTGACCCTAAATGAGAAGGATCTCATCTATCACTGACTTAGTCATTATGATTTCTTGATAGTTTGGTTAAAAATTACTTCTTAGATATATTTGATAAAGGACCTGGCATTGGTGAGTAGAAAATGTGACAAAAGCATTTGCACTGAAGATTTTTTCTGATGTTTTTCCTTCTTTTTTTCCCAGGAAGAAGTTAGGTTTGGTACATTGGTTTTATTTGCCTTTGCTGATAGAGGCTGCTTTCTGTTGTGCTGTGGTAGCTTCTGCCTGTGTTCAGAGCATCTAATTTGTCTGTTTACTTGAAGGAGAGAATATATGAAGTCTCTCAGTATGCTGTGATGTTTTTCCTTTTCATCAGAAAGAGACCCCAAATATCCCTCAAATCGAAATTTGAGCCTTATTTCAAAAATCGTGTGTTTGCATCCTCTTTGCTGGGAGAGGAGGTGGTTGGGGAGGGCTGTGTTTTGGTGGTGGTCCGTATTAAAATACTGCTTCAGGAATATCCACAGGATTCTGACCCCACCACTACTCTCTTTCCCCACCACCCTTGCCCCAACTTCTAGTCTGAAGGACACCAGAAGGTAATGATAATCCATGCAGCAATTTACAAGCTTCCTTCAAAGAATGTATCTACATCCAAAGGGAAAGAGACCGGGAGGGGGAGGATAAAAATAACAAAGGAATGCAAGAGACTTATCCTAAACATTGTTTAATTGTTAATGAAACCATGAGGGCACTAGTTTACACAGTGTGGCTTTTGGTTGTTTGTTTTTGTTTTGTTCATTAGGTTTTTCTGGGGCAGTGGGGGTATTGGTTGTTTTTTCTAAAAAGATTTAGTAGACTTTCCGTTAAAAGTGGTTGAGAAAACATGGTGATAAAGGATTTTCACAAAGTCTCTACACTGAACATCAGTCAGGTGTCCATAAATTCTTTTAGGTGACTGCCATTGTTACAGAACTTCCCACCATGCCCTCATTTCCTCTTGGAGCCATGGGGAATGAGCACACCCGAGTGGATACAACCTCTCAGCACCACTTACCAAGAATATTTCATCTGGTTCTGAGTACTCCCAGACAGGCAAAGGGGCCAGAGGATCCCAGCAGCAGCCTTGAGGTTCATCTGCAGCCCCTTGCTCTGGCCACCCATCTGATGCCAGCTGCCCCCTTCCATTGGCTTGGCTGTGCTCCCTGGACACCTTGCTCCTGGGCAGGTGTGAGCACTCAAAGGTAATGGAAGAAGATTTTTGAATTTACCACTCGTCTATACTTGGACTCCATTATTCCTTCAAAAAGCACTATGGATTAAACAAATTAAGGAGAGGTAAAAAGGATAAGAATGGTATTTCAAGAGGGGAAAAAAAGCACATTTTCAAGGAATTATATATAAGGTAGTAATATGTTGAGGATATTTCTGAAAGTTCACTTAATTCCTGCCTTTCAAAAAGGTTTTAACACTGTAGCTGACATTTAGGTACCTAGTTTTAATCAAAGAGAGAGATGGTTGGATTTAGGTTAAATATCATTCCTGTCAGCTCCTCTTTTGGTTTAACGAGAGTCCGTGTGTGTGCATAAATACATATGTGGGTGCATATCTATTTTTAAAATATACATACTTGTGCTCTATGTAGTGTACATATAAAACTAATTTTATGTAAATACAAATCATGTGTGGGAGGATGTAAATTTCTTCTGCCTTTCTTTTGTGAGGATAGAAACTCGAGAAATAAGGATTAAGTTTTTGTAAGAAGTCTATTGGAAGATGAAAAGATAGATTTATTGCATCTTCTTCTGGCATTAAGAAGGATGAATAGCAGAGTTGTTCTTTGTCAGGTATTATCCTAACAAGTTATGGTGAATCTCCGGGAGGTTATCTGTGCCCCCCACTTCATCAGTATTGCAAGGAGGCTGAACAAATTCAGAATGCCTATCTTTTTACTAGATATGTATTAGTTTATAAAAATTTGTGTCCCTATTTGGCTATTGAATTCTATTTTCTACTGCCTTAATGTGTGTAATTTTATCAAGTGAAGATTTTTATGATAAAAATGTGCTCTTAATTGACAAGACCGTCAGTTTTGAATCCCTTTTAGATTGGGAAGAAAGGTATTTTTGAGCTTGAATTCTCCAATATTCAGATGTCCAGGAGGATGCTCAGTGGCATTGCATTTCCTGCTTGAAAGTCCATGGGCTAGAGGCATGTCTTGTTGCAGACACAAATACTTTGTGGGCCAGAGTAGGTTCTCTACAGCTGTGTGGCAATTATGCTTTTGAATTATGGTGTTTTCTTCACCACTGCTTGTCGAACAAGGCCGAATAAGGTTATGGAAGTTGTTTTATGTGTTGAGTTAATGAGCTCAGTGAGAGGCAAAATGCAAAGGCTGAAGAGATCAGAATCAATCCTTCACTATTGATTAAACACACCTTGCAAACCCATCTGAACTTAACAGAATCTCTTGATTTAAACATTATATAACTGTTGTATTTTTTTTCTTAGTTCTGTAAAAGACCCAGATGTCTGCTTTGACAGACTGAAAAAAATTTAGGCAAATTTTCAAGGTTGAAGTGCTGTCCTGAATTTGATCTGTTCTGCATTTTGTCATGCCATGCTCTTTGCCCTGGCACAAATGTGAAACCAACTGTCAGCTTGTGGGGAACAAACACTCTGGCTGTCTTTTCCAAAAGACAAATGCATCTCTTTGTAAATAATACAATGTAACAAGAGTTTAGAGGTACTGAAGGGCAATTCCAGAGTCGTTTTTATTTCATGTCTTTTTTTTAATCTTTAAATACAGGGATTATTTGGGGGAGTGTTTGTGATAACTACTGGAAACTGAAGCTGTGTATTAGCCCATTGCTGAAGACAATGCATTTCTTTTTAGTAGCTGTTGCTTGTTCTTATATATGTGTGCAAACTAGTTGGGGACAAACATTTCTGTTTAATTAGTTTTGATACATTTACCTTGCTCTACTTGCTGAGTCTTCCTCCCACTCCCTCCTCTTAATGTGAGGACAAAATTACAGTCACGATAACAGCTTTCTAGATAAATTTATTTGCCTGTGGAGGAAGTGATTTAAATTAAGTGTGATACTTGGTGTAGTTCACAGAAATTCCTTTGTCCCTGTGCAGCTTTGCTCAGGTTAGCTGAGCTGGGACCAGGGCAGTCCCAGAAATTTGGAGGTCATCTACTGCAGCTGGCAGGTTTAAACATGCTTTTGCCAGTGTTTTACAGCATCCTTACATCAGCATATGGAGAGCTGAAAACATTTCGGTGGTTTCAATTTACAGGTGTCCTCACTCTAGAAATCCACAAGGACTACCTACTTTGGCAGAAATTTCTCAATAGACTGGGAATTACTGTACAAGAGATTACTTAAGGTGTTTTTAAGAGACTTGTGATAAATCTCTCATATGTTTAAAATGTGGTTCCGAGGAATTAAAGTGAATGAGTTATTTAAAATGAATGGTGGTTTTTTTGGGGGTAGATGCCTTAGTTTCTCATTTACTCTTAAAGATCATATCTCAAAAGAAAAACCAGGGAAGCTTCACTGTTATTATGTCTCAAATAGGTTGAAGACTCTGCTTTCTATTGTCCTCTGACAAAATATTTTAAGAATTTTGAGTAGTCATCTTTGATTCACTCATTATACTGTGCTTGCAAACTTCTGGGATTATTGTATTTCAAAAGGATAATAGGGATGGTGTTGTGTTAAACTGGAACCACTCCCTTCATCTAAAGCATGCAGTAGTTCTCATTTTGGGGAGCTGTCAATGCTATGTGCTGTTCTCTTATCTGGGGACTTGCAACACTGTAAGAGAATGGGAAAGGGTAAAAGAGTTGTTGCAAAAATGTGGGAGAGACCAGCTGCTTATGATCTTCGGTAGATGTCTGAAAAAAATCTACAAGGTCCAAATAGGCAGAGCCATTTGATTTGTCTTCGTTTTAAAACAGAAAATATGTTTAGGACGTTGATTTTTTTCTGTTTTAGAACTAATTCCTGTTTTCTTAATAAAACCTTCTTTTCATCAAAACCCCTCCTCTGTAGTCATTTGAAGACATAAGGGAAAAATCAAAAACAGAAGGCCAGACCAGGTGCGTTGATGGCCTTCTTTTGTCCTTGACACTGACACTTTCTATGGTACACAGATGTGACATAGCCCTTCAGTGCAACATCTGGCCTGTTTTAAACATGTGTAATCAGTCAGCTGTAGGGCAAAGAAATTAATTCTTAGTCAAATTTAAAATCTTAATGATAATGATGATGATGATGTGTTTTCTTATCTCTGCACATACTGAAAGTAGTTGGGAGTGATTTTGTTCTTCATGAGTCTGTTGAAGTCTTCTACCCCCATGGCTTTGTGGGTGACATGTTGAGAAACACTGCTGAAGGAGTGGGTTGGAGTGAATGGTTCTGCCACAGGACACCTGCATATCCCAATCCTTCATTTTAACTAGCTTTCAAAGTGTTCATAAATTAAATTTCATTATTAAAAACAACTGATGGGTGGCAAGAAAAGTGTGTGATGAGGTAGTGCACGTACTTTTTTGTGCCTTGAGGAAGGGGAATATTACATTTTGGGCAGATCCCAGATTTGTGGACAACTGGGGCAACAAATTTTTTTGAGACAGAAATAGAGAGAGGATGATTCATAGGCAAGGGTGTCTGGAATTGAGAACAAAGAAGGGTGAATCAGCAGGAAAAAGAAAAGCAAAGAGGAGATCACAGCTTTAGAGTGAATGTGAAAGGGATTACAAAGACGTTTGGGCTGGGAGGGATAAGTAATTTGGAAGTGTCAGGTATATAATGTTGGTTTTGCCAAGAGAAACTGTAAGAAACCAACCTGGCCTTGCAAGCTCTCAAGGTAAAGTATTGCCTAGTTTTCTAACACAGAAAATTAAGTAAGCACTTCCCCCCATCTCCTGCTCTTGTTCCTCTCACTGCTCCTGCTCCCTTTGCACTCTGAGCTTCCAGTCATCCTCAGTCACTGGCAGGATGTCAGTATTTCCTTAGGAGTTTTAACAGCAATTTCATGGTGTCTTAAAAGTGAGTATATCCATTTAGGGAAAACTTAAAATATTCTCAGGACTTGACAAAGGGAAGTTTGTAATTTAATTTGTGTGTTAGCTTCAGGCTGAACAAACAATAAAGTACTTTAACCTTTCATGTGCTCACTTGGTGCTAATAGGCTTTCTTGAGCAAATGTTTAATGTGTGAACCAAGGTCACCTTAAACCTGTGGAAGTATCTGTGCAGATTAAATTCATCTAAGATTTGTCTTTGGAATTATGCATTCCATTTTCCAAATATTTTTTATTGGAGCAGCTTGATGGGTGGGTAGAGTATAGTAATCATGGTTTGAATGGCTGTAGTTTACAGTGATGTTCTTGCTATTTTTGGCGGGAGGCAGATTTCTGTAAGAGTGGCTTAAAAGCACAACACTGCACATGTTCAATTTTGAAGGCTTTTTGCATTTTTCATATTCTTTTTATATCATCTCCTGGCTTGCAAAACCAAATGCTTTTGCCCTTTTCCAGAGTACGTAGAAAAACTATTTTTAAAGGTTCTTTTCCATCTGTTGGTTTCACTTATTATCAGAGAAGAAAGACAGTGAAGGAGGTGGAAAGGAATACAGCAGTACAAGCTGATATTTAGTTCAGCTCAACAAACAAGTGGCTTTTTTATTATCTTTACATAGCTGTTTCATTCAAAATTCTCTTAAAGAAAATCTTTCTTCTGTTTTGAAGGGCCTAAAATTGTCTAAACACGTCAGTGCAGTATTCTTGACTTACATTAGGGTTTGTTAAAATAGGAGGTGAGACTGCCCTACTGGTGATTCTTCCTCCCCCTCTCCCTCTCTGTGAAGAACATGGAAACAAAACTGTTCCTAAATCTTCAGGATTTTTCTTCTTAAAAAAAGTGCTTTTAGACAACATTTCACAACAATTTAAACTGAATTAATAGCAAACTTGCCAAATGTTCATCGATATGTATTTCCTGGCAGAATTTCAGAGGCTATTTAGAACCAGTGGAGAAGTAAGTCACTGCACCTTTCCAGTTAGAATTGGTTCACATTGATTTCTCTAAAGCCAACATATGTGCTCACATAAGGAGGAAGCAGTGTTTGCATTTTCACTAGTTCTCTGCAGTAATGGACTTTATTAAGTGACTTAAATTTCAGTGAGTTGTGAACACTCAGCCACCTCAGCCTTGTTTTAAATTTGAGTTGATGATGGAAAAAGGGATTGCGTGCTTGCTGCTGTATGCTTGTTTTCTCTGTGCCCCATCAGACAGTTTTTCTTATCATTAATGCTACTCTGCTGATTTTGCCTCCTCAGGGGGAGAAACAGTCTTGACTATCTGGTTATCTGTTTCCTGATATATTTGTGAGTCAATATGTTTGCTTATTTTTAGAGAAGTGGAAGGAAACAGGGGAGGCCAAGGAAGTTGACAGGAACTGAGGGGAAAATGGTTTGCAGTGAGAGCTTTGCCTTTCCTGTGGTAGGTGGCAGTGGGTCAGCCTTCCCCACCTCTCTCCTGCAGGGTTCAATGGCAGGAATTGGACTGCTTGCTTTTGAACTGCTCTAGACAAGAGGAATTATTTGGAGGCATGATGATGACTGAGGAAAACTGTGTGTAGAGATGGGTAGGATGGTGTTTGGTTAAACAGCCTTGGGTCTAGCCAGGCCTTTTGTCTCTGGTTACTGAAAACTTTGTGTGTGCGTGTGTATCTCAGAGCTTAACTGTGATGTGTTGCTACTCAGGTAGTGTATGTGAATTCCAATCCTTTAATTAAGCTAAGAAAATAATTATACATTTTGTAACAGGTATTGCTAAATGGTAGGATTTGGGAAATTCCATTCTGTTTCCAGGGCCGCCTAAAAATCCTACTGTCTTATTGCTCTTGTATAATGCCTGGGAACCTTGATAAGGAGGTGGCAAGTGTTGTTGGGTGTGCAGTTGGACATGTTTTCTTTTTTTTTCCCCCCCTAGTCATTTGAATTGAGTCAAAATATTTCTGAGAAACACTGAGTTTAAAATTACATGGCTCTCTCCAAATTGGTAAAGAAACATTTACATGTGCTGCTATCAGGAGCACATGAAATTTTAATTATGTCTCCTGCCCGCCCTCAATTTTGAATAGCACAGCTGGGAGGTAACTGGAAAGGGGGTAGATGAGAGGGAGATGATTGTGTCAGAGAAGTTCATGAGGACTCTTGTCTCAGAAATGCCTCTGTAGAATCCTTCACTTTAATACCAGCAGTTGAAGATTTTCTCTTGTTTGAGATCCCACATCCTTCATCCTTTCCATGGTAATAGAGAACAGATTCATGGCTGAGGGAAATTTCTTGCTAGGCAAGGGCTTCTTCCATGTTTAAGTGTGTGCCCCCTAGATATTCCTGCTCCAAGTGGTATCCATTCTGGCACCAGGCTAAACCCTACCCTAACAGAGCTCTCTTCAGGCACTGCCAGAACAGAGTCTGTTTTGTTGTGACAAAGTCATGGCACTATCAACTTATTGTCCCTTGATCTTTATCTAATGCACTTTGGATGCCTTCATCTGTATTCTGAATTACTGTCTGTTCAGCTCAGTCCTTGATGATAGGCCAAATGAGTATATTTTGCCACACTGGAAAGATAAATTTATGTAATGATGAAGTCAAATGTCTTCATACCAACCCCATGCCCGTCATTCCAGTTTTGTTTCACACTTTTTCTTTCTCATGTGTTTTTGAAAACAAAATGTAGAGAAAGTATCAGCAGAGATGAGGTTCATGGAGTAGCAATACAGAGACTGGGGAGAAGGATGCATCCAGGTGAGGTCACAGTTTGCAGTGTGGATTATGGTGGAATCAGAGTGAATCTATGCTGAGGACTGTGTGCTCTCAAAACTTCAGGTTAGCGTGATGATTCACAAAAACTGGATGTGTGGTCATCCCCTTCATTTACAATACAGTGCAGGTTTTTTTCATAGAGCAACATTTTAATAGGGTGAACAAGCTGAGTGAGAGACTAATGTTCATAGAAGATGAAGGTTGTGAAACACCTGCTCTCCTCTGCCAGCCCTGTTGATGCTTTTCATGTTGTTTGATCCATTCTGTCTGGCTTAAGACTGCTCTTATAGAACTCTGTTTAGAAAGCATTTACATCACACAGCTTCCTTGTTCTCAGTAAGTATACTTGAAGTAAAAATCCATGTAACAGCGACTGTGGAAGGTGGAATGTGCAAGCCTAGTCATTTGAAGTCATGTGGAAAGCCTTCCACCAAATTTGTGTGAATCAAATTCTACAATCTGAATGTAGAATAGACTCATGTATGTTAAGTAAAACAAGGCTTCTCTGAAAGATCTTACTGGACTTCTTACCCTTGGTTTGCCTTTGGTCATTTACAAGTTAAGCCAGGTATTAAAAATAATGGGAAGAAGTGAAGGTATATCTTGAGGATCATGAAATGCGGTTAATTTCAAACCATGTAGTTCAGTTTAAATTGAAACTTAACCACATTTAAATAGATGGGCTGCCAATTTATTTTCTAATGCAGACGTACCAGCCTCCTGCTACTTACTGTCTGTACTAAAGACAGTAATGCTGCTCAATGCTTGTGTTAGATTGCACGTGACTGGCATAGTGCAACCTTGCATGGTTACAGCTCTCTTCTCACTTGCAGGTAAAGTATATGTACTTTCAATGACTTGGAATTTGGACTTTTCTGGGATTAATCAACATAGATATCATCTAGGCCTGCACATGATTTGCTTTCTCTACCAGTTTGGAGTGGCAGTCCCTTGTGAAGGAAAATTTACAGGCTATGTATGGATGGTGGAGGGAGTTGCTAAGGGTAGGCCAGGGGGGATGCTGTGCATCCACAGCTGCCTTCCCTGCTACAGAGGCATCTGGAAAGCCTTTGGGAAGTCCAGGTTGCAAATTGGTGCTACAGCAGCAGAAGAGGCTGTTGAAACCTTCTGGCTTGTTTTTTCTGGGTGGTTAGGAATGGTGGATTCTCCTTCTCAGTTCTGGTCTGGTCACCTGGTGACACTACAGAGGGCTCTGCAGCTGTTTCCAGCATTTCTGCATGAGTTTGTGTTGGCACAGCTCTAGTGCTTGCAGCCTTAGACCAGGGTGTGTCCCCAAAAATCATATTAAAAATTACAAGTGTCCGGTGTGTATTGGTGCTCACACTCAGTGGAGCTCCACTGTCATTGGGAAGGAAATGTGAAGCAAAACACTACCCTAGATCATGGTGATGTAGTAGAGACTTGCTATAGCGGAAGGGGTGGTTCACCATGCAGAAAAACTGGTTTTTTAAGAGCCAAGAGGCTTATATTCCAAGTACTATTTATCCCTGTTTCAGGTCCACATCCTCCCTTAAATTTAATCTCTTACTCTGTGAGGACAAATAGGAGGACACTTTCAGAACAAAGGTTATTTGCTAAATGAAGGAATATGCTATTTCAGTTTCTTAGTATAGGAAAAAAACCCTCTTTTCTTGTACTTAATATTCTCTCAACAACACCTGCCTATTGCACTTTGGCAGTTTCTGTTCCTTCTAACTGGTTTTTTGATTTAAAAAATATATGTTCAGATATATTAAAAAACAGAATGAAAGAATTCTTATGCATGCTAGCTTAATATTTGAGTCTGCTGGAAGAGTGAAAATTTTCTTTGCTGCCTCCGTGTTATACGATGTATGATTGCAGTATTTTCTAATAGACATGAAGCTATAGCAAGCTTTTAAAATAATTTTGAGTGGCTAGTAATCTTATCTAAAAATGCAAAGGTTCAGGGTTACCCTTTTGGTATGAATGTTCTGAATATTGTTTTTTTTCTCCCTGCATACAAAAATAAGGATGCCTTCTTTAGACTTAGCTTGTAACTTGTAACTTCTAAGATCCATATTAGGTGTGTGGTGGTGATTTTTGGTTTGGTTTGGTTTGGTTTGGTTTTTTTTGCACTTGAGCATTTTGAAGCAGACTTGGACTAAATAACAGTCCTGATTTTATACAGACAGAAAACCTCCCCCCCATTTGACCACCCCCTCTTTCTCCCTCCTTTTGTCCACATTGGCAATAATAGCTTTACTCTGTTCCTTGTGACAAAGATAGTCTTTTTAGTACTTTGTACTCTTGCTCTGTATTTCCTCCCATTGCCTTCAGTCTTGTATAGTTTTTTTGTCCCATACTACTTTCTCACATTATTGTCTTTGCTTGTCTATTCCTAAACTATTTTATACTAGAGTTGCAACTACTAATACTTCTCTTTTTGTCAATTCTAAATGAAATACATTGTGTTACACAGTTACACTTGTCATTTATTATGGGTTATTTTATATATATATATATATATATAAATGTATATATGCAGAGAAAAGCACTCCAAGGAGTCTTCTGTTTGTTTGGATTGTGAGGGACAGCCCTTGCACGGGTGTGCTCATTTAGAGTTTATGACTTGACCCTTCTGACTTTAAAGACTTCTCAGGTTTGAATATGTGTAGGTGTTTAATGAATGTTAATCCTGTACAAATGAAAGATGAAGAAATGTGCATGATGATATGAGTCCTTAATTCAAATATGGGCTTAGTAAAGCTTTGTACAGGCCCTTGAGAAATTTGTTACTCCCTGTTACACCTGATGTGAGTACAAAGGATTTTAAGTATCTTGCTTTGTTTGCTCGTCCATGACCTGCTCACTGCGATATGGAAAGCAGATAGCTGTCCGAGTCTGATTTGGAGTTAATCATATCTATCTTAATTTCATCCTGAGTCTTAAAGATAGGACTCTTTCTTTGACAGTCGTGTGAACTCAGTTGTCTAACTTGAAAAGGTAGTCTGTCATGTCTTGTATCTTTTACCAGTGAGTTAAGGATGATATTTTTCTAGGTGTGCTTCTAGTTCCTCTTTGCTTTTATCAGCTGAGGAATAGCTTTTCTTCCCTAGTTAAAACTTCTTTAATTGAGAATCATGGAGCCTTCTTCAGTAAGTAAGGCAGCCACTGTTATTAAGCCTTTTTTTTCTCTAACAGTAAGTTCTCCCTTAATTGTTTTTGTAATTTTTTCTTCAGTGATATCTACTGGATGGAGTTCTTTGACAGGACTCTCTCTTTGCTAGTATGTTGCAAAGAGACAGTCCAATCTGTGACAACCTGGTTATGAACTGAAATTATTGGGAAGGTTTCCATGCTTTTAAGGGGATGTGAGGTAATCTTCCAGTGAACTTTTAATTGACAGTTAATATTCTTAGAGACAATAGACTGGCTTAAATTCACCTTCATTTTTCTGCATGGCTTGTCAGAGCTAAATGTAAATGTTGAATGTTGATTATTCAACCACAGGAAAAAATGAAGTGGTTGATTGGTTTCCAGGTGCAGTTGCTGTTATCAGGCTCATGTGAGTGTATGTGAGGTGTTATTGTGTGGCTGCTGTGCTATCTTCTGGCTCATGATACTTCACAATGCTATTACTGTGTGTGCTGCTGAGCTGCTGCCATCCTTGCTGGGTGAGGAGGCACTAGAAGTTGGGGTGAACACGTGACACAGGTGACCTTGAGACTGTGGTAGGAAGCCCTGTAAGGCTGTAGAGAATCTTCTGGGGTTTTTTTCTCTATTTTCCATTCTAATATAGTCTTCAGGCCCCTCACACAGCAAACTTCAACACTTGGACCATATGTATAGTGCCTGTACTTTGCTTTAGGGCTTTTTCTAGTGATGGACAGCAAGCATCCCTTACTCCCAGACTGTGCTGTTCCTTGGGCCCAAAAGAGGAAGGACACAATCACAGGCAGGGGCCTTGAGGGGCTGGGGTTTGAGAAAGCGGTGCTGTGTGCAGCTGTGCAGCACTGCAAATCCTCATTATCCTCTGCCTCCTGAATCACACTGCTACCGTGGTATTGATGTATAATCACCCATGGTGTGGGAAACAGTGTTAATGCTTATTGGCTTTGTCTTTACTCTGCTTGTTCGTGCCAATTCCCATCTATAATACAGCTTGCATAAAGACATATCAATGCGTAATGAATACTGAACATCTGTATGGAGTACTGCTGAACACTTTTTTGGTGAAAGTGTTTGGAAGGCTGGCTGAATATTTAAATCCCCACAAAGGAATCTTATGGTCTTGCTGTGTTTTATAAAACTTGCCCTAAATGTTTAAAGACAATTTTGGGCTTTCAAGAACAGCTTTATTGGGTGTTAGTGCAGCTCTTGAGTTTGAATTGTGTGTTTTCAGTAGGATGTGTTTAAAAGAGAAAAGTAGCCCAAAATTATTATATCCTAAACTGTATGTGATAAAATCTACTATGTAACATATTCAGTATTTTTCCTATTGATGCTAATTTGAATTTCAATGCCATCCTCAAAAGCTCTTTTTTTCCTTTTTTTTTTCTTTATTTCCAATTAGCCATTAGGCTTACAGATCGTTATTTAATGGGTAGTGTATTAATGGACTTCCCACCTTAATTACTAAAATGAGTGCATCACAAATGCACTAGTCAATCAATGACTGAATGTGTGTGTTGGATCTTGAACTCTCTTCTTTTTCACTGAATTGGCTCAGATATCCTGAGAGTTTATCTTCTGAATTTTAGTCACACCTCAATAGTGTTTAGAGACAAATTGTAAACATTTTGTCATTGAACTCAATGCTATTCTTAACTTGTTGCCATTAACTGTTCTTTTTGATGATAATTAGAGATGGTGGTTTTGTTGAATGAGTAGAACCTTGTGTGGTTCTGTCCTGTAGCTCTTAAAGCTCTATAAAACTGTGAGTTGGAAATATGTGAATGTGTGTGTATCAATACCCATCTGTCAATTAGATACATATAAAGACACTCATATATAGGCTTATGTATATTTAAGGCTCTGGCCTTTATTGTTCTTATGCTGTTTTAATGTAAAATCCTTACTTTAAACTTGAGATATGCAACTCAGCAGTAATTCTGGATTTATATCACGGTTCAAACTGCAGAATTGTTGTTGAAGCTATTTTATTGAAACCAGTCAAAAGCTGCATGCAATGAGCAGTAGCAACAAGACATGATCAGGGCGAGTTTTCTATGTGCGGTTTTCCTCCTAAATACTTGGGATATATTTCACAGACCACGTGAAAAACCCTCTTCTGGGAACTGAAACCAAGAAAATGGAATTTCATTGAAGAAACTGAAATTCAGTAAGAGGATTACTACTGTGGCTTGTAAACAAGAATAACAAAATAAATGCCTGTTAGTTAAGCAACCTGTGCCATTTGACTCTGCGAAGCAAAGCTGTTTTCTTTTTCCAGGTGCACTGGAAGGTATGGGCAGTGGGAGGTGGTTGCTTGCACTCTGCCTGCTGTGAGCCTATTTGGCTCATTTATCTTCTAGGTCAGGTGTCTGCCTGGAAAACCCCAGAGTACTGAGCTGGATCACAGAAAAAAAAATAATCTGTTTTAAGCTGAAATCATTCAGTGATAGAAGACTGTGAATGTAATAAACTTACTGTTGAAAATACAGAGCTGGTAAAGCCTAGTTTTTTTTACCTGGATTCCAACTGCTGAGCCAGTGACCACATGGGCAACTAAAGAGGTTTTGTGTAGAGAGGCAGAGAG
>VXBR01008864.1:2836979-2853237 GCA_013400215.1 Cisticola juncidis | reverse complement strand
TTGTCATTGCTAAGAATGTTATGAATCGTTGTTAAGAGTTACCAAAAAAAAATCCTCAACAATTCCAGGTCAAATAGACTTGAAAGAAGATCGCTGGCTATTGTACAAGGATTGACAATAGTGCAGAAAGGCAGTATAATCCTCGCTTTCAAAGGACATCCATTTTCTTCCCCTCTCATGTGGATTGTTCTGGAAGTGCTGAATAGCTTCTTAATGAGTCATAGGTTGCAACCCAGTCTGTGCCGTGTGTGTAACCCTCTTTCCCCCTTTGGTCAGTTCATCGCAGAACTGACACGACAAGACTCTTTCAACATAGCTCCCAGTCAATTATTTTGAGGCCTTGGAGTCAGCCAGTATCAAGAGCTGCTGATAAGAGTGCAGGTTTTGCAAAAATGTTAATGGAAGATAGGGAATGCGTTTTTATCCCTCCAGGCAACTTGTCTCCTTGAACCACTCCTGTCCCCTGCTAAGAAGAGAAAATGACCTTCATAGTATAGCAGCTTTTTGTTACTGAAGTTGTATTTTTGTATTTCACTTTTCAGATGAGCCTTTGAATTCAGAAGTAAGCATTCTGGTATTTCACAAGCAGGCTTAAAAGAGCATGTTGGTTTTAGAAATGAGGTTTTTCCAGTGTTTGTATTTTCTGAATGAATCATTGAGTTTATTCTCTAAAATGAGAATAAATGTTCTACTGCGGCCCAGCCATAGATAGTCTAGATGCATCTATCAACAACCTCTGGTTTTTTTGTTTTTGTTTTTTTTGAGGGAGACATTAAGGTAGATGTGTCACTGGTTGTTTTGTTTTGTTTTGTTTTGGTGTGTTCTAAAGTTCTATTTTTAGAATGGCAATGTCTACCAATAGCACTGGAGACAGTATTTGCTATCTCTTAATATTACTGAGAAGTTAGATCTCTATATCCCTAAATAAATGTGATAACCACTTTCAGTGACTTAGGCTAGTTAAAAAAAGCATGTTATGTTGCAGACTAAAGAGACGATGCATATAGCTATACACCCTAAATAAGTGTGGAAGGATCATGTCAATGTTGTAGCAAGCAATCATTTATTGGTTCCCCGGCTTCTTGTAGTTTCAAAATCCAGAGCTGTGTGTATGAGCCCAGCAGACATGCACTGAAGAGTTGAAAGAGTTGCACAGTCCACTTTGTATTTTGAAAAATCTGTAGGAGAAAATACCTAGTAAGTTAAACTTTTGGACTTTATGTGAATGTTGTTTTTCACTTAAATGATATGAAATGTGGATACAGATTTGAAAAATATCTCTGTATGTATAAAGCAAGCAGATGTATTCAAGCTGAATTTTGTGTAAGGAGATAAAATTTGATGTGAATACAGGGAATGATGCCAGGATGAAGTAGAATTTGATAGAGCTGTAGTACAAACCTGTTGTGATTCCAGGTTGGACATTTTTTTTTTTGTGAACCTCTTTGCTTGGCTGGTGTAATTGTGCTGTAATTTTGCTTCTGCTCAAATTTTATGTTTGTGATACTGACAATGCTGTTGTATGATCATTTAACTCTGAACTTCTCCAGCTGCTTTTGGAAATAGTTTCATATACCACCAGCAATATAGTAGATGTTCATCATGCAAAGCTAAAATGTAGAGACTTGCCTTGCTAAAGTGATTATTGTTTCAAAATATTATTTAACCTCTGAGTGATACCTTTCATAATCTTTTTCATGGGTTAATCAGAATCTTCTCATCGGATTCTTTCACTTATATGAAATAAGTCTGATTTATGCAGAAATGGAAGTGGTAAGGAAGGGTTTCAAACTAGTGAAAGGCAGTGTAATTTTGTGTAGAAAGGTTTAGTCACATAACTATAAAGACAAAGATGTATTGGACCTTGATTATGGCCTAATCCTCGATTTAAATATTGGAAGTATGCTTTGATTATCGGCATTCTTTTTTTTTCCTCTGTATCCTTCAAGTGATGTAATGGCCATAAAAACCCCTTCAGCTTTCTGAAATTGATTAGCTGCTGTAAAAGTCTTTGCTTGGAAACAATCTGCTGTGAGATGTGTAGTGGTGATAAGTTAAACAACAGACTGTGAACTGTGCAGACTCCATTCAAATAACTGTTTCTTAGGTGCTGCAGTTCTAAGCATGTTATTTAAGAAACATTAGAAAAAGTTAGAAAAGGCAGTTTTTTAAAACCATGGGGAAGTCCAAAAATTGTATACTTCAGAATTTTCTGTTGTCAACAGGGCATTATTAATCTGTTAATTGAATATTTCAGTGTAAAGAGCTGTCAGTCATATCCTGCCTTATCTCCTTCCTGCCCCACATCCCCACAGATAAATTCTTACTTTCACACATAGAAGAAACATTTACTTTTTTAAAATGAAATATATTTTTCAGCAGTTCAGGTATTGTTTTATTTCTCTATGCTTAATCTGTTTTATGGTAACTTTTCCAATGAACTTTTACAGGTTCATTAATTTTGTCATTGTTGGCCATTAGAATCTTTTGTCTCTTTATATTCATGACATGAATCCAGCAGGGCTGGATTTGGGAATATCTGGCTGGTGCCAATAGAAACAGCAGTTTGAATATCACTGTTTAATTTCCTCTTAAAAAGGATCATGTTTCCTTTGGGGCTCTATATACTGGAAATATTCTAACCAGTTTTAAAACTGGTTGGAACACTTGTGTAGATCATGGTCTCTTGTTCAAACAGTGCGGGTTTGTCTGACCTGTTTTCTCTTGAAATAGCTCAATAAAATGGCCCCAGACTGCAGTGTTAATATGCTGCTTATTGCTCTTCAAACATATTGGGAATCACTTGTTCCATTTAGAACTGTTCTTATACAATTCTAGATTCAAAATCACTTTGCCTTTATTTCTTCTTGTTTCAGTACAATATGTTGTCAAGCTTACCATCTAAAAGGTCAAGAGGATTTGTAGGTGTGAGCACAAAATTGAGAGTGCTAATTAGGGAAACAAATGTAGAATGTACCTATCTGAGGCTTTTATCTGATACCAAATTGAGTTTGAGTTGTTTTGATTTGTGTATAAATTTAGGTCAGACCTGCAAAATTGTTCTACCCAAAGATTTATTCATAAATCTGATATTTAGCTGATAGCACAGTACTCTGTATTAGGAGGTCAGAGTTCACTTCACTGTTATTATTGCTAATGTAAATCTGGCCATTCCTCTGTGTTATGTTGACTTTTTGCTCTGGTGAGACGCATTTTCTTCTTAAGTGGCAAACTACATCGGAATGTTTTATGACTTTGAGCAAAATGTTTTAAGGGTTTTTTCCTCTGCTTGTATGGGGGAAAACTTACCATTAAGTCCCCAGGGCAAGGAAGCATCACAACTCTTTTGTTTGAGGCTTCCTCTCCACTTCTTCTCTGTGGAAAACAAGTCCCAAAAAGTTACCATGAATGAAAACATTTCTGGCTGGGCAGTGATATAAAACTCTTGTTGTTCACTGGCTTTGCAATTTTATCTTAAACACTGAAAGCTGTCTTGTTTTGCAAGTAGTGTTCAACATATTGAATCCCAACTGAACTTTTTTTCTGCTTTAATTCCTATTATTAGGAAGCTGTTATGGCCATTTTCCAGAAGTGATGATGGCTCTTTGCTGCGTTTTTTTACCGCAGATGACTAATACTGGGTATGCCCAGAGAGTGGTTTGCATCAGATATGGCTGAACATGCTCCAAGCCTGAGGAACATCATGTCAGCTCTTATCCAGGGGGCTGTGCTGACCCAGTGCAAAGCTCAGGCCAGGCTAATATGATTTTTTTTCCAATCTGGGCTTAGTTGACTGTAGTAACACAGTTACAAAGCTTTCCATGGCTCAGAGTGCTGGCAGGGCAAATTTGGTTCTGCTGTAGAACCGGGGCAGAACAAGTCCCTGTTTGCCCAGTGTGGATGTGCTGACTGTATTTAGTGATCCTGACAAGTCACTGCTTTCCATAACCTGATGTGCTGTGGTTGCACCAGATGACAGACCTTGCAGGAGCACCTGCAGGGCAGCTGTGGGCACATGGCTGAAGTGACAGGGGCACTTTCATGCCTTTAACAGGTAGTTAGTGAGGAGCCCACCCACTTTTGGAGAAGCATGGATTAATTTTGTGTATGTTACTTAGGAAGCTGTAACTGTAACCCTTACTTGATAATAGGAACACAGGTTTTCTTATTAGAAAAGGGAATCTTTTATGTTTGTGCTCGTTAAGAGAGATTTCACTGTTCTTCCTGGACTTGGCTTTGTCTCTTCAATAAAAAAGACTGTGGATTTCAGTAATTAGTGGAATTTGCACATGAGAGTAGATGGCTTTCAGGTAGTGGTGACAAATCTTTAGTTGCATATGCATTTTCATTAATAAAGGACATAATTAGACTTGGTGTTCTTTATTCTATTATCCGAGTTCCTAGCCTTAGAAATCAAAATACCCAAGTTTTTCAGACTGTCTCATTCCCTAATCACTGACTGTCAGAGACAAAATGTAATAAGCCATAGCTACAGTTCTTGTCTGTACACTTTTATTCTTGTTGCCTTTACCTTTAGAATGTTAATTTTTTTTTTCAGATTTTTAGGACATCCCCTCCTCTCCTGCAAGAAACACCACAAAATCCCCACTCTACTAAAACTCTAAAGCTGTTATACTTTTCCAGCTGTAAAGTACTAACATGATGTTACTAAAAGACAAAACTAGATTTCCATCACAGGACAAAGCACAAATATACCTGCTGCAGAGAAGGGATAAGCATGAGCCAACACTTCTATAGTTCACAAAACATGCTGTCAATAAGATATCATGTTTTGTCATATATGAGAACTCTTTCTTGCACATTGCTATTTTTTAGCATTAAGTCAATGTATGTTCACTTCTGGGCTGAATCTATCCTGACCTTATAATCAAAAGCTAACACTGCTGGTAATGTTCTCTAGGATGAAGAACTGCTGTTCTGTGCACCCACTTTTTGCTTGTAGGATGGAGCATACCACTGGTATTCTCTATTTTGTATTGTTTGCATTTTAGTTGCTGCTATTTAAGATGAATTATAGAAATAAAATTACAACTCTTAGTACACACTATCAAAGCAATTTAGTCCCTGGTCAACTAATGCATTATGGAGGAAAAATTGTGGAACCTTGATAGAAAGTAATTCTTACTCCCTGTGGCATGGTTTCCTTCCCTTCCAAATTTTTGCTTTCCTCTCTCTGCTTAGTAAGCAGGAAAGAAGTGCTAAATGTAGAGTAAATTGAGTTGGAGTAATTTAATGACCGTTCAGTTGCTTTCACTTACTGACCAGGAGAGTGGGTGGTCAAGTAGTTCTATCAAAGCTCCTATGTATGTAGTGGAAGCTTCATCTCTCTCTCTTCTAGGAAAGTTATGTACTTGTGACACAATAATGAAGCATCCTAAGCATCTAGAATATATAAATAAATTTTGTGTCATTTGATGAAAGTTTCAACAACAACAACAAAAAGGGGTCCTCTTTTCTGTTCTGTCAATTTAAAGCTCTCTGCTGCTCTTTTCTCAGTTAGCAAGTTGTGAAGCTATAATGAGTGACTGATACATAGCCAAAAGCATGGTAGTGACCATCATTTTTGGAAGTTTCATGTTCTGACACTCCAGAAAAGCTAATTAGGAACAGCAGTGGCCCAGCAAGGAGCTGTTGCAGTAGTTTGTCATCAAACCTCAGGATGTGTCATAGGCTTTGAGATGAACTGAAACCAAACTGATTATTTAGTAAATGTTAATCCACTCTGTCTTTAGAGATTCCTCAGAAAGCAGATATTACCTACTAATCTCTCAAAAGCTAATCTGAAAAAAAAAAAAAGAATCTGTAAGAATAACTTTGGATTTTTTAAGCACTATGTTATATTGTTGAAGAAATACAACTGTGGTACAGGTAGTTCTTAATAAAGGCTGAAACTGTTCTAGTTTTTACAGGACTTGGTTCTCACAAAAATAAAATGGAGTAGAAATAATTACAACAGAATATTTCAAATAGGTATTCAGCTATTTCATCTGCCTCTGATCACTGGCCCTCTGTCAGTGCAAGGGGAGTGAAACACTGAGCAAAAGTGTTTTATTGCCTGTGCCCCTGGGTAAATTCCATTTTATTAAGAATGTTAGTTGGAAGCATATTTTTGTTCATTCTAATATTACATATTTGATTAAAAAATAGAAATGCAGAAATTTTACCACTATTTGATCCATGCTTATATTAGGAGGATATATAAAGCATTTTTTTTCTGCAGAACAGTACCTGAAGTCTTCCTTTTATAAATGAGCAGGCCTAAACTTGACTAAAACTACTTGTTACTTTTGTAATTGGTATCTTTAGGCACTGACTGACTTAAGACTTGCTCATTAATTGGGAGGTTGACATTTATTGTGATAATTCATCATGAAGTAATTAACAACAGTGATTCTAACTAGAAATATTTTTGTTATTATTTTTATCAAGTATTCATTCTGTTTGATTTGTATTGATGACTTATATAAAAAGAATTCGATATCAAGTATTTTTTCTTGGGAAAAATCAAGTATAACATCTAATGCTTATTCACTGTTATCCTTCTCTTTCACATGTTAATACTTTTTTTTTTTCCTTTCACCTTATCAATTTAAAATAAGATGCTGCTAAGAAAGAGGAGCACCTCTCCTCCTACCCATTCCCTTCTATTTTTGACAGCCTTAGCTGAAGAAGGCTGCTGCGTTAGAAGCATTACCATGTGTGTAAATAGCCCCTGTATGCATAACATCTCAACTCAAATATCTGTGTTAAAAAGTTCTTGTAATTTTAGCATCAATCTGCACTTACGTATTCCTGCTATATTTAATCCTGAGTAACAGCTAAGGCTTACTTCAAATTGATTACACATATTTCAGGCACAGCTGACGAGAGGACTCTTCGGCAGGGTTGTGTCCTAGGGCAGAACTGTGTCACTCCAGTGCTGCTCCTCATCTTCTTTCTCTCCTTGAACTGACACTTTCTTCTTCTTGAATTCTTTACATCAGCAGCAATGTTCACTGCCCCCACCCATAAGCCAACTAGTATATTTGTATATCCAGTATATTCAAAACTCTGACTACTTTCTCTCAGCTAGTTGCTTGCAGATTAAAGCACCGGTGTTTGCATCTTGTAGAAATGTAAGAGCATTTAATTTTCATGATTTTCCTCTTCAGAGGAAAGAAAGATGAATCTGAAGCAATTAGTCTAGCATATGAATTGGTAGCAGGAGGTTTAAAGGTGACCTGAAAATGTTGATTGAATAAACTTGATTCATTTATGACTGCATAATTTAAAACTAATTCAAATTAGATCCTCCTCTGCTTACTTTCTGAAATTAGAGTTGTGAATTTCTGGTTTGCAAGACCTAAAAGCAGCACAGAATTAAATTACTGTAGCAAAGAATGAAGATGTCCACTTGTTCCTGACAGCAAAAAAAGGCAACGCTCTTCAGAGTAGCATTCATATAAAAACTTTCTGGCCTAAGGAACAAAGTCTTTAGTTCTTTTTGTCTTCTGCCACCTGAACTGCTTCTAATTCTTTCATTATTTCTAAACAAGTATGATAGGTTTTGGTGGTGTATAGTTCATATATTCTTTTATGTTTCCTTTCTATAATGTACAGATTTAAGGATGATGGGGGGTGAGCTGAGGAAATTGCCTCTCTTCATTGGTATGGTGAAACTTCCTTTTCTTAAAAACCACTGTATCCTGATAGTGCTGCTCCTACTCTGACAAAGGAGATTTAAGGGTTAGGTGGGAACCTGTCTTTTCGTGTTTTTTTTTATTTGCTAATTGATTCAGAGTTAGTGAAGATTCTCTTCTGTGTTTTTTAGTAGTATTAATTGCAAAACTATCATGTGATGGGTAGTCACTTGTCTTGAATAATATTTGACAAGAACAGTTATCCTGCCTAATATTTTCTGCACAAAATATGAGAATAGATTTAGACCTGAATGCCTTTTTATAACTGAATGCTGAAGAAATGAATTTTTTTTTCCTGACAGTCAGTCTATTTCATGTTGGGTTGTCTGTTATGTAATTAATTTATTTCTAGTATTTTAGCTCTTTGATATTTTCTAATTCTCTAATTTATGGGTTGAATGTATTGAGTATTGAGTGGGTTGAAGTAAAAGGATTAGAAGGGAGGTAGCAAAATATTTCTGGTAATCAACCTTCAAGTTTCATTACTGCTGCTGTTGATGTGCAAAAACCAAACCACAGCAGTTTTTGGAAATGAAATTTCTTGCAGTAGCCCATACTGCACTGGGTTGATGCCTGAGCTCTGTGAGTTTGTTGCTTGCCATATCTGCCTGCAGCTGTGCTCCGCTCAGCTGGAATACAGCTGGCCCCTGGCTGCCTGCCTGCACCGAGGGCCTCTCTGGCCAGCATGCAGGTGCTTTGGAAGCATCCTGAAGTAGTGAGGCTGAGTAAAACCTCGTTTGTGTGTGGTTTCTTATCCTTTTCTAGTGAATTGCCACTGACAAACCGTGACGTGACAAAGCTGGCAGTAAGGAAAAAATGTGAGGTTTGATACCAAAACAGATTTGGGTAGAATAAGTCAGATGAGCTTTCAGTCTTTGTGACTGTTTTAGCAAACGCGTATTCAAAGTGGGCAAATGGCAGAGCAGTGTGACTCAGCAGTGGCAGCTGGGGTAGGGATACCATCTGTAGTCTGAAATGACACTCAGAGTAGTGTGGAGTTGCATGGCAGCTACACGCAAGGTAGGTGGGCCCAGACTGATGTGGGATATTCAGGCTGTGGAGTGGCAGCACTGAAGAGCAGATGTCCAGAGAGTATGAGGGGTCCCTGGGTAGATCCAATATTGCTGCCGTGTAGACTATTATTGTGATTTTTGGGCTTAGAGGGAGGGTGCTGCATCCAATTTTATCAGGTGGCCATAGTAAGTCAGAGACCTACTGAGAGTGTTGCTGAAAGAGAACAGATGTGGATTGCTTTGTTAGAGCTCTTTTTTTGGAAATGCTTGGCTAGTGACTCGCAAAAGCATTACTAGAGGTGGAAAATATGCCAATTGCAGTAAAGAGCACGCTGTAGCTGCCAGTTTGCAATTCCTGATTCCCTCAGGATTAAAAAAGTATGAACAGTAGTTATCCAGACTGAAGTCATCAGCATAGATAACTGTATAGAGTGAGGGTAACACCACTTAGAGCTTTGAAAACGTGGAGCATTAGTCCTCATACCCACTCTTAGGGTCTGTTCTGTTGAGCTGTTCTTGCAGAGACTGAAAACAGTTGCTGGTGTTGCGGAATAGGAACAGATCACTTAGGGATTATTCTGGATAGGTTTCAGGTGTCAGTGTACCTTCTAAACGGCATCAGTCATCAGCATTTTCTGCTATAAGTCTGCAAAATGGTGTGTCAAATTTAGGACCTCAGAACAAAGTCAGTGCTAACAATTAGCCCTGCCATGTAGACTAGTCTATGAGATGGATTAACAGAGAAACTTGCAGCCAATTCTGAGTGGTGATTTAGTTTTACAAAATGTAACTCATCTTTATATATCTGATCTGGGTGTCCCTGACAATTCTTTTTGTTATTTCAAGGGAAACTGTTAAGAGAATGGAGCAAGGCTCTTCTCAGCTCTCAGCTGAGCAGTACAACTATTGTCAGAAACAGATTCACAGGAAATTCCATCTGAGAATGAGGAATGAACTTGTTTACTGTGTGGGTGACCATGCACTGGAACAGGTTGCCAGAGAGGCTATGAATTCTTCTTCACTGGAGATATGCAAGAACTGTCTGGACAGTATTCTGAGTAACATGCTCTAGGATGACCCGGCTTGAGCAGGGAGGTTGGACCGGATGACCCAATGTGCTCCCATCCAATCTGACCCATTCTGTGATTTATCCTGATTTGAAGGTGATTGTTTCTGTCACCAGAAGGTGATTGTTCGCTTTAGTGAGAGGGTTATGGACAAGGAAGGTGTTGAGCTAATGGGATCAAAACGGTGCTGACTTGCCTCAACTTTCCCCTAACCCCTGCTCCATATCTCCCTTCCTGGATCACAAAAATGAAGGCTGCCTCTAAGAGCTTGCAGCTGTAGTGATGTGTTGATGTCTACCAAATTAACTCTAGCTGATACTAATTTGGGCTGAAAGACAAGGAGTGTTTTCCATATAACTGGTCTGCATAAAGAGCAAGACAAAAGCATAGTGGTGTGTGGGTTCACTACAGAGTGAGTAGAGTGTGGTGTGTAGAATCACTACAGAGAAGATGTTGACCATGTCTCTCGCTTTTCTTTGAATAGTAAAGGATGTGCTGGCAAAGCAGTCATATTCAATTCTCTAGCTCTGAGGTGGTATGAGATGCAAGCAGTGGAAGACTGAAGAACAGTGCTATTGGCCTCTCAGTCTGACTCTCACCTTTGAGCTGTGCTTGCACTTCATTCTCAACTTCAGAGATGGTATCAGGGAAGCTAGTACGACTAAAATATCTTTAAAAAACTCTGAAAAGTTACATTTTGTTAGCTACCCGCAACACTTGTACCTTTGCCAGGTTGACCATTCTGACTCTCAAACAGATGTTGTTGGCAACTTAGATGAGTAGCATGGTAAGATTTCCCCTTCCCTGCATTGGATGGGCAACTAAAAGTAGGGAACACTGCCAACCAAAGGGTTTGCTTACTAAACCACTGAGTTTTCTCGTCTCCCTCTACACACATCTGCCTTATTTCTTATTCTAACAATGCAGTCTTGTAATCTTCTTTTTCTTTTGTGTCATTTAACCCCTCATTCCCTCTTCCCCTCTAACCCTCTGTGCTGTTTTAACTGTCTAAACCATAGGAAAGCAAATCCAAAAACAGCAACAGGGGAATAAGTTTCTGCCAGTTGCTGCCATGAGTTTTGTTGAGTTGAACTGGCTGGCTTTCTGTAAGTGGGCATAAACAGTGAAAGGTAACAGAAATAAAGTTTGTTCTTTGAAAATGGAAAGAGAGGATGTGAAAGTGGAGTGCAGCCAAAGTGATGGGCTCTAAAAAGAGTATTTTCAGCAGTGCTGTGAATAGATAAGTGTGGGAGAAGACTAATTTGTCAAGGGCAGAGAAGAGATGCCAAAATGATCGGGTTAAGGGGAGATGAAGCTGGAAGAGAGTGTGTCTCAGAGAAGCTGTTTAGTTATCCTTCAAAGATTGGGTATAGCAGGAGTGAAGGACACATGAAAAGGCTTGAAGGAATATGTCAGTGTTGAATGATGGTACCTGTAATACTTGAGAAAAGAAGTGCTGACCTGAGATCAAGTGTGGAGTGGAAAAGAGTGGTTGTAACTTGTGCTGCACTTTTCTAAGATTGTCAGAGAGGCAGGCTGAGGTTCAGTTTAGACAGAAGGAGACCACTTTAGATCCAGGGGTAAGATGGAGTCAACCCCATAGAAAAAGGGTTTACAAATGCATTTGTAGATGAGGACACCCAGAGATGAGATGCAAACAAAAAGACCTGGAGTCTGTTCCCTCAAAGGGTGTGAAAAGAGAGCACAGAACCTCGTGATGCATGTGGGTGATGTGGATTTGTACTTGAACTTAAAACAGCCATTCTCAATTTTCAGTACCTGTCACTTCTTTTTCTTAACAAATTGTGGTATGAAATATCATGGGTTATGTTCAAAATATATCAGTTTTCCCACTGTCTCATCCTGATTGTGATATGGCAAAAAATTAGGGAGGAAACTTTTGGTTACACTTTGAGGCTGTTTTATTACAAATTACCTATATTCCTGTGGTATTAAGGTGTTTCATTTCAAAATCTGCAAAATTTTTTTATGCTTTTTGCTTCATTCAGTGCATCCAGATTGTGTTGGCGATTAAGTATTGATTTTTATATTGCATTTAAAATTTTTATGCTTTTTTGTTTGTTTTGGTTTTTACGCAGTATTTTCTTCTGAATGTATTACTCTGTATTATGTTCGTATTTTAACCTTTAAATGATAACTTGGTAGTGCAAAGCCAATGTTGAGCTTTCTTTAAATTATTATAGAGAAAAATTAAGAAACAGAGAAGAATACTGCTTTTGTAGAGAAGCTAGTGTTTTTATTTTAATTTTTAATTTTTTTAAAAAATTATTTATGGTGACAAGTGATACAAGCATTAGGACACACATTGTCCACTGAAACAGTCCACATTTTTTTTTCTGGCTTTAAAAAACCAAAACAAACCCCAAATGTGAAGCTCGTCAAAATTTTTTCTCTTTCTATGAGCTTTTCATTCTCAGATGAGACATAGGAGGAATTGTAAAATGATACTTTTTAGCAGCTTATCCTGCTGCAGCCTTTCTTTCCTTTCCCTAGAAAATTGCATGCTGTTTTCGGTACTGGCATACCAAAAAGTGAATGCTTTGTCATACACACCTTTATGAATATACTACCATAGGATAACTGAAAAGATATTGTGAAAACATGGGCATGTAATACTTGTACAGGTTCTAGTTGAATATGTAAATGCCTTATCTAATTTGAAAAAAGAGAAGTTAGTCCCATAGTGAAGTGTGAGATTTCTTTTCCTATGTTTCATGTGAAGTGTTCTCTAAGCCTTTATTATTTCTATTATAACCCTCAGGAGATGGAAAACTAAAACCAAACAAGAATTCTGCATGTGACTTATAATTTTGTAAAGAAATGTTCAGTATTCTTTTCTAATTTTTGTCTGGTTTAACTCTTGAATTACTGTTTAGCTATTGTTTAGCTATTATTTAGCTAAATGTATTAATTTATTATTTATTGCACTTCTGTGCAATGTATAACATGAAGGGGTATGTTTTCACTTGTGTGCTAAGATTGTCAGAATGGTGTTTCTCTGTTCTTGCTTTGTTTTGGATAGTGTGCCTTCAGGACATGGTCAGATGATTGGCTTCAAAAGCTACGACTTCATTGCACAGTCTAAAGTAGCTTTTATCTGACCTTCAGACTTATACTGTTTTAAAAAGCCAACCCAGTGAGAATGCTTCTCCATTTAAGAAGTGGAGAGATTAAATACAACTTGTATCTGCTTGAAAAATGCTGTGATACAGTTAAGTATTCTTGTAATTATTAGTTGTATTGAAACTCGAAGTGCAGATTTGCAGATAAAAACACAAGTTTAAAGTCCTTGAGCTCAGTTCCCTGGGAAGCCATAAAATAACATTACCTTTGTTTGTTAAATGTTAGTATCTCTACTATTCTGATTGTAAATATTTCTACCTTAAAATGGTGATCTCTTGCTAGAAGTTTATGTGCCTATTGCAATTTCTGTTGAGAGTTTTTTTAATTGAACAAGTAAAGCTAAGTTTGATGGCATATCAGTAAGTTTTGTCCAAAATGATGTGATTATTTGTGCTGTTTGTTCATCAGAGGTCTTGCTGAGGACCAAATCTGATGAGAGAAGAGACACATTATTTGCTGACATGCATAATTTATATTTTAAATCAGTTCAACAGCAAGCAGTGATTTGGGTACAAGATATAAGGGAGGAAAGTGAGTTGTTCACATTGTGTATGTTTCTCTGAGTGTGTTAAAGAGCTTTGCTGTTGGATTACTCTCTCCCAGTGTGATCTACCTAAAATATTTTCCTCACAATTAGGAAGTATTTTGATAAATCTTACTTTGCTGAAGAATGAAGAAACAACTCATACAAAGGGTAGTGTGTGAAATGAATCATCTATTTGACATTCGTGTGATTCTGTAGGGCATCTGTAAAGGAAAACTCACTTTTGTAAGTCTAAAGAAAAAAAGGTGGAAGATAGAAGATAAAACACAAATCTCTATTGTTGCTATTCTCAGCTTGTTTATTATGGAAAATTTTCATATAATTCAGGTTTTTATCTTAGATTTTCTGTGATACTTTAGTCCATCTTTAAGCATAAAATTGCAGAGGGCAGTGTTATACTTGTCTTGTGACTGAATAAAAGGTGTTAAAGCCAGTAAGGAAGTGCAGAGCTTCAACTGATACCAGGGAAAGTATCAAGCATTGCTGAGAAAAGTTTAAGATAAGACATCCTTTTCATAGGGGATTATGCAAGGAGAACACAGAAAAGGATAGGCTGCTCCCTTTAACCTTGATTCTGGCAAGGTAATGGAACAGCTCATACTTGAAGTCCTTTCCAGATCCGTGGGGAACATCAGCAAATACTGCCTGCTTAGACATCAGTGAGGCTGTTGACACTTCTTCCAAACAGGGAGAGTCCCACAGAGCACCAGGAAACCCTTATAAACATTCATGGGTTTGTTGTTGTTTTTTGTTTGTTTGTTTCATTTGGGGTATTTTTTTGATTGTTTTTTCTTTTAACTGTGTGGGTTACCATGCACTGGCACAAATTGCTCAGAGAAATTGTGGAATCTCCATCCTTGGGGATATTGTCAGGACATGGTCTTAGGCAACTGCATGTAGATGGCTCTGCTTAAGTAGAGGGGTGGGACCAGATGGCTTGCAATAGTCCCTTCTACACTCACTCAACTGTTCTCTGATTTTGTAGATTGGGGCCTGTTATGTCTTGAATTTGTTAGGTTTCGATCTGTATCTCATTGGATCTTTCACTAAATTTGGAAGCTTGTCTGCTTCCCATGGGTATAGAAGCCTTCAATGCTTTCAAAATACATTTACACTGTTCTTCTTTCACCTTGCTGGATTCCATTAAAAGACATGCCTAATATTAAAGTACCTACCACTTTTCTTGCTACAAAAATAAGAAACTAGAGCAGTATCTGCACTTCTGATACAAAAGGATTTGGCTTTCAGTTTGGCAGTGCCTGTATGTGTGAAGGTGTATTTTTAAACTCAGTATTGCTCATTGCCCATGTTTTGTGATTCACTGCTAGCTTAATACTTTATGTACCTTGATGTTGTTTCTCAAAAGATCTCTTCTGAGAGGGTCTCGTCATCCTCTTGAGACTCTGGATTTATACGATGACCGAACTCTTCAATCATCTTTCTACCTTCTTGGACTTATCTCCTTCTGAGAGTTCAGAGATGACCTTTTGTAACAGCTTCTGTCATTTTCCACATCAGAGCTCCTCCATTTCCTTGCATTTGATTTTATCTTCCTTTTTGCATGACCATTTAATATTTTATCCATAGTCTTACACTCACCTCCCCTTAGGAATTCCTCAGCTTTCATGTTGTTCAGGTTAATTTTGAGCTCTGTACCCCATCTGTTCCTTGAGCTCCTTTTAAACTTCAGTCTGTATAACTTACGTACTCTTTGTTCTCTCATTTACTCATTTGTCTGGCTTCTGAACTGATGCTGTGGTAACTTGTGTTTGTTGTTCTGAGAAGACTTTTTTGTTGTTGTTGAATAGTTGCTTCTATTGTCTAGTTGAACGTTTTTGCTTTTGTCTGTTGAATGAAGTTTTAATAACTGATAGCAAAAGAGATGGGTTCTAGAACAAATGTGAAATATGCTGTATTGTCCCCTTTCGTGCTGTTTTATGCTAAACTGTCAAAGTTGTAATAGGGTTGGACAAGATGCCAAAAAGCAGTGCTGTGGAAAGGGACCTGCGTGTCCTGGTTGGCAGAAGGTTGAACATGAGCCAGCAGTGCCCTGGCAGCCAGGAGTGCCAACCTGGTCCTGGGGTGCATCAGGCACAGCATCACCAGCCAGCCAGGGGGGGAACTTCCTGCTCTGCTCTGGGCTGGGGCAGCCCCACCTTGAGTGCTGGGGGCAGTTTTGGGTACCACAATATAAAAAAGAGATTAAATTATTAGAGAGTGTCCAAAGGGGGGCAACAATGATGGTAAAGGGGGCCTTGATAGGAACCCATATGTGGAGTGGCTGAGGTCACTTGGTCTGTTCAGTCTGGGGGAGGAGAGATTGATGGGAGACCTCATTGTACTCTTCAATATCCTTGTGAGGGGAAGAGGAGGGGTGGGTACTGATCTGTTCTCTGTGGTGATCAGTGACAAGACCTAAGGGATATGGCCTGGAGGTACGTCAGGAGAGGTTTAGGTTGAATATAAGGAAAAGGTTTTCTTTTCCCAGAGGGTGGCTGAGCACTGGAACAGGCTCCCCAGGGAAGTGGTTACAGCAGCAGCCTGCCAGAGTTCAAGAAGTGTTTGGTCTCAGGCACAGGATGTAATTCTTGGGGATGGTGCTGTGCAGGGCTAGGGCTTGGGCTTGATGATCCTTACTCAGCTTACTCACTGATGTGTAGTTGTTAGGCATGTGTTTGTAACTGAGATGGTAGCACGATAAGTAGAGAGAGAGATAGAAGTTGAGCTGTGAACTTATTTCTTCCAAATCCTTGTTTCAGCTTTTATTTTTTGCACTGTGTGTGTCCCCCC
>VXBR01008864.1:2629508-2836941 GCA_013400215.1 Cisticola juncidis | reverse complement strand
CCCCCCCCCACCATGGAGAGTAAGTTACAAAATAACCTAGTTCAATGTAGAAAATTTTGTGATTTAATGTACTGTTTGTAGGGCTGTCTTCATTTAGCACTCCTCTTGAGTTTAATCTTGTTCTTATCCATTGCCTTTTAACAGCATATTGTGAGAATGTTTAGGAGAAATGCCAGAAACTGTGATATCTACATTAGATTTTCTACAGATAAGCACTAGCAGTGTCTTGGTAGAGGTGCTGTTTTCAGAAGCAGCATTGTAAGACCACATATGCATTAAAAAAATCAAAGCGAATAATTTATTTTTGGAACTCTCAATTGTGTTCTTGAGGTCATAGAACTTGTTTGCTGGTGTTTTACTATTGGTAAAGTTATGAAAATATTTATTAATTTCAAGAACATGATTCCACCCCTCAATACCCCGATTTTTTATATTTGAATGGTATAACTTCTTGTTATCAATGCAATTGGTCAGAAGTTTGCTCAGTGTACTGCAGGAATACTGAAGCTTGCAGCCTATAAGCTGAAATATGAAATAGCTTTGTCGTTCTGTAGAGGTTTTAACTTATATATTGATGAAAATCTATACATCATTTAATGAAACTTGTTGTTCTTCTCATGGTTTCAGAAATATCCTGTGAACTGAAATGGAAATTGTCTTGTCAACATCAGTTATGTAATGTGATCTGCATATTTAGGGTTCTTTGCTCTCCACTGCCTTTCCCATGTCAAAGAAGGATGAAAAAGACATTAACCAGTTGTGACTTTCCACAGCTACCTGTTATCACCTCTCCAGTAAAGAAAAGAAGAACTCCTTTTCTCTGGAGAACAAGAGGAAATTTAAATCACTTTTGTTTAGATTATCTTTTGCTTAGTTTGGAAACTGAAAGACAGTGTAATAGAGACTGCACTTTTCTCCACTTCATCTCTTTCTTTTTTCCATCCTGTTCACTGCTGGTAAAACATGGAAAAGATTCCTCTTGGCAGTGAATGTGAGGCTTTTTGAAACTGTAGATATACAAGCCTTTTCCAGGCTGGGTATATAGACTGAGAGGGTCTAATTTAATGGAAGAAATCTAATAAATGGCATGGTCAGGTAGACCACACCTAATTGTGAATCATCATGCTCTTTCAGTATTTGAGGTTAGGAAAAATGCTGGCATTAATAACAATATCTTACCCTGAAGAGTACAGGAAATAATATTCACCAGAGGCTTCATGTATTCTCCATAACTTGCACCTAATAATTATCCAGTTCCTATCTTTCCATTCTAAATTTAGCAATTATTAAACTAGCTATTTATTAATAAGGAATATAGAAGACAGAAAATGAAAAGGAATATGCATAGATCAGGCCTGATTGTGAACTTGTCTTGGTTTGGAAAAACAAGTGTCTGCCAGGGAAAGATGGAGCTTCCCTTGGAATGGAGAATGTAAACCCCCTCACTCCAAATTATTATAATTTTGCAATTAGCTGCTTTCAGGCAAAGATATGGGAATAGCAATAACAGTTTGTTACTAGGAATATTAATTAATACAAATGTAGTAGTACAAAAAACCCAATCAACCAACCAACCAACCAAAAATCCTAGAAACCCTGACAGTCAGAATACAACCTGACACCCTGTTGCTCAGGGTTTTGGAAGCAGTCCAAATAAATCCTCTTGGAGTGACAGATGTGGTTCTGTGGGAGTAGAGATGATCCTGTAGAATGGTCCAGTGGTGGTGAGATGGGTCCAGCCTTCCCCTGGAATCAGGCTACTTGGTGTTTCTGACTTTCAGTTTTTCTCTAGGTAGGAACTGTTGGCTCCCTTCACTGGGTGGAGCATCCCACAATGGGATAATTGTATCAGTCATGCAGTCAGCCTTAATGGCCCATTAACAAAAGATATCCCCCTGGAGGGAGGATGGGTTGTGGAGGATATACGGAACACTGCTCCACCTGGATTTAACAGCTGGCCCATTAACAGAAAGACACCCACTCCTTACCCCCTGGAGTTATGAGGAATGGGTTATACAAGAGATAAAAGAAAAAACACCTCCCTAACTGGTTTCAAGAGACGGAAAATCGAATACACATTTTTGGTTACATATTGCAGCCCAAGATGGAGCTGTTTAGCATTTTGTCCCCTTCTCTTCTCCTTGGTTATGACACTGCTTAATGACTTTCAGAGGGTGGGATTGATTTTAATTTCACAGTGATTTAGAGCAAGTACTGATATAGGAGAGGTCTGTCCACTTCCTTGTTAGAAAAAATTCTCCTTGTAGAGATGTCTGGATTATTTGACTATAACAACAACAATTATTTGATTGTAACAACAACAAAAACCCTACAACTAAAATATAATAATGTTAATTTAGGAATAATTTGCCATGTTTCCTATTTTGCTCTTGATGTTTACATTTTTGAGACTTGGAGTTTCATGCTCAAGTTCCTAAGCTAAGAGGGTTCCTTAGCTAATCAGGAGCTAAAGCTTCCTGATATTAAGAACAAATCTGGAAAAATTAAAAAAAAAAATGCAAGTAGTTGAGTTTAGTTGTTTTTTGTTGCTATTGCCTGATATGTGTTGTTTAGTGTAATGAATTTTAGTACTACAAAATAAGATACCACTCTAAGGAAGATAAATGTTCTTAGTATTTAGTATGACTTCTCCCTGTAGTAGAAAATCTGTAATTCTTCTTAAGTGCAACTCTCAAAAAAATGGTTATTTTTTTAACACCAAATAGTGCCTCTGACCTTCTGCCTCTTTAGATGCCATAGGTTAATTAAAGTTGTTTCAGTATTACATTTCAGTAGGCAATACCTAAGATAACCATTTTAACATAAGTCATTAAAATTTATTTCTCAACTACATTAACATCAGTTCTTAGTATAGTCTTAACAAGTGTCTGAAAGTTCTGCAAAGTGTTTTAAAATGCTGATAACAGAAATAACGTAGTTCCTTTAGAAGATGAAAACATCCTGTGCTTCAAGGTGTACTGTAATATAAACAGGTAAATTAGTTTGGTAGGTGGATGATTTTTAAAAGCAGAACTTGTACCTGGATGGATATGACTGAAAAGACACCTGCTGTAGCACCTTGACCTTCAACCTTAGAATTCACCACTCAATTTGAGAAGAAAAGAAAATTCAGAGAACTTTTTACCTGACATCACAGATCAACATAATTTTGTACTGGGTTCTTGCCATGAAGCTATCTACTTTGATAGATTTAGAGCTATCATTATGCTTTACAGCAGGTGGTGGAGAAAAATAAAAGCACATTCTTAAATAAAAGGAGAAGATTGTTCCAAGTGGTCATTTGAGCTAAATGAGAAAAGAGTTTTTCATCCCTGATGTGACACCTTCATACATGGAAGTCCCAAAAGAAACCATTGGTAACTGAGCCCTGTGCACAGGAGAAGTTGTACTGACAGAACTTGCTTGTGTGCCTCATGTACTTCTCTTGTGCTCTTGGTTTGCCTTTTTTTTTTGTTTTTTTTCCCCTCCTCCTGTACTCCTGATCTGCCTATTAGTGGATGAGTTTCCGGGCTTGCAACCAGCTCCTTAAAATGGAGTAGCACAAACTTTAAGATAATATTAGTGTGTTTTGTGTTTTGCTTAACACCAGAAGTGCTCAGATGCAAAAACAGATCTCAGAACTAAGCTATAATGTTGGATGCTTTCAATCGTCTTTCTGCACGTGACATTCTGAGGCTGAAAAAAATCCTCTGCCATGTTGATCGGTCATAGAACTATCTAGAGTAGATAGTTGTATCTATAGATAGGTACAGAACTAGTTACAGATAGTTATAGAACTATAGCTAGGTTATAGAACTAAGTAATGAAGAACACTTCTAAAATCTAAATATTAAAACGGGCACACAGACTTTTACACGCTAACAGGGAAGAGTATCTTTTATCTAGAAGTCAGTGGAACTATGGCTCACCATCCCTTAAATGCTATTCATAGTAAATGTTGTGAGTACCTTAAAATTAATTTAATGATGTTGTGCAACTGAATATTTCTATTCTAAATGGTAGAAGTGATGTAATCTCTTGGGAGGGCAGTGAGAACTTTGGAACTGTTGGATAAAGATCAGTTATTCAAATTCAGAATCAATTTTTCTTTTTGTCTTGTGCTGGGAGTCCACAGTAAAGTTGAAATGGGCATCCATTTATCAGTGGCAGTTGTTGATATGTGCTTCTTCTAGTCTTATGCTTATTTATATTTTAACCTGATGGAGAAAAATTCTGTTTAGCTCTTCTTTTCTGGGTTGTTATAAAAAGAGGTAGGATAAATTAAAATCGCAGGACAATGTCAGTACCAAGCGTTGCTGCTAAGAAATTATCATTATAATTTAAAAATATGTAATTTATTTTAACATGTAGATAAATAAGTAATTCAAAATAGGTTTTTATAGGCATTTTGGGTTTGTGTGGCAAAGTTTTGGTGCCTGGGAGTTACAGGGGTGGCTTCTGTGAAGAGCTGCCAGAAACTTCTCTTGTGTCTGGTAGAGCCAGTGTCAGGCTCCAAGAAAGACCCTGGCTGAGCCTGTCAGAGACAGTGGTAGTGCCTCTGGAATAACAGATTTAAGGGGAAGAAATTTCTTTGCGACAAAAGGTTTTTTTAAGATTTGATATTATTTTTCATTACACTGCTTGGATTGGATTGGTAATAAATTGAGTGTGGTTTGCCCGTGATGGTAATTGATGAGTGACCCAAAGGTCATTCAAAATATTTTTCTCTCCCTTCAGCAGGGAATTGATACAGCAGCTTTGGTGGGCGCATGGTGTCCAGCCAGGGTCAATCCCTCAGAACAGATGATGTGTATATCTTGACTATATGATCTTTATTAAATCTTCATTAAATTTTGGTTAATTTCGAGGATGTTATGATTAACTTTGAGATTAAATTTAGGTTAATCTTCATGACCTTGTTATTAAGCAGAGCTTTAATTTATTTTCTGAGAGTTCAGTGTGAGATATTAATCTTTCTTTTTGTAATGAACATTTAAGATTCTTTATCTTTCATAAATGAAAATGGACATGTAGGCAGGAAGTTTTTTGAGGCTAGTATGATTTATCATTTATCTTTTAGAAGGACGTTGAAGGGGAGTGTGTGAGTTCTCGGTCTGTTTAAGCTGAATTTGATAACTTAGTGAAGCTTATGAGAAAAGTTAATGGATACAGTGAATTGTTCTTTTGCTTGATTTCCATGAAATGTAAATGTTTCCCAAATTCTTCACAAGCAACTGAACAAATTTGATTGATCCAAAATAAAATTAATAGTTTGACAAAATAATCAGAGAGACTTAAAATTCTGTCTTCCTAGTTTTCTATTCCAGGTGTTGATGAGGTGTTTGTTTCTGGTGGACTACCCTCTTTTTTCTTTCTGTTTGTCTTTGATTGTTGAGGGTGATTGATGGCTGCTGCCACCACTGCAGGTGTGGCAGTTCATGGCTCTGGGTGATGCTGTCCCATCCGGCTCTGCTGGGCCGTGTCCTGACAGCAGTGTTGTTTGAAAGGAGGAGATGCTGCTGACTGCCTGGCATCCCAGTCCTTTGGCCCTCATCAGGTTGCTGAGGTCAGACCAAATCGCTGCTGCTGCTGCCATTTTTGTCAGAAGCATGATAATAGAAATCTAAGGTAAATGTGGATTTAAGTACTGCAAGATCCAAAAGCATTTCAATGTCAGCACTTTGCTTCCAGCCCAGACATCGAGCAGAGGTGTACAAATCACTGTGGCAGGATATGTGTATTGGTAGGTATGGACAAATTCCAGTGGTGTGCTAGTATTGAAGAAAAAATTTGAGTTCTACATCAGTGCTAGCTAAAGGAATGTGGTGGTGATAGGTAATGGGACAGTGGTTGATACTGAAATACTGTTTTATTGAGTTTGGGGGAAATTACAAATGGCTTAGTAGGAGATTTTTGATTTGTCATTTGTAGGATATTAGCAGACTGTTGTCAAGATGTTAGGCAACAAATATTAATGAGGTCTTGAGTTCAGCTGCTGAACTTCATTGGAAGATAGAGAATGTTCATCAACCTGATCCACTATCATCCCTGAGTAATGCTGTGACGTTGTTGAGGACAGTGGCCCAGTAGCTGAATTAGGGTGCTAATAAGTCCTGTCCTACTGTGTACTTTCGTCAGATGTGGTTTTACTTTTGAGTGGTTTAAGATTTGATTTTAAATGTAGACAGTTTTGAACAAATGGCTGGGAAAAAAATACATCACTGCAGGTTTCGCCCACCCACCACCTCTTCTCCTTGTGCTTTCCACACAGCAGGTTGCACTAGGTTTGTCTCTTACTGCCTGGAGTTATCAAAATAGCATGCAGGCAATTGACTGTTAAAATGGAGAAGAGGTCTGAATTTGCTCATGTTTTAAGTCTTAAGGAGTAGTCTGCAGGGGGCTTGAAATGCTTGGCCTGTCTTGTGTTATAGTAGATAAAACACTACAGCATTGGTTGTTAACTTGCCTTGAAATGTCTCGGTATGTTGGCGAGATGGAAGGTGGCAGGGTGCTCCATGAGAGGAAGCCATTGGTTCAAGAAGTTGTTACAGGGTTGATTTTGTAGTGGGTTGAAAATCTGTCCTGATAAACTTTGCTCATGTGCACATGACAATTGTGCACTTGCTTGTTCTGTGGGTGCAGCCACGATGTGCACACAAGGAGCTTGGGATTGCTTGCTGTGTGTTAGCTTGGGCGTTGTTGTTGCTAATCAGAACTCTAATAACTAAAATTAATAGTGGGTACAAAGACAAGCAATTAAGGACATTCATCTTCCAAATGAGTCTAAAAGATTCATTGGTAGTTTAAATTTATATACTGAGGGCACTTAAACCATTAGAAAGGGTAATGGGTGCCCTGCAGGCATGTGCTTCAAAGCCATGTGTCATTTTTGTGGTGGGACAGCAGACTGATAACTTCCCTTTAAGGGAAACTGCTATTCATTTATCAGTAAAATGTTGAAGGAAGTGTACATTTTTTTGCTGTAGAGTGATCACAGAAGTGTAATGTGAGTTAAATCAGAATGCAAGATTTATGTTCTAAGTCTTTTTTGCTTTATCATAATAGATGTTAATTAGAAAAGTCTCACTGATAAACAGAGGGCACTGGAGTTTGGGACATTGAAAAGTATAAATATTTCTCTGACACACAAATATTTCTCTCGTGCCTTGCAGTCTTTGACAGTGACACTGATGTAGTAACCAACTTATTACAGGGAATAAAATGTTGAAGTGTTTTTGTTGCTGCTGTTGATGCTCTGCTTATGTTGTCACGTGTTTGAGCAAGAGTTGTTAATACAGAGATGCATATGAAGTTTTAAGGGTTTACAGTACAAGTATTTAGCACAAATTTTTCTTCAGTGAAGAATTTTTTTTTCTTTCCTGATGCTGTCCTTCCCAGCTGAAACATTGGTTAACAGGTAATTCTGGGAGTGCCTGGGTACCTGTCTGGCAATGGGTTTTGGTGATGTAGGATTGTCTAAAATTTGGTTTTGTCATTCATTTAGAATGACAAATACTTTTGCAGATTTGTGGGAACTATTTGAATAATCCCTAACTGCAGGTGCAACATGATCTCTTGGTGTGGAACACAGTGTAGATTTGCTTATGGAATTTAGTAAAAGAACTTTCTCTTTCCTAGATATGAATTTCCTAGAATGTGCAAAGTCTCTGCCTGTTATGTGATACTTGAATATGCTGTTTTGGATGGGGTAAAAGCATTTTCATTCTCAATTTGGTGACATAAATGTACATTTTTCCTTTCCTTTTTTCGCTGGCTTTTCTGAGTTCCACACTGTGTATGCCTTGTAGAGAGGGCAGGAATGAGCACAGGCTGTAGCTCTTGGTGGTCCTCAATCTCCCTTTTTCCACCTCCAACCCATTCACCTCCTGAGTGTGAGCTGGTGAGACTCTGGCAGGCCTGGGAGGGTGTTGGCTGGTTTTGTGGTGGTGACTCATCATAGGGCAACACTGGAATCTATTGTAATAAGAGGATTTTGTTTGTTGCAGTACTTGTCCCCTACTTTGTATTTAAAAAGACAGACAACAAAGTCAATACAAATACCCCTGTTATTCTAGAAGTGTCTTAGCAAAAGGAACTTTTGTTGTGATGAGCATTGTTACTGGGATTGATATGCCAGAATTACTGAGGATAGGGAGAAGAAGATGCAAGAAATATCTCCCCTGACTTCCAAAAATTGTCTGTAGTCTAATTCTTGAGTTCTTATATAAATTCTCTGGATTAAAAAATACCACCTAAATAATGATGAATGTACTGTGTTTTCTCTTTCACTCTCTCCTGCTATTGCCTTTTGTTTTTGAGTAAGAGGAGCAAACTCTAGGGCTGTGTGCCATGCATAGAGATAACATCTGCTGCAGAATTGTATGCATGACATCTGTATTTTCTTTCCTTTACAGTCTGCTTTTTCTTTGACCAGACTCTTTTGATTCCTTTGTTTCTTCCTTCTCAAACCTTGATCTTTTTCTGTGATTGTTATGCTTTCTCCTCTCTTTTCCCAGCCTACTAAATGGCCTTGAGTTAAGAATGGAATAAAAAACTTACTGAATGAGACAAGGCAGGCATTACTGTGCTACATGGGAATTGTGTCTTTCTTTTTTCCCTCACATCATTTACATTCCTTCCATTCTTCTTTCTATCTGTCACTTCTCACAACTTTTCTTGTAAGGTTTTCATATCTGTTGTTTGTGTGACCCTGAAAAAATGCTTTGCTGTGTTATGCTAGACTGATTTAATAAATCAAGATTACCCAATTCATTTTGGAGCAGTTATTTAATTTCTAAGTAATTTTAATTATTTTTTCTGACTGTTTTGGGCACGGTATTTATCCTTGTTGTCAGTGTTTGGATTGCTTATGCTTTCAAAGCATCAGTTTGTGATTTTTGATCTTTGGTCTTTGAGCTTAGTCTATTATTTTCAGTTTCCCCTGTAGTCCAGATAGCATGTTGCTTTTTGTCATGCAGACTCTGAGATAGGTTTCACTTGAATTGGTGACTTCAGGCTAAGATTTGCTCTGACAGAAGGTGCTCTTGGAAATTGGTTGTGTGGAGTAGAGATGTTTTTACCAAAGAGAGGTGAACACTGATGGGTGAGTCGTTCGCAGGTTTGCAAATGCCAGCCTGTGAACTGTGGTACAAGGCTGTGTGGGCAGTGCAGCTGTGGTGGGGCCCAGAGAAACACCTCTGCTTGACTCTTGGAAGATCTCTGCTTTGAAATAAACTAATAACAAGTTTCTTGTCTAGGAGGCTGCACGTTCGATGATGGTCCTGGGCCCTGTGACTACCACCAAGACCTCTACGATGATTTCGACTGGGTGCATGTCAGTGCTCAAGAGCCTCACTATTTGCCACCTGAAATGCCTCAAGGTGAGAAACCTCACAGACACTGAAGGATAGGTTTCTTTATAAACTCTGAGCCTCACTGATTATGGCCTCAAGGTCATGGTCTGAGATCCCCACTTTAACCTTGATAATGCTGGTAATAAAAAGGAGCAAAAATAGTAAATATAACAATCTTGATAATTGAGAAGTCTTCTTAGACCAATTACCTTTCAGGTTGGGGTGAGGCATAGAGAAGGGAGAAAGGAAGCCATAATTTCCTCTTTATTCAGTGTAGAATTCCTGCGCACTTGAAATCAAATTCTGTGTTTTATATGACAGCAAATGTATCGATTCAACTATTCAGATAGGCACTAGAAGAAATGGTGAAAAAAGGATACATGCAAAAACCCCACACACTGATTCCTTCTTTCCCCTCCCCCCCAAACCTCCTATCATCTGAAGGTAATCAGAAAAGCTTTGATTTATGGAAATATTGCTGTTGTTAATTACTATTTAGGACAGGTAATGAATAACTGAAGAGGCACAGCCTACATGACCTTGCCTGCTCACCTTTGATGAACAGCTTAATCGGTGCTTCCCAGACAGCATGATATGCTGAGAGAATGAAAGCATTTGAAATTCAGCTACATTTTCCAATTAATAATACATTAAGTAATTAATCATGCAGAGGAGGAAGAAAGGTCATGGCTATTTTATTTGTATCTAAAAGGTTTTGTGAAGTGAGGTAAGTGTGGAGAAGGAGTGGGAAATGTTGCCACACAGAAGTAACCTCACCTCTGCACCATTCCTTCTCCTGCCTTTTGTATACTGCTGTGAATTATTAATGGTGGTTGATCTATATAATTTTACTTCTTAACTGCTACCTAGCTGGGTTCTCACTGCTTTGGAGTCACTGATATGAGCAGGTGTTACCATGCCCAATAACTTGCAAAATAGATTATTAAGCAAGACCTACACTTTTTTAAATGGACTTCTTGGTGCTTCTGTTTTGCATAAGAAAAAATAAATTTAAAGCCTGAAATCTCAACATTTGTGATTGTCTTATATTAAAAAAGTTCAAATCAATATCTCCCCTAGTAAGGCCAAAATTAGTTACTATTCAGATTGCATTTTTCAGAATGTACAAGTCTTTAGAAAGGTTGGAGGTATCTTAATCGTGATGGAAACACCATTTTGAAAAAATTGGTATTCTCAGACCTTTGGCACGCGTTGTATAGGAAGAAGAGCAATTTGAAGAACTGAATTTTGAATAAATCTAAATGACAAGATAGCTTCTTGCTTATCCCAAATAACATACCTGTCATCCTTAGGCGGTTTTCAGAGTTGAATAACACAGTGCCCTCTAACATGTGATTTCTGTTCAGTTCTGTAATAGACTTGTGAATTTTTCAGAGGTAGTCCAAAAGATATACAGAAGAAACTCTGGTTTTGTTGGTTCTTTTTTAGCTTCCTTTGGTTAGAATGCTAGACTTCTTGTATCAAGCTTGATGTTTGATGACTGAGATGTGGACTAAAACTAAGCTGCAAATCTGTTCTGATGAGCTTCCCCTGAAGAAGTTCAGAGTCTTCAGATTCTGAAGATACATACCTAAATATTCAAGTTAATTTATGTTTGAAATAGCAGGATGTTAAACTAAGCCTAAAAAGGTAATGTGGTTCCAGAATTAATACCAAATACTTCTGGTAAATCTGCAGGAAGTGGAACAGCAAGAGGTTCACTCAAAAGCAGAAAGGAAATAATTGTGTGCAGTCATCTGCTGTGCAGTTTTTTAATATTAGTGACCCTGATTACTGCTGAATCTGTAGGTATGAAAGCATTCTGCTGCTCTTGAAGAAATAACTCTAGTAGAATAAGATGTGGTAATGGAAGTATAGATCAAATTAAAGTACTGCAGTTTTCACTTAGAAGAATGCTGTGTGGTATAACCTGTAGAGGAAGTTAGGAATCTCTTCAAGACCACATTTTCCTGTTCTGTCAGTGACAGACAGCAGAGAAGGGAAGGAATACCCAGAAAAACTAAGCAGCAAAGAAAATAAAGTCCTAGAGTAGGGGCTGTTTTCTTTCCATCTCTTCTTAGGCTCTGCAATCCTGCAGCTAGGCACAAACCTCCGATTGACACCTCCTCTACATGGACATGTTTTTGTAGTGCTTGGAGCCCTTGTCTTTTACATCTCTTTGGAATATAAGAAAAGGGGGGCTCTAGGTATAGAATTGTCTGTGGAGGAGCACTGTTTTATCAGTGTGATAACAAGATAATACTCTTACAGTGAATATGCAGCTTTCAGGGTACTAACTTGATCATATTCATGTACAATCATTGCTGTTATAGAGGATTATACTCAATTTTCAAATGACAAATTTCAGTCTTCAGGACCTTCAGAAAGACTTATTTAAAAAAACCAAACAACATGATTCCCCAAAATAAAGATTGCAAGAGGGAATAGGACATGTAAAAAATAGTAAAAGAGAAAAACCTGACAATTTCTAATGTTATGGCAAGTGCTAAATTGACAAGTGACAATGTTTTACTTTTGATTTGAGGAGGGTGGTAGTTTAAATCTTAAATCACTTTGGAGAGCGATGATGAATCGTGGAAAATTTCAGACTAATGGCACATACTTCAGAGTGCTATGAAAATATGAAAACTTCTCCTAATGGAAATCATTATACCAGTGCAGCAACGGTAAAAGCTATTGGTAAAGCAAGTGTAATTACCTCTGAGTAATTAATGCAACTTCAGATTTTTTTTTTTTTTAGACTGACCTACATTGTATTTCTCAAGCTGTGAGCAGAGACAAAAGCCACTTATCTTAGGTAATGGGAAAAAGAAATGCAGTACATAAGGATTGATTTCAACACGAAGTGAACACCTAAAGCAAGTGCATGAGGATGTCTTTAAATATCAACTTTTAAATTGTCCAAACTTCAGCATACATGATAAAGATCTTTGGATTACTTATTAAGACCTGAGAAAACACCTGATTTCCAATATTAGCTTTCTGAGAGCACATATGAGTGGCTGTGCCAGATCAAGCTAAAAGATCTGCTGATTTTGAGTGCAGCCATTAGCAATTGCCTAGGCAAGAAGTTGTGACAAAGAAGTGCTGATCCATGCCATGACTGCTCTCCTAGTTACCAGCTGTTTGGCATTTAGGGATGTTCTCAACTAGAAACAGTCTTTATTAGTAATATTCTCAAGGAATCCATAGTTTTGCCCTGTCAGTCTTGTCTCACCTTGTGTGAGCTCCTTGAAGGCTTCTAGTATCTGTTATGGGTTAAAACAGTGCCAGGTTTTGTTATGGAACATGGGGAAATGCAGCTCTTGTTCCCTTATTTGAACTTGCACATGACTTCTCTTTTAAAGATACTGGTCTTACATACAGAATGTGTGCAAAGCTGAATAGTAATGGTCTCACTCTCCCTCCACCCATTCAGTTTTGGGTTTTTTTTTTAATACCCCTTAAATAAAATACAGACTTCTCTCTGGACCATCATTCTAGGTCAAATAGTCCTAGACTACTGAAATGTTCCAAACATGGAAATGGTTCTGCAACTGTACATTTGCATTTTGTGGGAGGCAGGGCTGGTAAACAAGGGTTGTATTTTTGTAGACATGGTGACAAAAAATGAAGTCCAAATATTTACCTCAAGGTCTTGGTCCATCTAAAAAAAAGACATCTTCTAGTTGTTCAAACAAACCCTTTAGAGCATGTATTATATTTTCATGTGTTATTTTTACACATTATGCTATACAAGATACAAATTGGAGAATGCTCTTAAGCTGAAATCCAATTTTGTCTATGGATATTTTCCAGTTATTTTAGGGGATTATTCATTGTGTGTGGATAACTTAATTTTGTAGAAGACAGTAAATAATAGTGCTTTCTTATACCACTGGGGATGTGCAAAGGAGGATTTTAGCTATATTAATACATTTACTGATGGTTTCACCCCTAGATAGAGAAGATAGTTGATTTACCCTGTTTGCTTTGCCTGTTAAAAGCAACATTACTCTGAGGCTATGCAAGGTCAGGGCATGAGAACTGGTAATGGGCTGTCTGATGGGAGCCACTTAATGAAGGGCTTTTTTAATGTAAGGGCTATTACCCTCCTAGTTACAAATGCATTTTGAAGTATGTCTAAGTTATAGTGAACAAAACTGATGTGCTGAGATGGATATCTTATTTCTGATCTCTCAGATGGATAATGTGCTTGGATTGGATGTGTGCTAATTTTTTAGAACTGATTTTAGAGAAATCTGAGAAAACTAAGTGCTGGAAGTCTTAGTTGCACTTGTCATCTAGCGTGACTAAAGAAAACCAGATTAAATTTTTAAAGGTGCTTCTTAGTATTATAGAGTTTTGCAAATGCCAACTTTATTTGTTAAAATGAAGAGTATTGCAGAAATAATTTTTTCACTTTACACAAATTGTTTATAACCTTTTATGATGCCCCATTGAAGAATAAATCTCAATTCACTACTCTGAAAAAAAGAAAAGAAACAAAACAATCCTGAAAATGAAAACATTAACACATGCTGGTTTAGGCTGGTGTTTTGGGGGAAAGCCACACAGCTATTTCAGAATGGAGAACATATATGGTAAAAAGTATGGGAGATGGGAGGAAATGTGTTGACAAAAAATCTTAGGCTGTACTTCCATGGTAATTTCTTTTCTGTGGTTTTTAGGTAGAATGCCTGACTGCTCATTACCACATCCAGTCATACCCAGAGACATTCTCATGTTTCTGCCTCCTCCCAGTTGTTCTGATATGCATGTGGTTGCATACTTGTGTGGATTGGAAATAAAAAAAAAAAGAAAGTATCCAGCATGGGTCAGTTTGTTAACCCAGTTAGCTCTTTGTGCATCTGTAAAAAGATTTGCTGTGCTCGTGCAGCTGATGAGGACCACAGTAGCTGTTGGCTTGAGTGGGTTACAGGGCTTACATAAACCTCTAGGGTGCCTGAAGAAATATGAAAATTACATCCTTAGATTTGTGTGAAACTAAAATGTTCCTGTACAAATAGTGTTGAATATTTGTTGTGATCTGAAAGGTCAGTTGTGCTCTGTTTAAGTTCTGTCTCATACAGAAAGGAAATAACTTTTGTGTCACCTGCATGACCCGAAATGAATTTCAGCACAGGACCAATGTAAGTGTTTATGAAATATACAACTGAGAGAGGGGAGACAAAAGGTCATGAAATTTGTGTTTTAATATAGATTTCATATGGATGTAGCTCAGGAAGGAAAGCTGTAATGTAAATGTCATATAGATGAGACTTCTGGCCTTTTACTTCACTTAAACCTGAATTTTTCTCCTATAAAAATGAATCCACCAACCCATGAATAAATTTAAATTATGTGGATGTGTAAGGGTATAGTCAGATGAAAGCTAACCATGAAGAAGTGTCTAGTGAAAAAAAAAAGTGTATTTCTTGAGGCATGCAAAGGATTGAGAGCTCAGCAGCAGGAGAACTCTCACCATGTCCTGGGTTACTGAGCTCTTTCACAGTGATGCTGCTTCACACATGATGTGGCAGCTTGCTTTTTTGTGCTACAGAAGGATGAAGTTCAAACAAGGTCTCTTTCTGGATCTCTTTATTTTAATAGACAGGTGAACAAAGTTTACTAGTCCACTGAGCAGCTGAGAACTGAATTTTCAGTATTTTGCTGCTCTGTGACTTGCATTGTTGGTGCAAAGACCAGAGAAACTGTGAGCAAGGGAATTTGTTGACTAGCTCATAGATTGGCAAATGCAATCTGGGAATGTAATACTTTTAAAATTTGATTAATTAAATAAATTGATAAATTAAAACCTTATCTGGGTCATTACATTATGAAATAAATCGCAAAATCTTGGGTCTGTGTTTTGGGCTGTAAGAAATTCTGATTGTCTTTCTGCCTTTTATATTTCTTTACATGATAGGATAGATATGTTTTATTTGAGGTGGCTTTATTCTTTTTTCTTGGATGCTCAAGTCTGCATATTCTCCTTCACGCCAAAAGTTGACTGATATTTGTTTCCTGTTTAACTTGTCAATGAACTGTGGAGCTGAATTTATTTGAAGTACTTTTGTGATCAGGAAAGCATATGTTCCTGCTTTCCTTGTTTAGTAAACTTCATGCTTGCTTTTTTGTCTCTATTTTTTGTTAGTGGCATCTTTAACAGAAAGAAACCTACCTTGTTAGTCCAGTGCAATCAATGTCTGCCTAAAGAACACGTGTAAATATCCTGATCCTATTTGGCTCATTCAGTACACTGCACTATCAATCTATTGACCAATTCCAAGGGCTCCCTGTTGTTCTCAAATGCACTTGATATAAAGTGAACAGTGGAGGGGCACAGGGAAGAATTTACAGATATTGCATAGTGTATCAGTGCTTCTGTACATTTAGATAAGCCATTTTTCATCAATAAATTTAGGCATGAGTTTAGTAAAAGTAAGGTTTTTGTAGTAATAGTAATAACTTTGGCATATGAGTGACAAATGTCTTGGGTTTTCATTCATTGAAACAGATTTCTTTCTGAATTTACACAAAATTACTTCACCTTCAAGGCCAGCTACTATACCTGCTTATCTACTCTGATTTGGTTGGTTTTGCTTTTACTTTTCCTCTTCTAAGGCTGAAAAATATAGTACCATTTTGTTCAGCCTTACCCCTTCCATCCAGCATATAAAATGCAGTCTTCTGAGACTGCTCCTTCTTTTTCCTTGTTCTTTTTTTCCCTAGTTCAATATTTGAAGTATATTAGGATGCTGTTCTGAATCATGACCACTAACTTGAAACAAGGGGAGAAATCTGCTTGTTATAGATAGAGTTTCAAAGTAGAAGGTCAGTCTTGGACAAGTCCACCTTTGCCATCCTGGCACCACCGGAGCATTTGTAGAAATCTTCATGCTTGTGACAGCCTTCTGTTGAGGGGTGCAGGTTTCTAGCTTCTGGTATCTGAATCTCAAGGAGTTCAAGTGGTGTTGGTTGGCTCTGTGAGCAGGGAGAAACGACCAGTTCTGGTCAACTCCTGCCACTCTTGGTCAGAAGCCTGGGACGTAAGTGGAAGTGTTTCATTGCTTGTCTAAAGTCACCTGCTGCTTTGGGAATTGTGAGTGACAGTAAGAGACATTACCTGGAACTGCTGTTTTGGTAGCATTGTGAAGGGTGAACAAAAAGCAAAATTGTGCTGTGCTGGCCTTTCAGAATTGAAGGGAAAACAGGGTTGAATAGCACCTTGGTAGCCTGGAAGGCGTTACAGATTATTTGAGGTATTTAGAGGCATTCAGAGTGTGCAAGGCTAGAAGTCCAAGGCACAGCAAGGAGCAGTGCTTATATGGTTTTTCACAGCTTACCTGCATGGAGAGGAGCAAGCCAGCCGTGCTTTTGGATACTGTGTCTGCCTGTTGTGCCATTGTCCTACCGTCATTTTCACTCTCAGCCTGCTTGTGTGTGTGTGTCTATATGTATTTATTTTTTACTCCTGAAGATAGCAGTTGCCCTGCCTTCAAATTTTCTGGGCTATTTTGGAGTGCAGTGGAGGGTCAGACTCAAGTTAAAGTACTGCTGCTTCTCACGTGGCTTCTTTTGGCTCAGAGCATAGGCAGAGTTTGTGTGCTTCTGCTTACAGAGAAAGGCATAGGGCCAGCACATCTGGTAACCTTGAACCCTCTGTTTGGCACCCTTTGGCTGGACCCTCTCATAGAAAAGATAAAAAGCAGGCAACTAGTGTATATGAAGTTATTTTATATTTTCATGGCTGCTTCAGTTTGCTGTAAGTGCAGGTGGCTTCCCTGCCCCTGTCTATGTCTGCCCCTATTCTTAAGCTTTAATATTTCTGTAGGCTGCCCTGACTGGAAACCTCATTGCTCTGCTTTCTGCTCCCACTCACCTGTGTGCAATTTTTAGCAGTAATATAACCACATCTTGACGTGTAGGAGATGGAGGAGAAGCCAGATTAGAAGTAGGGAAAAAAAAAATGTAATTTTACTATTTGGAAGAGGATAAGTAGATCCAACACCTAGGAATTATTTGGGGAGGAGAGTGAAGAAAAAATACTGTGATGTATAAAAAAGATTGCTGTTCAGACAAGATGGAAAAAAGCCCTGTAATAGAATGAATAATGTACAGTGGTTGCTAATGCAGATTATTTCTTCTGAAGCAGTAAACTTCAGAAAAAAAAAAGCCATGTATTTCTGTGGCTAGGGTGCTGTGGTAACCTCTTGTGCTTGGTAATTCCCCTTCCCTGGGCTAAATTCTGACTTTGGTTATAGCAGATATGAAGCCTCTTCGTGGAAGCAAAGCTGTGAGATACTTGGAATTCACTGCAGAGTAACAGTACAGTTAACTAATATATGAATTACCTACAAATCTGTAACCTGCATAATGGCAACCCCAACCACAGGAGAAACTATGCCTATAAAAACAAACAAAAAACTTTAAGTAAGAAAAGATAAAATTCAGTAAGCCAAATAATAGCAAAAAAAAACAAAGTGAAATGATGCTTTCCTTACTGTGTTCCACATACAGTACCTGGAATTTTCCTGTCTGCTTAAATATTGATTTCTGAGCTCCAACCCTTTTACTGCTCAGCATGTAATTTATGTTCCCTTGCAGCTTTTGCTGCAGGTCCATGCTGATGCAGCAGTCACTGATATTTGTTAATAATGACTACAACTGCGGTATTAATAAAATTATTATTTTATAGAACAGATTTTGATTTAACTGAGAAGATTCAAACTTTTCTTAGGTTGTGGTGAGCAAATGAAACAATTACTACCAGAAAACTGCAAAATGTTTAATCTCTATCATTACTTACCATACATACTTGTTCAGTTTGATTTTTTGAGCTAGTTTGTAAGGTTTGTTTCATCTCTTTTTCTTTTTTTTTTTTTTCCTTTTTTTAAAATTTTTTTTTTCTGTCACTCTCCCCCTCACTGGAACATCTCTGCTGGGATTATTTTTTCCCTTTCCCACATTGCTACATAGAAACACTTTGAAAAGGCAAGTCTGTTTTATGAGGGTACACAAATCTCATTTCTGAGCATGTTGGCTGTGAAGAGGCAATTGCTGAGTTGATGCTTATTAGGGAAGGAGCAGGTGTGTGTCAGGTACAGGAACAGATTCAGTTGTGCTGCTTTGCTTTGCCTTGTGTGTGATGTTTGTGTTTACTTCTGAATCTTGTTTAATCATTAGCATGTGTAATGTTGCTTCCACACACAGAGTGACATTCAAAGATGTCTTTTTATTTTTTGTCTCATTTCCTCCTCGGCATGAAAGAGTCACCTTATTTAAGTATGTTCTAGACTAAATTTTAGGATATTACTAAGAAATTAAATCCATTAAGGACATGACCCACTAGAAAAAAAAAGACTTTTAAAATATACCTTTATTTAATTCCAAAACCTCTTGTTTCTGTCCAAAGGGGAGTGGACTTTTATCAGATTTAAACTGTAGTCAAAATTAACAAGCAGGAAAACTTGAATTAGATCATACACTTTTAATTTCTTTGGCATTTTATATACTGTCTATCTTGCAGAGGAAAAAAGCATATTTTCCCCATCCCCTTTAAGGCCCCCCATCACCTCCAGCAGACTGGAAAAAGACTTTTCCAGCAGACCTGGAAAAACACCTACCAAACGCTGCATCTATCCAGACCCTTCTAGTCTGAAGAACTATAATTAAGTAATACTCTGACCTATTAAAAGTTCAAGGGCGGGTTTGGGTTTTTTTTTTTTGGTTTTGTTTTGTTTTTGTGAAGATTTTGCTTTACATTTCTTGAAGAAATTAAGCATTTTATTCTTATTTATTTCAGGGTAATAGCTTTTAAAACTCCCAGTCTATTCTGCAGTATAATCACAGCTTCAGGAAAAAAAAAAAAAAGAATAAAAATGTAGAACTTACAATGTACAGTGCTGGACTATCCCGAGGTCCTTCAATTAACGTGGTGTTTCTGAGGTGGGAAAGATGACCCAGCTCTTTACCTGTTGCTGAGTTAGCAAAACTCCCAAACTTCCTTGTGTGTTTTTGTCTTTTTAAAGAACAATTCTGAGGGTTTGAGAGCTATTTACTCTGTTTGGGATAAAACTATTTTTAGCTTCAAAACCCTACCCTTGTATAAACACGAACCAGACATCCTGTACTCTTTTAGAGAAAGTCAACAAACAGTATGAGCTAAGCATCTTTCTCGTGCATTTGTGTTCTCTCAACTTATTCTCATGAATGGGGGGGTCAGCAAGCACATGACATACAAACAGAAGAAGCTGTTGTCATTAACTTTTCCTCTTTGGTGTAGCTGACATCTGCTAACATAGCCTTTACCTTCCATCAACTTCTCCACTGTGTATGCCAGGCTTATGGCTGGCTTTGAAATCTCCCAAGTTGTGGACATCCTTGAAAGAAATAAAGAAGGTATGTAGCTGAGTGACATTTGTAGTGACATTAGCAAGTATCCCTTGTGCTAGCAGTAGAGACGGCTTCCTGTGCCTGTTGGTTTCAGTGCATGGGAGCAGGTTGCCTTGGCCCCAGGCTTTGTAGGAGGTCTCTTATCACTTTTCTCCAGACTGGCAGGAAGAGCTCTGCTTTCTAATTAGACTGCCATTGCAGGTAGATATTAAGCCAGTGTAAGTTTCCAATTAGGCTGCAGCTTCACAGGTCACAGTGAGCCAGCCTAATACCTTACTGTTGAGTAAAGGGATTATTCTGCTCATCTTACTCCCTCTCCTCCCTTTGCCTTCATGTTTCAGCTAGCTTCCTTAGCTAGCTTTACTCATCAGAACTCACAGAGAGCTGATATAGCTCATTATCCCTGAGAAAGTGTTGTTTTTCTGGATTCATCTGGCATAGTGAATTGGCTTGACTCAAGTCTGACAAGCATCACAGCCAGCACAAGGGAATGAAAGAGCTGAAAGGACAAGTGGCATAAAAACAAGAGGAGAGGCGGACACAGGGAGTTGTTAGGTCATGCCACCTGTAAGCTGGAAACAGCAGTTTTTGTTTTGAATTTTGTGATAAATATAATCTTAATTTCCACCCTGTCAGCCCCAAGGTTTTCATTGAATGGTCCTGCTAATGCCTTTGTATTGGATCTTGTCTGAAATCAAGAGAGAATCTGTTCATCTTATGAGTAAGGCAATGGATATTTACATTTGTGTGTAAGTGCTCTCTCCAAATGTGGAGAATCATGTAAGGAGCTTCATTGGAGCATTCAGACAGGTATGTGCTTTTGAGTATGTTGATTGCTCATTGTGTATGTGTGATTGCACATGTGTATAAGGAGGAAGAGGAGGTTACTACCAAGTGAAAAATGTTGGTCACCTGGGAGGAGGAGACTGCACGAAAACAACTGCTGTATCAAGCAAATACAGCACATTCAACAGAGGTATTTGTACAGTGGCTTAAAGAAAACATGGGTAAAAGTGTACAACAAACTTCTTAGATAAAAAAATGTCTGATTATTTCCTCTAGATGAAATAAATTTTGCAATCCAACCAGCTGACTTAGTATGAAAAAAACTCCTTAAAATTACTATGTAAAGTTACTTACATTGTATGAAATTCATGTTACTCAGAAGGTACACAATTTATTTTACATATGTAATTTATATTTATATAGAATTATATTCATGTAATATTCATGTGGAATTTATATGAAGATTTTGATTTAAGAGTATGAAAGAAGCAAAGCTGCAAAACAGTGTATGTAGCTTATGAGTAAGGATCAGAGAATAAATCAGCACAGGTGATTTTGCTGTAAGTGTCTGCTACATTCTGTCAGGAGCAGGAAACAGATGAAGCCCTCTTTATGCAGCTGGCGAAAGCCTCACAGTCACAGTCCAAGAGATGCTACCTTCACAAACAAGGAAAAGCTGTTTGGGCATGGTTAAGGGCAGCATCAGCTGAAATCATCATGAGCCTTGAGAACAGCAGAATTACAGACTGGAATTTTGAAGAGCAGATTTTGACCTCTTCAGGGACTTGCTTTGCAGGATCCCATTGGAAGGTACCCTGAAGGGCAAAAGGGTTCAAGAGAGCTGGTTGATCAAGGACAACTTCTTGGAGCACAGAGATAGACTGTTGCCTTGTGGAGATTTAAACAGGCATGGCAGAATGAGAGTTAAACAGAATATGGCACAGAGCCTGTGCACTAAAAGAGTTCACAGAGACAGAAGCAGGGAGAGGCTGCTTTGAAGGATATGGAGACATTGCCTGCTTGTAATAGGGATGGAGTCAGGAAAGCCAAAGCTCATCTGGAATTCAATCTAGAAAAGGATCTGGAGCACAACAGGAAAGCTTTCCTGCACTGGTACACTGGCAACAAGAGGAAGACTAAGGAGAGTGTAGGGACAAAGGAAAGAGGATGTACTTGATGCCTTCTTTGCTTCAGTTTTCAGAGATAAGGACTTATCCCCAAACCTTTCAGAGTGTTTTGAGAGTGAGGCTGTACCTGAGGTGATGTGGACAGAGGGATCACTTAGCCACTTGGACATTCACTAGTTTTTGGGACCAGTTGGAATGCATCTATGGGTTGGCAGATATTGTGAGGCTGCTTTCTCTTATCTTCAAAAGTTCATGGCACTTGGGAGAAGTTTTGCAAGACTGGGAAAATACAGTGCCACATCGGTTCTTAAAATGGATTAGAAAAATGATACAGGGAACTACAGGTCATTATAGAAACAGTTTCCAAGCACATGAAAGGCAAGAAAGGGGTTGATGGGAGCAGCCAACATGGGTATGAAAAGGAAATATTATATCTGATGAATCTTACTGCTTTCTGTCAGACAAGGTGAACAAGGTAGCATGTGTCCCATATCTTGGCTTTAGTAGACCTGTAACACAGCCTTTCATAGTTTACTTTCCTCCTAACTGGGGAGATATGAGCTCTGCAAATAGATCATGAGTGCAAATTGGCTGAACTCCCAGATTCAAGGCTGTGATCAGGGGTGCAAAGACCTGGTGGTCAGTTTAATGTCTTTAGTGCCCTGGAGGGCAGGCCTGTGCTTGAGGGGTCATGGACAGCTTGAAGAAATAGACTGACAGGAACTTCATGAAGATTTACAAAGGGAGATGGAAGGTCTTGGCCCTGGGGAGGACCAGCAGCCTCATGCAGTAGTACTGACTGAGGTCAGCTAGCTGAACAATGGCCTTGCAGAACCTGGGAGTCCTGGTGGAGCTGGGAGTCCTGGTGAATCAGCAGGGCATCTTTGCAAGAAGAATGGCTAGCAGCCTCCTGAAGGCTGCTGGAATACACACAGACAATCCTTCCCTTCTGCTCAGCACTGGTGACACATATCTGAAGTGATGTGCTTAGTTCTGGGCTCCTCATAACAAGAAAGGCGTGGGCATGATGGAATGAGTACAGCCAAAGGCTACCAGTCTGATCAGAGACTGGATCACAGGGCATTCAAGGAGAGACAGAGAGCTAGCTATGTTCAGCCTGGATGAGAGAAGGCTTAGAGGAAACCTTATTTGTGGTCAAGAAATGCCTCATTGCAAGATACAGGAAAGGCAGAGCCGTGCGCTTTTCTCATGGTGGTGGGATGAAGGGCAGTGGACGCAAGTTGGAATATGGAAAATTTTGTTTTGTTCTTTTTAATGAGTGATAAAATCAGAACAGATACCCAGAGGTGTGATAGGCCTACTATTTAGCTAAGCCTGATTTGAGCAGTGCGTTGGACTAGAATGTCCTCTGGTGGTGCCGTCTGATCTGAACCAGTCTATGACTTCATGAAAACAGGTATATGAACATGTTGATTAAGAATTAATATAAATTAAGGTCTAGATGAAATAGACCAGTGAGCCAAACAAGACAGAAAATGGTGTGGGGTTTTACCTGCCACAAATTGGTTTGGGCAGTAGTAGTACACATCTGAGGGAGCTGAGAGTTTTGCTCAGGGATAGACACAAGGATAAGCAGTAATGCTTATCCTTGTAATAATGTATTGGCTTTGGATAATAATGTACTTTCTTCTCCCCCTAGTAATTGGGATACCAAATGTTAGCTGCTGAAAAAGAAATACATGTTAAATCTGCAGGACAGGTCTATATTCATGCAGCACCTTTTGAATGAAACCCTTGATTACAGTTTTTTTCAAGTAATTTAAGATTACCTATATTGTCTTTTTCTTAAAGACTTTAATTTATTCCAAGTTTTTGTGCTTTTCTTGTTTCAATTTGATGGTGGGATTTTTAATGTTATGTTGTCATTGTATGAGCTAGGATTTCTTTAACGACCAGAAATAATCTAAAACTTTTGGTTCTTTTTAAAATAATCTGCTTGGAAAGCAGTTGATATGATATTGTCAGCAGAACAATATCAAGGGACAACTGAGGCTTAAAGGTGGTAGCATAAATAGGTTTGGTTTTTTTTTTTTTTAATGTTGTGGTGTTTTATTCATGGAGTATTCTGTGGTTTGATACCTGTACTCAGTCAGTGATGTATGACCAACTCCATCTGTGGGATTGCAGCTCAAAAAACAACTCAGAAGGTCTCAGGAGTGACAGGAGATTTTACAACTGTGTACAGACGTAAATACAGTTGGAGTATAAATTGTTGATGGGCAGATGTAATTGCATCTGTAGTGAGCATTTGCCCTTGTGATGTTGTCTACTTCAAAATCAGTTGCTTAGAAATGGGAAAGAACAGAGAATGGAGGAGTCAACAATGTTAAGAATTTGGAAAGTGCCTCTTGTTGAGACTGAAGAGTGAATCTGTTAAGTCAGTCTGGAAGAAATTTCAGCTCTTGTGAGAAGGGTCAGATTGGCTGCATGAGGAAAAGGTTTAATTGGCGATGTCTATTTAACCCAGCCACCAAAGACACTGTGTCTTGCGACTGCAAGTAGAAGTCATATAAAATCTTCTCTGCCCTATTTTAATTTCTTTTCTTGCTGATGGAAGTTAACATTAAAACAATTTGGGTTACTTTAGGGTTTTTTTGTTGCTTGCTTTGTTGCTTTTTAGTTTTCAGTGACTGTAATTGACCTACTTCAGATCTTGGTTTTGTAGCATGTTTATGTATTTGTTAGTTTCCACAAGTGCAACTGAAAAAAGAACTATTTATTCAGTCTGAAGTGGGGAAGTGATTGCATGGATGTGTGTTATGAAGGTGCAAAATGAGTAATGAGCTGGAATGCAAACCCCTCAAGGCAGCTAGGCCTGTCTCTTGGGAAGAATGTAGTTTATTCAGCCAGGAAGTTGCTTAGTGGAAAGATTTATTTACTTATTAATTTTTATATTTTCAGAGTATGGCAGCATTTTAAAGTTCGTACCATGGATTGCCGAAATTTTCAGATTTGTAAACTGGGAAATTGTGGTGTGGTCAAGAGTTCAGAGCCATCTCCCTAAATCAGGATCTGTGAACACCCCTCACCAGCCCAGAGCTCTTCCAGTCTGCTAACCTGTCCTTCCCACCTTCTAAAACCAGCTACCTTCTCCATATTCTTCCCCCACTTCCTTGAGACAAGTTCCTTTTGCTCCAAGCCTCTTTCAGCTCTGAGGTCTCAGGGGCTGACCCCATCTGCTCTGGGCACCAGCAAGCAGGTCTCAGTAGTAGAGCTGGGGCCTGGTGCCATGGTTGTGGTCACTCTTGAAATCATATGTATCTTGAAACTTTATTCTTCTTTTGCCCCTCTTTCTCCTTGATCCAGTGTCAGTGGATGCATTGACCCACTGCAGGTGCGATCCCCAGATGTGAGTGGTTGCAGCACTGCTGGAGAGTCATATGAGGGCCTCCTTGAGGGACCTGCAATATTTGCATATTGTTACATATTTTTAATATAACATTCAGATATTTAAAGAATACTTTGATAAGATTTTCATAAATAAACATCACTTGCAAAGCTGCTCGAGCTATACCTTCAGCTTCTTGGTTGTGGAACTTCGTTTACTATTTAAAGCTTGTTTTAGAGGTAGCATTATTTTACAGTTTCAGCCTTTTGAGATGGAGGAGCAAGAGAGTGCTTTCTTTGTCATCATGACAGATGTGGCAGGTGTGTATTTAGTGAACAGGCCCTTGTTAAGCCAGGGATTTGAACAGATCCTCAGGTAGGCTTCCTGATGTCAGCTAATTGGTTACAAGGTAGCAAGTGAAAATTAGGGATTAATGAATGTTTTAACTTTTCTGTGACTAAATCAGAAATAGTGGTGTTGTAGGGGGACACAACACATCCAAACACCGCATTCAATGTACTCTGCTTAACTTGAGCACCAAGTTCCCTTACCAAGAGGAAAGGAGCAATATTCTTTCAGATGTGTGCTATTTCCTATCGGCTTCTGAGGAGGCAACCAGGAAAAAAAGAATCTTTACTGCTCTTTTTGAGTCATGTGCTGTTTCTGGATTGCTTGCAGACTTTAGCTGACTTTGCTGCTAAGACAAACTTTCAAATATATCTGACTTAAATAGATGAACATTTATCTTCCATGTGCTTTGATAGCTTCTCCTAAAACATTTCCTGTTAACAAAGATATTTGCATGTAAATGTTTATCTCTTACATTCCATCTGCTCCATCTCTTTCATCCTTAACTCAAATCCTAATTATGATAGCATTTATGATTTTTCCCCAAGGAAAATGTGATATCATTTATATAGGATCTAACATTTCTACAGCAATATTTGAAAAGGTAAATTTGAAACTTTACTTGATTATTTTCTTAATAGAAGTTTAATCTGTACAGGGAGTCAAATTTCATGGTTAAGAGTGTAAAAGGGGGAATCAGAAAGTATTTTTCACCTTTTCTCCTGTTCCGTAAAACACTACTGAGACGCAACACAATTGATGCTTGCCATAATATGTAGGTACTGAGTTTAACAGATGAATGATGTTTATTTACTATAAATCTCAGTGTTGTTCAAGTGTGTGGAGTAGGTTATATTGTTTTTTATTTTATTAATGTGTCCTGCATTTAGCTTTTACTTAAAAGTTAAATACAGCAGAAAAAAATGTTGTAAAAATAATGAAGAAAATAATTAGTATCTTAGACTAAATTCCCTTATGCATGCTGGAATATTGGGGAACTAAAACTTAATATATTCTTGGAATACCCTAGAAAATTCTTCTTTAATGATTTGTGAAAAGGTTTTTATAATCTACCTACCCATAATTGTGTAGATAAGTGCTCAGGATACTGCAGTATGTTTGCAGAAGGGATCACTATGGAATATTGACTGTATTAGTTCAGTTGCAGATGGGCAGTTATGGAAACAACCATCCTTAAGTTGTAAAACAGCTGCTTGGGGGGTGTGGAGAGTGCCACATCCCTATCACCTGTTTGTCTTCCTTCACTTTGAGACTCAGGGTGACTTGTTAGAAATGTACTGAAATCCTTTGTGGGTAATTGAGTATTACAATTGAGAAAATTGACTTAAGGAAAAGAAATGTGTCAGCTGAAAATAAGATCTGTTGTCCTTCCATCCCTTCCTTCAAATATAAACTCAAGACTCTGTCTCATGATTTGCTTCTCTTTAAAATTCTACAATTATACAGTTACAAGGAAAAAGAAAATCTAGTATTAATATAAAACTGAAAGTTGTAGTCAAGGAGGTTTATTGACAAAAGTATAAGATTGTAAGCTAAGGGACTGAATGTTTAAATTATTTTGCAGGTTTCATAAATATTTTATCATTTTGTCTAAATGTTCATATTTTAAAGTCAAGTTTGAGAAATAGAACAAAAGCATAATCTAATCCAAAATGCAAGTGGTTTTAAATGTAGACTACTATACCAGTCTGCTCTCAGATCATTTAAAAATATTAAGGAATGTTTCTGCTAAATGTAAACCTAATGTTGTTTTTAATTTATCATTTACCACAGCAAAGTCTTTGTTCTGTAATATCATCAGCATATTAGTTCCCTGTAAGACCTAAACCACTACAGATCTTGGAAAAACCGACTTTGATCAAAGATCTGAACTTGAAATACATATATTCATTCTTCCCTTGGACTTGATAGAATAGTGAATATTTTTTGTGTTAAATAAGAAAGTTAAATTTAGTATTTTTAAAAACTTACAGTAAATTTGCATGCTTCCCTAATGCCTTTGTATTTGATTAAAATTTATAGCAGAAAGAAAAACTACACATAATGATATTTGTCTTTGACCTTACATGTTAATTAGAACTAGAGATAGCATCCATTTTATTTCATTGTCTAAAATGATGAAAACCATTGATATTGTACTTTGACACTTTATAGCCATCCCTTCCCCTTTTTGCTCTGACTTATCTCCATCTCTCTCCCACTCTCCTGAAATGCTTTTAGCTATGCTTGCATATGACAAGTCATAAAATAAAAATACATCTGAAGCTGCAGCCACATGACTTTGGTATTTCACAATCAGTTTATTTACTTACATTAATACATATGCACAAGATCCCAAGCATTCTTTTATTTCTTTCATTTTTTCCCTCCCTCAAGTACCTTCCTATGTGCTAAATGAGACTAAGTGATGCACTAAGGAAGCCTGAGGCAAAAGAACTAGCAGTTTTCATACATATTTGCACTGCTTATCAGAAAAAATTAATGACTCGAGTTTTAATCTTCTCTCAATTTGATGAGATGCAAGCCATTTGCAGAATTCTTAATTGACCTTTGAAATATAATCAAGGAGATAGCCATGAAATTAATTCTTTTGAAAAGTCTTGAAGACTAAACCCTTCTAGAGTAGGTGGGTATGTTGGAACACAGTGTAAACAAGGAGTGTGTAAAATACCTGGGGTTTGCGGGATGATTTGTTTACTTTTTGTTTTTTTAAGGCTGACTTAACATATAACGTTTAGGGAATTGTTCTCATTGCTTTACAAGCCAGAGCATATAGAGAGTTATCACTGCCACAAGAAGTGGCAAAATTTAGGTCAAATATATTTGATTTAGAGTTTGAGGTTCTATCTTAATGAGTGAGAAGAGCCAGTGAATAGCTTTGACTGACATTTTTTTAGGGTAAAATTGATGTGATGAAGGCCAAGTTATTGATGCTTTAAGCTTCATAAAATGATAGCCCATCTTCTACTTCTGAAGGAAATGAAAGGCTATATAACCAATGAGAATAATGAGATGTTTTTATGGAAAGCCAATATTTTAAGAGTTCTTTTGCCCAAGTGTTTTCTCTTGAAGACCTACTTAAATACACAGTTCTTACAGTATGCTTCATTTTTACCTGCGAGATGGCTTTCATCCAGTAGGCTCTGTACCTGACACTAGCACAATGGTGCTTCTAAATCTGACCAAATTACTGTACAGTCTTGCACATCAGAACTAGGAAACTGGGGAATATTATCAATGCATTTAAATACCTGTGGATAGAGTGTGGTGAAGACTGAGCCAGGCTTTTTTCAGCAGTGACCAGTGACAGGACAGGAGCCAATGGGCACAAACTGGAACAAAGGAGATCCCCCCTGGACATCTGGAAACGATGCTTTACTGTTGCAATAGCACACAAACTCCGTCCAGTTCACAGGGCAAAAAAGCTGACCTTTATTATCAGACTCTAATATATGTAGCATTTTCACTCAGACCATGGATTGGAGGATAAGGTTGTTACCTCTCCAACCACATTGGTCAAACCAATAGTATATCGAACTGTATCCTCCTCAAGAGAGGAATGAAAAGCATACTTTTATTAATATAAGCATTACTTCTATTTATAACACTCATGTGAGAAAGAATTCAGAAACTATGAAAACATCAGAAGGCTGAAAAAGTCAGGGTGACACTTTACTGTGAGGGTGACTGGGCACCAGCACAGGATGCACAGGGAAGTCGCCATCTCTGGAGATGCTCTGAAACTGGTGAACACATTGTCGTGGGCAACACCTCTAGATGACCCTGCTTGAGCAGGAATTTTGAGCCAGATGACTTCCAGAGGTCCTTTCCAACCTCAACCTTTTCATTTTCTGTGAAATATTTGAATTTTGTTTTCTTATTTTCTTAAACTGTAGAATAATTTTATTAAGATTTAATGCTTCTGAACAGCAAGACAAAGGAGTTTTTTAGCTCTGAAAGTATTGTCTGTCTCTTTAATTGTTGTGTTCTGCACATATGAAACCAGATTTGATTTTGTCTGCAGTTTTATTAGGAACAAATTGGAGGTTCACGGGAAAAAACATTTTCTTTTCAAGTGTTGCAGGGCTGTTATGATTCTGTTGTTACTTTTTCCATCTGATACTGGCACTGGAGCTCAAAGTTTAACTTTGGCACAATGTCTTAACCTCATGCCACTTTATTTTTTTCTAAAAAATAACAATTTTAGCTTGATTTTTCTGATGGATTTCTCATGTTGTCAGTTTTAATTTATATATGGTTTCCTCGGGCAACACGGACAGTTTTACTACTGTTATGGCTTTTCATTAAATTGAAAATTCTACAAATAAATGGCATGCATGTCAATATTAGAATTTACGACAGAGAGAGAGGAGGCAAGTGTAGATTTGTTCAAATTTTCTTCAAACTTTCCTTAAGATTTTTTTTTAAATTACAATATAGCTGGCAAAGAAATAGTTTCTAAACACTTTATCTACTCAGAGACAGTACAAGCTGTAAAATTACAGAAGGTAGTTATAATTTTAAAGTTTTCCAAGTCTGAGGCTTGACTTGCCATATGGTATTAAGTGCGTGCATAAATTGCAGTGCATTGTGCCCTTAACTGGCGCGATATCGTAATTTCACATCTTTAAGCACCCTATTAAGGGATAGCGATTTTGGAGATTTTTTTTTGCTATCCAAGAGAAGAGAGCGTAATTAAAGGAGGCGCAAACCCACATTTATAAGATATATGGCACATCTGGCAGCTTGTGTGAGGATAATATGTTTGTTTGGCCGTGGGAATGCCTGCAATTTTATCTGCCAATCTGACATGGTAGGAGTTAAGCTAATGAGGTTGCTTAGCAAAAAGTGCATGAGGAGGAAGTCAGGGTTAAAAATAAGCATATATATGAAGAGAGAGCAAAAGATTTATAATAGATATAGAGCTATTCCAGGTTGTTATGGCAACTAACATTTTAGACCTATAATTACCTATTAACAATGCTGCCAATCCCCCATAGATTGCATTTTTGTTACATGTTTTTCTTCAATTTTTAAAAAAATTTTGAAATATTGCCTAAAATATTCAGTCTTTGAAAGACTGTCATTGATAATGGGAAGTCCATATATTTTCATTCTCTTTTGTACAACTAAGTTGAATAAAACCTCAAACTTGATGGAATAAGACTAAAAACATATATGTGGGTAAACTGTGTCTGATTTAGTCACTGAAACAATTTTTTACCCCCTAAAACCTGAAAAACAGATATAAAGATATAAGTCCTAGTATTACTTGTTAGTTTAAACTTAAATCATGGACTTTTCAAACTTTTAAAAATAATAATGCTGTATACTTTCTCCATAAAAAATTTGTAAGAAGACCATTGAAAATATATGGAAATAATCAATTAATAGCCAGAAGGCATGATTTAATTATTTGCCCCAACTGTCCTACAAAGGAGAATAAATTTAATTTGTTCTTGCCACCCCTTGAAGCCAAGTTTTTTTTTTTCAGAAAGCCTGTGTAATAGATATTATGACAAATAAGATATAATAAAGGTGTAAGCTCTTTCAAGAGTGAAGAAGAATTTTAAGTATAGGATTTTTTCTTAGCAGAATTTTCTTGTGTCTGAGGACTTACTGTGCCACAGCACTGCTTTAAGATTTTGTATAAACATAAGTTTGTTCAAATCAAAATAAAAGTATAGTGACAAACACACATTTACTAGTTAGAAGCTACTTTGTAGTCTGCCTTGAGATTGGTCTCATTTTAGGCTTTTTTTTAAATTTGAAGAGGGCAGAATTCTACCTCTTTATTTTACCCTTTCCTGATGTATGTACTTTCTGCATCATCTGTGTAAGAGGGATGAGATAAATAAGAGGAGATGGTTGTAATCTAGGACTTGCCATTTTTCTAATCAAGTGGGCTGGAATAACTTCAGTTATTTGAAAAAAAGTGTGAAATTTTGAAGACCTAAGGAAAATAGACTTTTCCAAAGATGTGCTTAGGTACAACTCTAAGTTTCTTTCAAGTGGAGCTGTGGCAAGGCACTGGATATTTAGGGAATGTGTTCTTCTGCCCATCTCAAAACCTGAAGGTGTCCTCCCAACTTATTTAAATGCTTTTGGGAGCACTTTGCTCACTGGCTTACAAGTTTTTCTTGACTAAGAAGCAAGCAATGCGGGTATAGTCAGTTTTTCTTCCAGATCAGATAACTCCATGGTGATATGTCTTTAGCTTTGTAACCCTTCAGTTTTCCACACGTGTGCAAAGACTGGCTTGCTTTTTTAGTTTGGAAAACCAGCAGACCTTAAATGGTCAGGTGTTGCATAAAGTTCTTGTAGTGTTGAAGAAGACTGGGTTGGTTGTGTTCTTCCATGATTTGTGAAGGTCATGACTAATGTCACGCAACGGTTGGGTCTGTGTTCATTGCTACCATGACAAGAATAATCAATTCCTTCATACTCCTGAGTTCAGGTGTCTAAGTGTTATTTAGTCTAATGTAGTAAAACCTCTTTCTTCTTGTGCCTTTTTAGTAAGGGAATATTTAAAATAAAATTAAGACAATTGTGCTTGGTGAGAGTGGTGTTTGATACATTGAAGATATCTGTGCATAAAATGGTGGCATTTTGTTTTCGGGCTGTTTGCGAAGTAGGAAGTAAGACTGGAAAGAAAGCTGGTTGTAAAAGAAAGTTGTAAATTCAAGCTTTGTCAGCCATAATGAAAGAATGAGGTTTCCAGAAATGCTCAAGATATTATTTTTTATCAAATGTATTGGAAGTGTGAACTATGTATCAATGAGGAAAAAAGGAAAGAGTACAAAGCCTGGAATATTAAATGCAATTCTGCAAACACATCTGTTCATGACAAATTTTAAGGGAACTCGCTAAAAGCTTAGAATTTAATTAAAACCCCAACTTTTTTTGTGAGAAGCCTTTGATATTAGAAGGGGAGAGCTTGGAGAGGTCTGTTGAGGATGACAGATATTGAAGGATTAAAAAGAAAATTGCAGATCATCTTATTACAGGGAAGCTGAACATGTTATTTTAAATACATGTACATAGTAGAGAAATTTTTGTGTAGGAACATTTATGGCTGTGTTTACAGGAAGCCCTTGGGTACTGTCCACTGCAATGAATCACTGGCAGCAGTAAATAATGTTCTGGGAATCCAAAAGAAACTGAAACTGTGAAATTCTGTAAGTATTAGTCTGACCATTGCTAACACTTCAAGTATAAAGCCTGGTGCCATCCTTTGCAAAGCAAGGAGGAAAAATAGTCAGTCATCACAGTGGGAAAAGCTATCAGTAGGATTTCCACAATATATTCTGTGATCTTTGCTGTTCCACTTCAGAAATGTTTTGTGAAAGGAAGTAAGTTCTGGGACTAAAACATTTTCATGTAAAATAAAATTATTTAGGATGATTCAATTTGCATCATATTCCAGAGACCCGTAGAAAAATCTTGTTAAGTGGCTGGATGATATCAAAATATCAAAGTGTGTGAAGCACAATGCACCAAATGTGCTTCAATTTACTTGTTGAAACTTTGGAGTAAGTCTTAGCTTACTGCAAGAAGTGCCTGGTAAATAGTTGAATACTATTACTTGTGAAAGTTGTTGAATGGGGAAATGGAAAACATTTGTAGGCTGCAAGAAAATTGCAGTCTTGTGCTGCATGTGGATGCAACACAGAGAGATTGCTTTTATTAGGACTTACTTTGCTAAAATGGAGGGGGAAAATCTCAGTGTTTATAGTGCTTCCTTGTCCTAGGTAATTTTAGGTAGTTCTTCTATGCTGGCCACCTGCCAGTGGTTGATACCTGTGGAGGTGACTCAATTTCCCAGTCCAACTCAGTTTGAGTAAGATTACCTCTGCAGACCTATATTACCATGCTGGTACAAATCTGTTCAATCTGTTTTCTCTAATTTGAAGTTCTATTGTAAGCACACAGGAGATGTATTATATCGTTGAGGAGAGTGTGGTCAGGTGGTGGGCTTGGGCTGATGGACTCTTTACCAATGGGGCTTCCATGCCTTCACATGGTCAGGACTGGATTGAGTCTTATCTAAAAGGATATAGAAAACCAAAATCAAAGGAGATAAAGAGGGAGAATAAAGAAAGAAAAAGGAATAATGGATGATGGCTCTGCTTTTACCTCTACTTGAAGAAAATGAATTTTAAAAGACACCATGAAGTTTAGGGGCACTTGAGCAACAGAAGTTAGAAAGCAAAGCACATGTGCTTTCAGACATTACTTATAACCATAAACCAAACAGTATGTATGAATACAGAATAGTTTTTCTTAGACTACCGTAGTAGGATGAGACCATAAAGCAAACAGCACAACATAATGAAGGATGATACATATGTTTGAGTGTAATAAATTTTTTGGACAGATGAAAGTGCTGGATGAACTTGTGAACGGTAAGACTGTTAGCATGAGAGTTTGGTTATATACAGTGACTTATGACTTTTCTATCTTGCTTGTTGGAAGAATGAACATGGGAGAAAACTAGACTTTATCTTGTGCTGTTCCATAAACATCCCAAATAGCCGGGGCCACAAAGATTATTATTTTAACGTTTCTTGAAATAATGTAAAATATGATTTCAGAAGCTCCTGCCTACTGCTTTCTCCTGGCATGACTTGGAGAGGAAGTGGTTATTCACTACCTTTGAGAAGCAGGGGCATTGACATGACAGATTAGTATTCAAGTTTTGAAGGAGGTGGACCTGGTTTGAAGTGGTCCATAAATAGATCCAAGGGTATGAAAGACAGCTTTTAAGTGGCTTGTGAAGCTGCCCTTCTAACTACCTTCTTGAAAGTCTTGCCCTTTTCCAAACAATAGGGATGAAAATTATTGTAAAATTTTGATTATTTCTGTGATGAGTAATAACAGGAGCTGAATATTCTATTTCATGCTGCAGGACTTAGTGGCAGCTGGAAAAGGTGTGCTGGGAAGTAGCTTTTAGCTGTGGATGTTGCTTAAAATATTGCTCTTACATGTAAGAAAGGAGAATTGACTCATATTCTGCTCCTTTGAGAAAACATGATTTATTACAGCACTGTTGTTATTTGGTTACACTTTCTGAAAGGTGTGGGGTCTTTTTGCATTTAGTGATTATTTAATTTATATAACACCTTCAGCATCTTGGATTAGGGATTCTTGAAGTGGAGGAAGCTCAGGAGGAACTCTGAGTCTGCATTCATTTGATGAAACAACCTTTTTTTGTTTTGAGTGGTAAGTTACATAGTTCTGTGGTGTCTTAATGCTGGAAGAAAACTTAGTGAGTAATCAGAAGAGTATGAATCATTGATTAGCTTATTTATTTAGTCAAGAGTACTGTTTTCTGTATAGAAGTGAGTAAAAATATACTTTAATGGTAACAGGGTATAACTGAATTTTTTATTAAATTAAAAAAAATATTTAGGAGCATTTCCTTTTTGCCTTTTCTTCTTTGTTTTGCACTGGGAAGTACCAAAGCAGCATTCAGCTGTGGTTTTCATTCATTGGAGGTGTGAATCTTAGTTCAAATAAAAATATTCCTTATGAAAAATGACCCAAACAGAAGCGTTGACAAACTGTGAACAGACAACCGGACCAACCATGTTTCCACATTCCTTTCTACTACACAGAACATTTGATTTTATAGTCTCAGTTTATGTGGGAAAAACTCTGGGTTGTTTTTTTTTTTGACCTGTCTATTCTCCTTCCTGTTGAAAATTTAGACAGCAACAGACAGCTCCTGAAATTAGGAATGCCAGAAGGGGATGCTTCCTAAGTCTCACCATTGCTAGTGATAGAATGGTAGCAAGGGAGAGGAGTCTGGTAGGCAGTTTCTGGGAAGCTGTGCATGGCAGTTGGCTCATTTATGTATCCCAGGCATCTGCCTTTATAAGCTTCCAAAAATGGTAAGATCTTTTGTGTATATGTACCTTATTCTTTTGCACTGAGAAAATAAACAAAGAAGCAAAAAGTAGTGTCTCTCTAGAGAATATTTTATCTCTTTGTTTTATCTCTTTGTTCTCTGTGCTTGTTTTTTCCATTTTTATTCTTCTCCCAAAATCCGAAGTGTAGAACTAGCAAGCTGCATGTAACTCATTGGAGTTGATTCTCTAGTAGGTCTCTGCAGGAACATCTAAGTTCAAGCAGCTGTAAGGTATGAGCATATGTGTTGAAGGATGTTTCTCAGGTTATTAAATTGCACTGGTCAATGGGAAGTATTAAATTGTGTGAAAAGGTGAATTAAAAAAACAACAACATCACTCCTTGCATTCAGTGAGTACTGGAAAAACTTAAGCATTACCATTCCTTGCCATTTGCAGTAGTCTGGAGTGTGTTCATGCTAGAATTGCCTTTTTACAAGTGTTCATTTCACAGGTTCTTAGCTTTTGCTGTTTTTGCAAGAAGATTTTATCCAGTAATAAAGTTAAGCAGTAATCTGTTCTTCTATTAGATTCAAAGGTTTTATAGACTTGATCAATGGTGAGTGTCGTGAAATAAAAGCTGAAATTGTTTTCAGTGCATTGTTGCCAGCCCCTGTTGCTGTCATTCTGCTCCATAGGGAGATGAAATTTCTTAGATATTCTTGAGATTAGTAAATATTTTCAGAACTTTTTTTCAAAAGGACTTAAAATTCAGAGGGAAGTCTAGGTTTGGCAAAGCATCTTAGTTTAATGTAAGTACTCTTTTATGAATTATATGGTTAGGATGGACAGGGGCTAATATTTTTTAATTTTGTGTAAAACACATTTTCCCAGAGATTTTAATTATATGATTTGTTTGAGGTTAATACCTAGGGCCCATTTTAGTGCCAAGTTGCATTTGCCTGCCTAGGGGAAGCACTGCATTTTAAGCAGGTTGTATTAGGGAAGCAGTGTGCATGGACAAAATCATTCTGGGGGAGACCCAGAATTCATATGAGCCAGAAAGGAGCCAGTGGTAGGTTGAATCCTTTCAGCAGTGAGGCAAAACCTTGCTTGGCAGAAGGGACACCACTGTCTACATGCTGGAGAGCAAGAAGATGGAAGATAAAACTGACACTTTGTCAGTGGTAGAAGACATTTCATCTTTGTCTCACAAAAATTTAATTTAAGAGCAAGTGACAGAGGTTGCCTCAAGAGTCAAAGTTCTGGTGTCAAAGTGAATTATGCAGTCCAGGACTGTGTTTGCTGTGCTGTCTCCAACTGCTGTTACCAAGTATTGTGTTGGTGTCATAGTTGCTGAGTTGTTTGTTTGTTTGGTGGTTTTTTTTTTTTGTTTTTTTTTTTTTTTAAGGTAAATAATGACATATTTTAAAGGGTTGGTAAAATAAGTTTTCATCACTCCTATCCTCATCCAGATCTTGATATGAGGGTTTGTTATAGATTTGGGTTAGGTATGAGGCATATTTTGTTTGAAGAAGTTGGAACAAACAGCCTCTGTCATTCCCCTGATACCCTTGCCCCCAAACACAGTAAATGAAAGCAGTTCCTCAAAATCTGATTTATTATAGGGTCTTAAATAAGGAATATAAAACTGCGTGATTTTGAGGAAAATGGTCATCACACAGAAGCATACCATTTTCTTTATACTGTTTACTTAATACTGCACGTTATTACTGCATCAAATATGTGAGAAAAGGGTGGCTTTGCTGGTGTTATTTTCCATTGGCACTAAGTCTTTCTGAAACCCCAGCATTATTAATAATTCCCCTAATACTCAGAAATATTTTTGAATGAATTAATAATTTATCTTCAACCATCCAGTTAACTCTTGTTCTCTGCCCTCTCTTGTAGCCTGTTCTGCTTGTTAGACATAATTTTCTGTTCTCTGCCCCTCTACCTTTTGGGCTTACAGTTTTATTCTGTATGATTGTCATATATGAATTAGAGAAATAAGACACTTAAGAGTACTTATTGTGGTTTTATTTCCACAACTTTAAATCCTTTAGACCTCCCCTAGTACTTTGAAAAATAACCATACCATCATTCATTTTTATATTCTCTGTAGAATCATAGAATGATAGAATGGTTTGAGTTGGAAATGACTTTATTGATCATCTAGTTCCAAACTACCCTGCCATGGACAGGAACACCTTTCGCTAGACCAGGTTGTCCAAAGCCCTGCACAACCTGACCTTGAGTACTTCCAGGAATGGATCATCCCCATCTTCTCTGGGAAGTTTGTTCCAGTATCGCACGAGAGCTGAGCCCTTTATATATGTATTTATAAAACAACATTGATTAATATGAAAGGTAGAGAATTATTTGCTTTTTTTTTAATAATTTGGAGCTAGAAGTGGAATAAGTAATAAAATTTTGCTTGATTCGTGCCTCTGAAATAAATCTACATGGATGTTGAAGACTTTATTTGTCTGTGGTTGAACAAACACATCAGAAAAAAAAATTAAAAAATCTTCAAATGAGATGTTTCAAAGCAGACCTCTAGTAATTGTTTCCACAGCCTTTCTGCAAAGATTCAGAAAGGGACAGAGCTTCAGAAAACCTTTATCAGTCTCAATGTTTGCATTCTGCTTCATTCAGTCCTTTCTTGACAGAGGTTGAGGAGTGCCCTGAGCAGGCTTTGTTTGGCTCAAAAGTATTCGAGGTTTTCTGTCTGGAAGCCTAATTATCTAGCTATCCACAGATAAGGACTGGAAAAGTTCCCTGTTTAGACTTCTCTGTTACTCGTGTGCCTACTTAGGTGAAACAAAACCCTTAAGTACTTTGTTTTTACAGCTTATTTGCTTAATGTTTATGAAATTCAAGTAATAGAGAGGTTCTAGTGTGGCAGATACTGGCCTTATGTGCATTGAAGCCACTAAATTCAAGCTATCCACTGAAGAATTACATTACCAGGTATTTACTAGCTGCAAACTTTTTTTTTTTTTTTTTTTTAATTTGGTAGCCTAAAAGTGGAAGGTTTTGCTTTTTAAACAGCTTGACAACAGCTGTGTTAAGAGAGGCATGGGACTCTTGAAATATAATATTACAAGGGTGTTGTTTTGGGAAGAAGAGCCTCCAGAGGTTTAATGTACAAGATAATTTAGTTAAAACTCTATTTTAGCTGAACTTTAAGAGGTTCATTTTTCAACTGCCCATACTGAGCTGCTGGACTTGGTCAAGTTGCACACTGCATATCTTTATTTAGCCTATTGCTGTCTTTCTCTTAGACCCCTCTCCTCTTGCTTCTCTGTCTTTTCAGCCATAAAAGTCTTGCATCTAAAGTCCTGAATTTCCAATTTCATATATTATAACTGTATTTCACCCTTTATTCTGGTTTCCTCTAATGCACTTTAGTTTGTAACATTCTTGTTCTCCATTACTTTGAGATGTCTCACAGCCTTGTATCACAAGATGGCTTGCAGAATATTATTGCTTTTTTGTAGTGTGATATGTTGTAGAGCTGGTCCTGTGGAACTTTTGTTAACCTCTCTGCAGCCCTGTGGTTGCCTTTTAACACGTTTGTGTGTTCTTTTTTTGGTGCATGTCTAGCTATGCTTTCCTTTCACTTATATTAATTTTCATCTCTGCTGTTCTCTCTGGTTTTGTGATACTTTTTTTTTCACCAGCATATTTGATGTGATATTTTAATGTGGAGTTTCAGGGTGACACAATCCGTATTTATAAGTTATATTCTATTGAATTTGCCCTTTGGGGTTTTTTGTTTGTTAGTTTGTTTTGTTTTGTTTAGGTTTTGTTGGGTTTTTTTTTGGTATGGTTTTTTAAAAATATCTTCCCCCTAATATTTACTTTTTTTCCTGGGCAGTAGGGTTCTTGCCATAGAAATGTGAATTATCTAGCAGAACAGATCTTCAATGTGCAGAAGAATATTTTTACCTACTTATCTCCTCGTGATGAGTGGTCTCAAGTAGAAATTAATAAACCTAACAGAAAATTGTGTAGTATTAAATGTGTCTATTGGCTAACTCTCCGAAATAATTCAGAGCAATAGTGAACTTTATTGTGCTGAGGGTTTACATGTTATAGTCTTGTTCCTTCCTCAGTTTAATTATACACCACACAAAATGATTCATGAAAGGCAAAGATGGTTTCTGTTGAATCCAATGGAACACTTACATGTCTGGAGGTGGTGCAGGATTTCTCCAGTGCTTTTCATTACTTTGGGTACCAGAGGTTCATGTGTGTTCAGTTGTAAATGAAAGAGCAAAAGGAAGAGCCTTGTTATGACTCACATCAAATGGAAATTTTCCAGTATGTTGCTGAAAGTGAGTTTCTGGCAGCACAGCACAGTAGTGTTATGATTTATCAGTATAGAATTCTCTTTTCATACCAGTGTGATGCTCCTGTCACTTTGGAGTAAGTAATCCAATTTTTAAGGCTTTGAATGGAGGTGAAACTTCATAACCATCCCTTCTTTGAAGACAGGAGCAATGTTTCTAATTGTTAGAAATGATTAATAGCTGTCCAAGTAATTGTGCCTTATAAAGACAGTGAGGGACTGATCACTCACAGTAGCAAATGTGCTTGCTGACCTTTGAATTAAAGGAGAAATTGTGGCAGACATTCAAAGTTATGGCCTGTTGGTAGTTTTTCTTCTCAAAAGTTATACCTGTCTGCGATTTTAAACTTCAGGAGCATGATTTACATAACATTATCATTCCCTTTTTTTTCATGGAAACTATTGATTCATTGGATGTCATGTAACATGAAAATATTAGCATTCTCAAGCAAATGCTAATTTGCAAAAAATTATTATATACTCTGAATATAAATTGCAAAAAAAGCCTGACAATTCATTGCTGAGATACAGAACTAAGTTCTGGCAAAAGAGAAGTGTAAAATTAAGGGCAGAGTTTGGAGTAATTGTTTTAGGTAGGCTACAGGTGTCTAGCATTACACAGGTAAATATTATGTGTATTCAATATATGCTTTCATTTACTTCTCTTGGCTTCACCCTTCTATATCCCTGCACACCCACAATGTCTGAAGGTGCCTTCTGTGTAGAACAATTGAGCCTTGCAGGAGAGAGGCATTTCTCTTGATAATTCTAGCAATATGCATCATTTTATATGCTGATTTTATCACGCATTGTTCAAATTAGTTCATTAAAATTAAACATCACTGAATACTTCCATAGCCACCTGCACTGCCTTAATTCCTGTTTTGCTAAATGACTGAGCCATATGGTTGCTTCAAGCCTTGCCTTGCCCTTGCTGTGTTGAGTGTTACAAAAATGCTTGATGATATTAAAGGAAAAAAATGCTTCTTTCAAAACATACCTTCAGTCTCTCAAGGTATTATTTTTATTCTGTTAAGTTTCTCAGTATATTCCCAACTAAAACAATAATTTGTACCTGGCATTAAAAGAAATTAATATTTTCTATTAGCTGCATAGACTTTAAAATTATTTTCAGCTTTTGAAGGTATTTATTTGGTTTTTTGTTGTGCTTTTTCTTCAGATGAAGCAGCAGCCTACAAGTTCTGTAGATCTGTGAATCCATTTATTTACATGTTTATGTATCTTTTATGTAATAATGAGAACACTGGAGAAGGGAATGTGAGATGGCAGTTGTATAGAACCAGAATACCTTCTTGCATTGGTAGCTAATGGATTTCTTTTCCACCTTGCCACTATCTGCAATCATGCACTTGGTTACTTGCAGCTTTCCCCAAACCAGCAAACCCAACCTCCCCTGCCTGCCCCAGATAGTTGATTCGTTTGTAATTATGTGAACCTGTTTAACTAATTTCTATTGTTAGTCTCTAATTTTTGCTTGATGAATTAACACTCAAAATGGAAATTGCTGTGTCATGGGTAACTCTGTTTTAATAGGGGCAGAGCATTCCCAGAGCTGTGGGTTTCCTAGCTTGCATACCATTTTAGCTCAGGAAGGTGTACCTCATGCCCAGGCCCTCGGGTGCAGTCCTGGACACTGCTTGGCTGCCAGCACTGGTGCTGTGCTGTCTTCCAGTTCGTGCCTTGTGCTGTCTGTCAGTGTTCCAGCACATCATCTCCTTCCAGAAGCATAGCCTGAGGTAGCCATCAGCAGCCTTGGCACTGTACTACAAAAGCCACTGAACTGTGGTCTCCTTGCCCCTCCTTTCCCATTTCCATAATTTTGAACCAAGAAAGGCCCAGGAGGGGCATGGGAAAGGACTGTTTCAGAGTGTCCAGATGACACACAGGACTCAGGGGTGCAAGGAGGCTGCCTGGCCATTCTGGATGGCCTGAATGGAGTTACCTGTGAGTGCCCTGTCCTCACTGACCCCGTGGGCCAGGGAATAGCTGCTCTTGCTGCTGACCTGGGCAGCTTCGGAGTAGGCATTGGAATGGAGTGTCTTCTGTCCACCAGAACTGATGATCTTCAGCTCCATAACTCTGTCTTGACAGTATTTTTAAAATGGTAGTGAGCTAAGGTACAGATACTGGAGAGTTCCAAGAAAGAAGTTCTATAATATTTAATGCAGCGCAAATTTATTTCTCTAAATATGTAACAAGAAGAAAGGGAAGCAGTAGATACCACTTACTTCATTAAGCTTGTGGAAGAAACATCTTGATGAAACTGAAAAGGCTTTATGGCAGGTGGAAAGCTGCTTGGAAAACACTGATAGCATCCAGTCTTTCCTATTGTTTTTGTTAGTGCCATGGATGATGGAATAACAAATGTTCTTTGGCTGAGGCTATTCAGGTTACTCTACCTGTGAGCCAATTTAAGGATTCAGAAACGATTATGATGCATTGGGGCAGTACTCATCAAGAAGAATTTGAAAATAATGAAGAAATAATTTGGTGAAGCTGCTCAGGCTTATTACACTGTTGTGAAAAAGGCAGACAGAATTGGTTTGTAAACGATGTTCTGTGTAAATTTACATTAAATAATATTTTCTTTTTTTTTTTCCTTAGTGCAGTTAGAAGAATAGGTAGTTTTATTCAGTTTGAAGTATGGAAGGAAAATGCCTGTTCTGGGAAAAGACAGAACAGCCAGAGGAAAGCAGCAGAAATGACAGAGGGCTAAACAGCAGAATTTCCTCTGTGCAAAGTCTGAAGAAAATTAGGATTGTCTCTTTCACAGGACAGAAAAAGGAAACAAAAATTTTCAAGAAGTTAAAGGTTGGTGCAAAGAAGGGGATAACCGAAACTTCATGTTGGCTGGTGATAGGTTAAACAGTAATAATCTCAAATTGCAGTAAGAGAGATTCAGGTTGATGATTAGATGAAATGTTAATTGAATTCTGGGATTGAGTGCTTAACTGTCTCTTACCAGATCCAGAAGTGTTCTGCTATCTACTGTCACAGTCTTTTTCCTGAAAAGTTCCTGTCTGCATAAATGCCAGGAACAGTTGTGTCTTTAGTTTGTGAGAAAATAATGTACAGAGTCTATTGCTTAGTTTTTATCTATTTCAGTTGGAAAGAATAAAAATTCCTTTCCTTTTCTTTCCCCTAATTGCCGTGCCTTTCCATTCTATATAGGGAAATTCTGGTTAATCCTTGGTCAGTCTCAACAGGGTTGGTAGATAAAACATAAGAGGAAAAAAAATCAGATCCGTTTTCAAAAAAACCTTTTTTAGTAACTGCTCTGTCATGATTAATAGCTGTGCTTATTTTCTAAATCTGTTTGATATTACCTTCATGGAGTTTTTCTTTTAAAAAAAGTTTAATGTTAGAAGACAATACTATAAGATTATTCTCCCTTCATTTTCTGAGATGCTACTTGATTCCTGAGTATCTCATTTGGACAATCAAAACATTTGAAGTCAGTATTGTGATTCATAGTTTTTAACAACTTCAGTTTTCCTTTACGGTTTCAGCAAATTCTAATTTTGAAAGAAAAGTTTCAGACTGAAATCATATTCTTAGTTTAGGATAAATTATACTGCAAAACCTTTATTTAAAAGCCTAATTGCAGCTTAAAAAAGAAAAGAACATATCTTTTGGATGACTGGGTACTCTGATATCTGTACTGTTCACTGGAGAAAACAAAAGTGGGAAATAAATCACAGAAGATACTTGCGTTAAATTACTCTGGAACATGGGTTCAATGTCCTTATGGTCCTAATAATTAACTACAGTGCTTGTCTAATGAATATTAGAGTTAAAAGTTTGCCAATTGTCTGAAATGGAGGCAAGGTTCTCATCCTACATATGGTACGTATTTGGGTAGATTTATCAGGTTTTTCATATTTTTAAGAAGTTTAGGTTAATCACATTAACTGGTGCCACAAAAATGCTCCACCTGCATGAAGTTACCAGCTATATATTATGGGCTTGGATGAATATGTTTAGTATTTTGTTGGCTTTGTGAACTTCTGTATTCAAAACAGAGGAGGATTTAAATAGCATTAGCATGTATAAACTAGCTATTTGGAAGCAAAAAACTGTTCAAGTTTTTATGAATTGGAAAGTGTGATGTCAGGAGGAAAGATGCAAACCTTTTGAGGTGTTTTCAGAGATAAAAACAAAAATCCCCCAAACAACAAGAAGGATGACCAAACCCCATTCATAGCTGTTGAACTTCAAGTTGTTTCTGAAACAACAGTCCTAGTTTATATGCAGCCTGTCTGCTGGCTGATCTCCTGTCGCTGGACACTGAGACAAATTATTTCTTTCAAAACACTATTAAAATGTTAATATGTTAGCATGAATAATTTTTATAATGCATACGGTTGTTTCCATCCATTTCAGGACTATTTCCCTGTAGAAGAAAGATGGTGTGTGCTAGAGTGTAAAACTACTTGAGTTGCTAATCCAACTTGAGAGGTCAGGATTTTATAAGGAGAGCTTATTTATCCGTTTGTTTTAAAACAGCTAATTTGGGTGGAAAATTCAACCACCTCTCAGGCATCCTAGGTTCCCTCCTGGCTGATGGAGATGCAGCAGGCACTCAGCTACATGCAGGTTATAGCCTCTACTCTGGGTGTAGTGCCTTAATGCCAATGAGCTGGAGTGTTTGGGAGAGAGGAGCAGTTGGTGGCTGTGGAGCAGAGGGCTGTTAGCAAGATGTGAAGCACGATGAGAGCTGTCACACACCATAAACCCCACGTCTTTGTTTGAACTGCAACCTCCAGTGTCTAGGAGAGGAACAAACTTGAATTTCTTAACTTAAAGTTCTAACGTATTTTGTAAGCCTTCCCAGGTATCAAGACAAATGTTTTAACAGTGTTTTGGCTTAAGTTTTTTGTTCATTTTTGTCATTTTTATTGGCTGTATGAATTCTTTCTGGTGTGCAATGTGTATTTAGGGTTTTTAATCTAGTTTCTGTGGTAATTAATATAGTCCTGTATGAATCCCCATACTCTTGGGTAGTGCATTCCTCAGTGCATTTTTTGCATATGTATGATTCCTGGATTTTGACTGTTCTCTTTGAGTGTTGTTAAATTATTTATTATAATTATCATAGAGATACACATTACATGACTTTGCAATTGTGAGTTCAACATTACCATCAGTAACTGGAAAATCAAAATCATTTCAGAAGTAGCTGTCAGCATATGATCCTTTTTTTAGCCTTTTCCTTTCCATTCTTTCCTTTCCAAATATTCACCTCTTTATGGGACATTCAGTGTCAATGTACCACACTTGTTAAATTGCTCAAGTTTTTATTTTACAAATATGCATAACCATGTGTTGATGGTCTAGAAGACAGATGGAAGACTTCCTTGCAACTTAATAAGTTTCAAGGTTTCCAGCTTTTTTTCCTTAAGCAAGCACTTGAGTTCACTAGAGAGTACTGCTGTTATATTGACAAAGGCTTGACTTATGGTTACACTCAACTGGAGTGTGAGTCACTACAAAGTGAGGTATGTACTTCAGAGGGGAGGTCAGATGATGTTTTGAAGAACAGCAAACAAGTTGCTATTAAATCTGTCTTCTGAATGCATAGGGTGAATATTATTTCCACTATTTAAACATTGTTTTATATTATTTTTCAAAACTCCTATCAGTGGTAATCCTTCCCAGCAGTTGGTTCTTAACTCGTGTTTTGCATTTAATCAAGTATTAGACAACACATTAAGTGTAGGTCCTACACCTGTAAAAGCAGCAAAGCCTGGAAGTAACAGAGATTCTTCAGATCACTGTTGCATAAAGCAATATTCTGAGAAAAATTGATTTCATAACAGAAAACATTACTATTTGGTGCCTAGAAAAAGTGGTTGAAAGGAAAAGAATGAATATTCTTCCTGTTACCAAAAAAACCCCTCTAAAAACCCAGTGAAAATATTTTATGAACCTCCCATGCTTTAAATAAATTCTAAGACTACTATAAAAATATAGAACATTTCCTCTTCTGAAAGGTCTGTCATGGCAGTTGTAGTCTGCTGTCACATATGGTAATGAGCTTTATTTAACTGTCGATGATGCTGGAGAGTAGTATTCTCAGCAGATTGTTAATTCTTGTTTTCTCATGTCACATGCTTATCCAGGGAATGACGAATTTTCTGTTTTCAGTTTCAGTGTTTTAATCTGATAGGAATAAATATCTTCTCAGAGCAGTTTTAATATTGTTGCTTTTGGAAGAATGACTAATATGTTAAAGACGCTCTGAGTATCAATGCACATTCACAAAATATATATTTTCACATTCAGTTAAAATCTAAATGTCACTTATCACTTAGGAGGGAAAAAAAAGCCTAGAGAGTGTTTGCTGAGTATTTTTTAGCTGGCAACAAAATAAATAGTCAAGAGTAAAGATGCATTTTGGTCTGCCTTTCTCTAAATACTTACAAGATAATTGAAAGAAGTTAGTTGTAGCTATATTTTTAAATGGGGAAAATTCCCCTTTTCTTCAATTTCCTCTCTTATCTTGATGTGGCTCTGATTCTTCTTGGACTTTTCCAGGAGCCATTTCATTTCCCTCACCTAGAAAGAAATGAAACTTTTCTCTCCTTGCCTCTCTCAAGAGGAAGGTACAGAAAATCTAGGTCTTTTATTATGGGATTTGTGTGTTGCTTTGCAGGGGTCTGATGAGCATAGAGGGAGGAGGGCATGGGGTAGGAGTAAAAGTGAATTTCAGTGGCTGTGAGCTTTCAGGTCACCTTGGCTGACTTTTGTGAATTCTCTGTGAACTTGTTTTTGTGCACTGCAGCAAACACACAGCAGCACACCAAAGACTTCAGCAAGTGTTCAGCACTGACATTTTCTGTAAGGCTGTCTGCCCTAGAGTACTCTAAATATTTTCATATTTCACTTTAATTTCTATCCAAATAAATAATGCTCCACAGAAAGAGATAATTTGATCCCCATCTCTTGTAATGTTCTCAGTAAAGTATGTCTGTTTTGTCAGCATCTGAAACACCTAAATGTGGAATGTTCACAGTGGTGGTGATACAGTTGCACCCTAGACCTGTAGGTGGTCACAGAATGGCCAACACAGGTCTTTCACCCTGTCAGGTCTGTCACAAATATGTGGGGATCAAAGCTAAGTCAGAGGGAGATGTCTGCATTACTGCTCACCATATCCAGTCAAGTAATATCAGAGCAGCTAACAGGAATGGTGAAGCAAAATGGTTTTAAACTCTTTTCTGCATCTGTTTTTCATGCAGTGAAGTTGTTGCAAGTGTTTTTAGGTGTTGGTGTCTTCATGGGACTGGAATTTTCCCAGGAGGTTCAGGTGTGCCTTGGAGTTTGACAGCTTTAGCTGCTCTGGGAAGAGCTTCAGATTAAAACATCTGACTGGCTTTAGGCTGTGCAGGCACAAATGGTACCCAGTTGTTTGATATCCCAAGTGGATAGCTTCATCCCAAGTTGGTATTAATCTAGAGTTGGGAGTTTATTGGAAATTTTACTTAGAAAAGACACGTTCTTCCAGATAGAAAGCTGGTCAATGCATGCTGCTCTTTGGGCAGCCAGATCAGCCCCTGGAGGACAGAAGCATCCTGGAGTCACTAAGCCACCATCCGTGGGGTATTGATGGGTTTGCCACACAAATTTGGACAGTTGCTGTTGTTACTTTCATCTTAGCCATCCATTCATGGACTCTAAAGCTAAAAATATGTGATGGACTATCTCAGTTAATCCCTAAATAAATATGAAACTATTCCACGTGCCTTTGGGTTATTGAAATGCAGCTTACTGTTCACTAATACTGACCTTTCATAAAGCTTGCCTGATGCACTATATCAAACGTCATTTTCTGAATGCTTTGTTGGAAGAGGCAATTCAAAGGAGCACAATGCAAGATTAATGCTCTCTTGGACAGACAATACAAGTTTGCACTGAAAATTTCAGTTGCTGAAATTTTTCTGTCTCAAGTTTTGGAGTTCCTAAATTCTTTGTATTAGCTAAAAGAGGGAGAAAATTACCATCCCTCAGAAACTGGTATGTCATCATGGTCTATTTTCTCTGCATCAGTACAAACAAGTCCACAGCATTTTGGTTTTATTTATGAGAAAACGATGAATTCCAGCACTTCCAGAGTGCATATTTTTCATATTTATTCATTTCTAAAATGTTACTATGGAGAACAAAACTTTCGTAGTGACATCCAGCCCAAGGAACAATTTTTAGTCAAAAGTTCATCATGAACTTTGTTGCAAATACTGCATGCCTTTGAAACATAAGAGGGTGTTTTTTTTTTTTTTTTTGGTTTTTGTTTTTTTTTTTCTTATTTTCTCTTTTAATTGCAAACATTTTCTTGTTCTCATGGAATTGAATGAGTCATGGGTGATATTAGTATCAAGCCAGTAGTATCATAGTTGCAAATAATGGTAAAGTGTTATACTGCCCATGATATCAGTTCTTTGGCTGGTTTGATGCTGGTTTTATTTGCCTTGCCTGGATCAGTGCTGTCAGCCTGTGTCCCCATTGCTTGACCTCCATGGGTGTGGTTAATGGGGAATCCCAGTTGTGTGACCTTGCCAAAGCAGGGCTTTTGGCATCAAGTGCAGCCTGGAGGGCAGGACACCTTTCCTCCTCCTGTGAAATTATAATGTCAGTGTGAAATTGATGAATTGATGAGCTCTTGCAGTCCATGAGGCTAAGTTTCTGTTCAGACTGAGTGAGTGTTCTGCTTTTATTTATACAGTGTAGCTTAAAAACCTCCTTTGGGTTGGTTCTTTTAATAATTCTCATTTTCTAGTAGAAGTAGGAAACCCCTCAAAAGATTTACATCCTCCAGAAAAAAATCCCTTTCTGTCTTGTGAATTTTTGTTGTTATTTTTAAACTCTGTAGTAAATTCAGAGTCTTATCTTGACTTGCAGTTAAGTTGTGGTGCCTTGGAACTGAGCTAGGCAATGAAGTTGAATTTCATAATCCTGATTCACCCCTGCTTTCACTTTGACAATCTGTAAAGAACTTGAAACAAGCCTTCAACAATTTGAGTCTTGTGTAGGGAATGATACTGTAAACAAGTGAAGTAAGGGGAAAGATACCTCTGAACTGTAGCCATCCAAAGAAATTTTGGAGAAATTTTGTGTTGTTTACACCAATAACATTATTCTTGAATTTTTTAGAATGAAAGCAGGTAAAATCTGGTTATAACGATATTAAATATTTTAAATGTGTATCAAATAATGTATCTTAAGTAAGATTGTAGTGTTAGTAAGTAACATTTTTTTTCCTCCAGGAACACTCCTTAAGGAGTATCCTTAACTGATGGTGCGGGGCACTAAAATTAAAAACCCTAACAATGTCTCTAGTTTTTCTTGATAATTTTTTTTTCCTATTTTTTCCTGTTCTAGGGCTGCAGACCTTTACTATATGTTGGATAATGAGGGCAAAAGATGATGAAAAAGCTATAATGGTTTGAGGTTTTATTACACCCAAGCACATGGAGGTTTACCTGGAGTATATTTAATGTATTCTAGGCTTTGACTTTTTTCTTTTGAAAAGAATATCTTTCCTGCAAGAAGAAAAATTAAGGAGCTTTTACTTTTTATCATTAGCCTTTGTTTATTATTTTCTTGCAAATTACAGGAACACAAGTAAAGGGCTGTTAAAACTGTTATGTAGAAGACATTCTCTGAAGGACAAAATGGGCATAAACACTATTGCATGTGACATATAAGTTTTGTGTGAATTAATATAGATGTTTCTGAACTTTTCTTTGCAGTCTGCTTCCAGTTGCAAGCCTATTTCTCTATTTCAGTGTCTGTTCTTTGCCTGCAGTCTCTCATAAATGTTGCCCAAGACTAATCATGGACTATGTTACACAGTCATTATTACAAGATAAAAAGGTCACATAGTCTAGAGCTTTAGGATAAGACGCATCAGTGCCTCGGCCCTCCACTTATTGTAATTGATACTGTCATTCACAGGCAGAGAAATTAGCACAGTATGTCCCCAAAACAGAGATGGTTTGATGGTTAGTTCTTCTTTGGAGGAAAGAGGATTTGCAGGAGCTGAAGACCAGACTGCTGAAAATTACAAGTTTCACACTTCAAATTCAAACCCATTTTTCAGGAAGCAAGGAAGTGAGAGAAAATAATTTGATCTGGAAACTGCTCTGTCACATTGGTACCTTACAGTGGGCAAATTTTATTTATTACAGGGTTTTTTTTTAATCTTAGCATGATTCCTTAGCTTCGATTAACTCCTAGGTCATGAGAGAGCTTGGTTTTCAGTAAGGGATAAAACCTAAGACTTTTCACAATTAATGAGTTAAAGAATTCATTTATTCTGAAGTGGATCGTCCTTGCTACTGAACTAGGACCTCAAGTTTAATCCATATCAAAATAACTAAAAGGCAATGAAAACACTGAGGTATATACATTAATGTTCAATAACATAGCTCAGGGAAAGTCTAGTATCTGTTATTCCATAGCTGTGTAGATGCCTTTTAGCACATTCATGAATTAAATGCCAAGTAGGCATCAAAAGCTTCCTGAAAAAGTGCTCCTAAAGCCGAACTGTTTGCATGAACTTGGTCAAAGCTTAGGAGGCAGTGCCATTTAGCTGTTTCATTGTCTGATGTTTCTGTTTTGTGTGGGAGAGCATTGGATTGACCTTTTACATCAGGAATAACATTAGAAGCTATTAACTGGCAAATAGATAGAAGGCACTTCAGAGAAGAAAAACTAAATGAGAGGATGGGGTTTGATCTGAAGAAATCTAAACTAAATTCTAGTAGCAAAAATTAACACTTAAGCTTCTTGGCGGAAACAAAACATATTTATGGATTTTAAAGATTGTAAATTCACAAGAATGGAGGAGATTCTTCTGGGAATTCCTGAGAGAAAGGTGCAACATTACTGTCAAACTACAAGAAAAAGTTTGAAGAAAAATGTTACTGATGAATTGTGTGCATTTGTAACTGCACTTACTGCCAGAGTAACTAAAGACATCATGCTGGAGCATGGTAAAAAATAGGGAGTGAAAGGAATATTTACGAGCAATGGATCTTTGTCCAGGCACAAATGTGACTTTGGACTTCGGATGCTTTTCCTCTTTCATTTCTTCGCAGCATCGTCCAAAGATGAAATTTGCCATTTCTGTCTTGTAAGAAGAAAAATGAACTGCTTTTTCATGTAAAGTTTTTCTTTCTCCATTGCCCCAAATACATTGATTTGGCTTGTTTGTTTGTTTATTTTTAACCACCATTTTGGGATTTAATGGAGTAACTCATTTGCAATTGACTTCCTTCTTGTAAAATCCTAGTGGAAACAGAACACAGGTTAGTGTCTTTTTTCTTCCTTGTTTTCAGGGAATTTGGTGTATACAGTGTTTTACATCTGCTCCCACCTGACCTTGTTAGGCCAGTAACAATGGGGAAAAATCATGGAGCCTGGCTCTGCTGGGATTTGACAAAACACTTAGTATAAGTTTTAGCTAACACTAACTGCTGCTCTTTACCTTTCTGGCAGCTGTGGTCTGTTGACCTTGGCCAGACCCTCACCCTGCCTTTTTTTAGTCCTTTCCTCAGCAGTACAAGGGGGAAAATAGTGTGGGCAAGCTCACAAGTTGAGAAAAAGACAAGGAGATCACTTTCTTTGTAAATCACCAGTTCCAGACAAAACGGATTCATCTTGGGGAAAAATTAGCTAACTTTTCTCCCCAGCACAAGGGGATAGGAACTGGGGGCTGCAGTCAGTCCATTGCACTTGGTGTCTGCTGCTCCTCCCTCCTCACCCTGTGTCCCTGCCTCAGTCTGGAGCACCACTGTGAGTAGCTGCAACACTTGCTCTAACCTCTCACTTAAAACCTCAAACAGTTAGATAATCTTGGGAATTAATGAGACTGTGAGCAGTTCCCTTTTTTTATACTTTGCATTTCTGCCAAGTCCAATATCTTCAGATATTATGAAGACTTTGCAATAGTATAAATATCAATAACTAAAATTAAAATATTGCAGACATATATAAATGGGGGAAAACTCCTCTAATTCCTTCAATCCTCTTGTATTTCTTTACAAGAATTACTTTCTTACAAAATGTGTAAGAAAGTATTTTGTACGTGTTCCAAAGATATAATTTTGCTGTATAGTTTACTCTGGCGTTGGCTTCTGATTTTCTTGGAGTAGGTAGATGGCTGAGGAGGGAGCAGGGTTCTATACATTTGTGGAATACAGCTGCTAAAGTTTTTTTTTTAAAAAGGAGGAGAAGGGAAGCCGTTTCCAAGAGGGTGAACAGATGCTTTGGCTTTGTGATAAATGGTCTATGAATGCTATCTGGAGCATTTCATGAAGTGCTGTAGGACTAACATGTATCTAGATGTATGCAAATTCACTGCTAAGTATTTTTAAATGTTGAAAAATGAGGCTGAGAAAGTGGAGTACTGTAAAATATGTTGATACGTTAAAAATGTATGTTGAAGCTTCCAAAAGCTATAGCAGATTCCCTTACTATAGAAACAAGATCTTTAAATACTGCTAGTTTTTTGTAATTTGAGTTTGATTTTCTTTTCCTTCCAATGGTTTTATCCTGAGAGAAGCTGAGAGAAACATTTTAAAAAAATCTGCAAAAGTTCATTGTTATATTCTGTTTCTTTCTTCCCACTCCCTCAAAGTTCATCTTCAGAAAATGTTGGAGGGTTTATCTTCTGTATCTTAGCTTTAGAAATATTAGAAGTTTGTTTTGGGTTTGTTTTTTTTTTTTTTGGTTGGAAAAGCTGAGTTGCTTTTTTGTAGTGCTTAAAAATATTTACAAGATACAAGTAGCAAAGGCAAAGAGGCAATTTAGATGGCCATGGACAATTAGTGCTACAATTAGTGCTAACAGTGTGGGAAGCAGTCTGTATTTTTTTGCTGAATGTTTTCAGTTTTTCAACTCTTATGTGGAAGGAAAAAACCCAAATTGCTGATGTACAGCCTCCCCCAGCCACATGCATAGTATTTAGTAACAAAACTTTTGAACATCTCAGTCTCTAGTCTGATGATCAGGTGCTTATAAGAACATCTGTATTACTAAAATAGAGATTACAAACAAGCATATTATTAAGTTTATTCTAGAGTCAAGGGGTATAAAAATTGCACACTAGTGGATGTGGTTTATAAACACTTTCTCAGGCAGTCATCAACTGATGCTAGACAATAATCTTTAGAGCCTTAAAGTAACAGCAAACCTAAATAATATAATAAGATTACTTTATATTTTTATAAAGGACTATTAATGATGAAGAAATAACCAGGAATTGCTACTTTACCAAATTCTTCAATAGAAAAATAAATAATGGATTCTGCATATAATAAATGTGAACTGGTTGCTTATGTTACATTATAGTAGTTTTCTTAAAGCCTTCTTTTAAAGATGACTACTAAAAATATATATTTTAATGCACTGTGCTTTAATAAGAACAGTTTTCATTCTACAGTGTTTCTTTCTCTTTTTATTGCCTAAGTTTTTTAGCACAGACTTGCTTAACAGGCTAGTAAATTAGCATCTCACACAGATGATGTAATCCATGTACATAAATTTTCATCTTTTTCTGAGCAACAGCTTGTGAATAATTTTCAGAATGCCTAATACAACTGTTTAGGACATACTAGAACATGATAGTTCCTTATTTGTCTAAAAATCAAAGGATAAAATTTGACATACAAAATGATAATAATGTATATGAACATACTTCATAGGAGATTTTTCACCAGTATTCATGTACGTACTCCCAAGACTTCTGTGAGACTACTCATTTGGGCAAATGTTCGCAAAACCATTTTTTTAAAAAAAGTTTAGGGTAATTTTTTCTCCATTCTTGAAAAAGGCTCTTTATTGTGTTGCCCTTTAGCAGTGAAAGTAAAACGAAAATCTGTCAACAGGAAGATTCTGGAATCATTAAGCAGATGGGTAGGAAAACTTAGGTTAGGAAAATTTCCTGTAGCAATGATTCAGATCGTATCTTGAATTGGATTTTCTCACTTGGTTGGTTGGAAAGTTCAGCCTGGCATACCCTGTCTAGCAAGATTTCTCCTGTGGGATTCACTAGGTAGTAAGTACCTGGTCTGGAGTTGTCACTCTTGAAGAAATGGATCAGCTCCAGGCCAGGTTAGATGGCAGTCTGTCTTTACCATCCATTCTGCAGGACAGACTGCTTCATTATTACTGCCTTATAGCATGTTGAAACATATGATTTCCACTTTCTGCCTCTGTAGCTAGACAGGCACAGCCTGTTTTGTCTTGTGTATATTTGTAATACACATTTACAAGATGGACACTCTTCTAGCTGTAAAAACTTCTGTTATCCCTTTAAATCCATTGGCAAATGAAGCAGCAAACAAAACTTTTCCAAGTAAGTTTGGCTTGATGTCCTAAGTCAGCTATTTCCATTACTAATATATCTCAAATTCAAGTCTGCCTCTTTTTTGGGGTAGAAAAGAGTGTGATAAAGCTGCACTGAGAAATGTTTTTTTGTTTTGTTTTCAGAAAATCGCTGAGCAAGTTGAGAATTTTGGCCTCAGTGACCTCAGAATAATGATGATCCTTTGCTTCTTTTGTTATTTTTTCCCCATCTGTGATCCTATTTCCAATTATCTGATTCTAAAACAAGAGAGCGAAGAGTTTGTAGGTGGAGGCATCTAGAAAGATCCTCAGAGATATATGATATTTTCTGTAGGTACTGCCTCAGTCATATGTCTAGCCATTTTATAGCTTGCTGGATTTTATACCACTTGAATTCTGAGGTTTCTGGGATAAGAAAGCCTATGCATTTCATCCTTTTTTGACAGTGAACAATCTTAATATTTATCTTTTTCCTTACTACCACTTTTTTTCCCCCCTTTCCTACCCCTCCCTCTCTTAGGATCATACATGATAGTGATTTCATCAGACCATGACCCTGGAGAAAAGACTCGACTTCAGCTTCCAACAATGAAAGAAAACGATACTCACTGCATCGATTTCAGCTACCTTCTGTACAGCAAGAATGGAGGAAACCCAGGCACTTTGAACATCCTCGTTAGGGTGAACAAAGGACCACTGGCTAATCCCATCTGGAACGTCACTGGTTCCACTGGCAAAGACTGGCTTCGAGCAGAGTTGGCTGTCAGCACTTTCTGGCCCAATGAGTATCAGGTAAACTTCCAATAAATTCACACTTTATAATGTTTACTGCAAGGTCCTATTCACTTTGTTGTTTTGATCTGTTATGATGGAATATTCTCCTAGTGTCCTCAAGTGAAGTGGTCCATTCAGTATAAATAATTGTATGAGAATGGATATTTTTTATAGCAAGTGATTGTCGAAAGTTATCTATTATTTGTGTAATAGGAAAAAAAATTAGCTGGAAAAAAGCCTTGTTGAAAGAAATGGTAAGGGTAAAGTCCAGGAACATCAAAAATTTTAAACTCCCACAAATAAATTGCCTGTGCAACTGTAATTTGTACTTGTCTTCCCTCCTCTTTTGTGTATGCCTGTGTTACTGTGTCTAATTACATGACTGTAAACTGTGTTTTTTTCCACATGACATTTGCTTCATTTGCTGTGCAGGCAGAATGTGCTCACCTAATGAGCAGCTGTTCAGGATGTGCTTTTTTTCCTGTCTGCTTGCTCTGGGGCAAAACCACCTGCAGCCTAGGCCTGTTGTTCAGAGGGAAAATTTGTTTTGTTATTACTAGATGCTGTTATTTGATTTGTTTGACCGACCTGAGGAAGTACCTGCACCTGTTTTACTCAGTGGGTATTTGGTATGAAGGATGAATCTCATACATGGGCATTTTTGTTCTGGTGGTTAGGACTGGGGAGAGTTGGGTTACATGTGCTCACCTGAATTGTTACACCGTGAGGTGTTAGTGTGCTTACAGGCCCCACACCTAAATATTTGTCATTAGTGCTTTTGCAAACAGGATGTTTGGATATTCAGAGTAGTTACTAAATGAAGGAAAGTGGCTGCTTTATTGATGGTTTTGTAGGAATGTATCTTAAAGGTGCCTTTATCTAAAGTTTGTTGCAATTACCCACCATCAAAATAACATCCATAAACAAACTTAGGTGCAAGCAGCCTTACATATACGGTGGAAATTATGTCATTTACTATCATTTTATGGGAGGTTTTTTGGGGTTTGTTTCCGGCTTTAATGTTTTTATTTACAAAGAAATTTTAATCTACCAGTGGCATTGATACTGGGTAAAATTTGATTTAAAGTTCTGGTTTCAAAAAGCTTGGCTTTTGAGGATGTGTTTCATTAACCCTTTTTATGTTGCTAGAATGTAACATTTGGTGTTCTTAAACAAACCTCGGCAGCCTTTTATAACAGAACAGTAGTGATCAAGTATAGCAGCATTATATGCAGTAAATCAAGTTTCTGCTGACAGATGGCCAGGCTTGACAATGAGATTGGTGGTTGGAGCCTTATCTTAGCAATGTGGCCATTTTTCACTTGCGTTATAACCTTCACATTATCTCTCCATAGACTCTGCTTAAATTCATTCTTTCCCTTGCTTGGTCGTCCAAAAGAATATTGAAATCATGTGTAACCCAGTTTGTGTTTAAATTAAACACAATAAGCCTGGAGTAGAAGTGGAGGACTGCTAATGCCACCTGCTGTGATTTGTGGCCAACTTGTACAATTGCTTTTATGAACAGAAGGGGAAATATGCATGCTATCTATGCATAACTGCTTTTTGCACAAACAGAGTCAGAATTTTGGTGATTTTGGTTCTTTCAGCTCTCAGGGTTCTGGTTCAACATTGCTCTTGGTAGATTTTTGTTTATTTGGGATTTTTTTCAGTTTGGGTTTTTTCCCCTTAGTTTTTGGTTGAGTTATGCTTTGGAATGGAAATATTGTTTTAATTTTTCTCATATGAGTTCCTTGCTGTACAGTTGTAGCCTGTGATTTTGGCACTCTTATCTACCTGTTGGTCAATGAGTTTAGTTAGCACTGAGGACAATAACCACTAGTTTCTATAACAAGATGGAAGCGGATCTTTACTAACCTGGGAATCTGATCCCCGCCTGTACATGCAAGGTCACTGCTAAAGATCACTGCTGGGCACAATTGTTTGCATGCACTTTGTTACAATCAGGTCAACTTCACTGCCATTTCCTTCACTTTTAAGGGCGGGAGGAGAACAGAGATTTTCAGGGGCTGATGGATACAGGTTGCACGCTAAGGAAGTCTCGTGTGGTGACTTGGAGGTTAGCAGCATGGCCAAGTAAATTGTAATAACAGAGTGTTGCACCTTGGCTAATTAGCTTCTAAACAACCTGGCTGTACTCTGCTGGGCTCTGTTGAAACATTACTGCTTCCTGTTCAAAACTAGCACAGTGTTTTTACATGTCATTCTAGTTTATTCAGTTTATGTATTTTTGGATGGATATAACACTTGCTTTTACTCACAGGAATATATTATTCAAATCATCTATTTCCTTAACTTTCTTTAACTCTCTTCTGCTGGGCAATTATTTATGTATTTTTTTTTTCTGACAAAACATAGTACATAGTTGTAATAAACCAAAACATAAAAACATAGTTTATTATTCAAAATATATAAAAACATAGTTTATTATAATAGCTTTACTGGATAAATGCTTTAATCTGGTTTTGTACCCTGTCTCTTCTGGGAGATAGCAGTGGAAGATGGTTAGAAGAGTTCAGGAACAGTACAAACTCATAGTAGTACCTCTCCTAGAATACACTTCCAGTCTTGAGCATATATGTGGTTCAAAAAACTTTGGGCTTAAGAACCTAAGCCTTTCTTTATTCACAAACAGTGGGTGGTTTTTTTTGGTGTTTTTTTTTTTTTTTCCCCTTTTTATTAAAATGATTTAAGCTTCTAGTGTCTACAGTATATATGACAGGGAATTCTGGTGTAAATTCCATGTTAGGACTGCTCCTGGGGGTTTCTCCAAGCCTGGAGCCTGTAATTCTTCACTTGTCATCTTTTGCATTTGGGGAGTTTCAGAAGTCCTGTAATGATGCAATCTGTCTCCTGTCTCCTGCAAGCAAGGCATCTGCAACCACTATTCTGCTTGTTTAACATGCAGATGAACTCTCAAAGAAAAGAGTTTGACTAGACAACCCCTTTATCACTCTATTGGAAATATGCCACCTTTGACCTGCCTCAAGTTTGCTTCAAAGTAGCAACAGAAAAATAAATTGGGATTTTTTGTTGTTGTTGTTGTTTATATGTTGTAATTGACTAGGAGTTTTGTCTCACTGTTTTCTTTGTTGATTATTACTATAATTAATTTATTTTAGTTGAGATGTTTATTCCTGTCTGGATGAATTGTTCTGTCTAATGCTTCTGTTCATTTTCCAAGTTCTCTCCTGCTTTGCACAGTGGGATTTATCTGACTGCTGAGGGGCTGAGGGCTGTCTTTTCCTTTCTGCTTCTGTCACAGTCATTTTTCCACTTCCCTTGCTACTTATGTCATCCCTTTATAGTTTGGTTTTGTGTGTTTGTGGTTTGTTTGATTTTTTTTTTAACATTGTCTCCCAAATTCCCTGTTTGCTGTTTTTTGTATGGTTTCCTCCAGAGCCTCAGCAGATTTGCTTTGCTTCCACAGGATCACATGTGTGCTTACTCACATATGAGGTCCACTTTGTAATGTGAACCATGGACTTTGCAATTTTGTTTTTATATTAGGTATCTGATGTTTATATCAGAGACTGATAAATAAAATCCTGACTCGGAACCGTAAATTTCAAACTTGTAAACCACTAATTCCTTGGATTCTTTATAGTTCTTTAAAAATTCACTATACAGTAGTGGTGCTCTGTAGTTTAGTAAATGTGCTGCCTGGGATACTGGCTTCATAGCAGTGATGTTGCACCTGGAAGTAGCTAATAAAGCAAAAATACTGAACTGCAATGAGCAGAAGGTCTTTTATCAGTTCAGAAATACTGCAGGAAAGCTCTGAAAGCCAAATAATTTTCTTGCAGAATTGTGAATCCTGATCTGGATAATTAATTTGTTCTTTATTATAATACTGATGATTTATAGGATTTGCAAAAGTTTAAATTGCTCAAATATCTTGGAAAATTACTGTCCTTTATGATCCTGAAAGGTCTTGAAACTGTAATAGAAGTACAACAGGAGGATGGTAGACTGAAGATTGAGTAACTGTGTGTACTATTGGTCCATATGTCACATAAGGTAGGAAACAGATTTCATGTGAAATATGAGAATTTGTTGTCTTTTTGGATCAGTTCACTATTCTGAACTCATAGACATGTGAGACTCTAAACAAGCTGCATGCTGAAAAATTTGGGAAGATGGGTGTTAGATGTGATTTAGTCATTTGGTATAGCTAAGGAAGAAAAGGCACAAATGAAATTAAAAGTACCTATGTGAACTGCATAGAACTGAGTTATAGGCTAACTTAGAAGGAACCCAGCCTCCTAAACTCCAACTTCCTATTTATAAGGCCAGTGTCCCTTTTTTATATATGATCTTTATCCTTGAAACACCCAGAAAGTACAAGAATCTGAGAACAAAAAATCAGGAACATTGCAAATGACTGACATTTTCATAGGCCTTTTTAAAAATTATTTTGGAATACAGGAAATTACTGCCAATAATACCAAAGAAAAAATTTATAAATAAAACTTGGAGCCAGTGCATTTTTTGACTAGTTAGTCCACTAGGTTAGTGGAAAGTCCTTTATCTGAAAGATTTGAGCAACACTGATAAGCAGCCAACCAGTTAACATTGTAACTCTCTGTATATGTCTTCGATGTTCAGCTGCAAGACAGTGAAAATTGTCTGATGGAAATCTCAGCATGAGGAGGAGTTGAGGGGCAGAGGAGAGCGGTCTGTAACAGTGTGTGAGAGGCAGTGCTGAAGTAGGCTAAGTTATGTGGAAAAAGACCCGATTTACAGGAATATGATAGAGTTCTCCAAAACCCTCACAATTGCAAGGGGGGGATCCTCTTGCAGTTCAAGAATTAGGCACCTTTTTGGTCTGGTGGGTAAACCAGACTGAAAAAAGTGAATGGAGGTTGGTCACACTGCAGGCTTTAGACTCACAAATGTGCCTGACAGAAAGAGCTGTTGTAGGTGCCCAGCCCTCCCCACCCCCCAAGTGGTCTGTGCTTAACTTTTTTCTGGATTCCTAAATGTAATTTATTTTTTTATTCTGTGGTTATTTAAGCCAGCTTGGTCATATTTTGTGTAAGTTTTTGTCTGGTTGTAGAAATAAGAGCTAACTTTGTCCGCCACTACCACCCCTACACCCATTTCTCTTGGCTCTTTTCCCCTTACCATTTCCTTTTGGTCTCACTTAGGGTAGCATAATATTTTAGACTTTTTAAAACTGAAATTTAAAATTAACCTTTTAAATACTTCAAGTTTCTAAGGATTCTCAGAAATAAAGTATGAATTAGAACTTTCTTGAGGGGTGGTTGTTATTTCATTCTAGCTGAGATATAAAAATTGTTTCCTAAAGTGAGTTAGTAAAAGACGGGTTGGCTGTACAATTAAAGAAATAAGGGAATCATTAATAAACGGCCTTTTTCTTAAACTTGGAACAGCTTGTGTTTGCAGGTAGTATGTCACTGAAATGTTCCTTGTGTAGGTGCATCATTTAGCACTCTTTCTGAGGAATAACTTCATTGAGAACACTTTGTGGCTCTTAAAACTATTTTGTTTCATTACTGCACAGTGAAATGGCTTAGACCTTTGTTGCCTTTGTCCTCCTTCTTTCCTTCATAGGTTTCACCAGATGAAAGCGTTTTTAACAGCCTTACTACTTAGCACTATCTCTAATGTTTTAAAATATCTCCAAAGAGGAATGATGTTGTTTTCTCATCAGAAACACTTTCTAAACTCCTAAGTGTTCTCCTGACTATTACTTGCTAGGCAGCACTTAATCAGAAGACTTCTTCTTTATACAGTTAATTGAACAGTTAGTTAGAGAAAGACTTTTTAAATAATGAACTTTCTTATTGCTTTTCCAAGCCTTGCTAGTGCAAACAAAACACCAGCTTTTTAAACTGCTAGGATAAACATGAATGCGTGCAAGCATATCTGTCACATTTCTGTCTCATTTCTTCCAGGATATTTATTGATTTGGTGAGGACAAAACACTGCGTAATTTCCAGTAGAGTGATTACCAGAACCATTTTAATAATTTAGTTCTGTAGATCAGAAAACAGTCACAGCTGCCAAAGGACTTGTACAAATGCTGACTTGTTCTAGCACTCAAACTGGGAAATCATGGTGCAGGGAGTGAAAGTGAGTGCTGCCCTAATAAGCCTCGTCACAGCTGAAGTGCCAGCATCTACGTTTTCAGTAGCAACAGAAGGACAGAAGACGTCTCGGAAACTCTTCGTTTTTTTCTTAGAGATGACAAACAGGCTTTGACTGTTCAGGTCTGTGGCATTGTTTCAGCAGGGGATGTTCTGCAGGCCAGCCACTACGTGCTTTCTTTCAATCCAGAGTTAGCTCATTTATGAGCCCAGGAACTTCCTGAGGGATAAGGGAATGATGGTGGTGGGAAAGCAGGTAAACAATGATGATATCTGCTGTTGGCCTCTCCCCCTTTTTTTACAATTTATTTAAGAACTTCAAAATTGCCTTAAGGAGAGGTATATAACAGCTTTCCTAGATTGATGGGTTTGACTTTTACTAGCCTGTTTTGATGAGACCTAATTTATTCTGGGGTCTGCTGCATTAAAAAAGGGCCAAGCTGATAAATGAGTGTCAGAGAATTTTTTCAATTAAAAATAGAATAAATTATTGTTAATCAGGTAAAATGTGTCAGATGTGTCTAAGTCAGTCATCCAAGCTGTACTTTACCATTGCAAGCAGAGATGGTTCTGACTCCACAAAACACCTAGAATTCTATTCTTGCAGAGGTGTAGAAGAAATTACTTTGGATGCCTTGGCTTTTACAGGAACTGTAGAACCTGAGCAATTGTTTCTGCTGCTCAATCTTAGTCCTAGAGAAAAACTGAATTCATAGAATTTTGATGCTAACGAGTTTGTATTCTGAAAAAATAATGTCAGCAGTTTACTCCTTCCGTTTTCCTTTGTTTAAAATTTTCAGTATTATCTTTTCCACTGCTTTTCTTCATTATATTACAATTTATGAGTAAAAAGCTTCCTTTTGTTCTACTGTGCTCTGGGTTTCTGTGCTGTATGTATAGTCTGAACTTAAAGGAGAGTAGAAATATACTTGAAGTACTGAAGGTATTGTAAGGAATTACATAGGTCTACATACAAGATTCTTCCATTCTCTTTTTCCATCAAATAATGTAGTGCCAAAGAGGCTGATGAACATCTTGACCTTTTTTCACTGTTCCCTGCAAAATAATGATTATCTTCAGGGTGAAGTGATGAAAATGTAGTAGATGTTTGGTGTTTTCCAAGGCAGAGAAAGATTTGGAGGTTAGTATGACATGTGAATCTGTTTTATGAATTACATTAATAATCACCTGAAAATCTTAAGTGGAACACTACTGGCAGTAAACTCGTGAGGACTTCCTTTGTGATAAATATGTAACATTTTTAGCTGGTGCTTAATTTCTGGGGAGATATATGTGACTTTAACCTCAATACTCTTCCAGGAAACATTCCTTGCATCTGAAAGGTGGTATGCAAATTTTGTATTAACCTTGATTACCAAGATTATGAAAAGCCTGTAGCATTCTCCTCCCTGTCATACTGCAAGCACTGTCAGGCGGTGAAGTAGAAAACACAGTAATGCTAATCAGCCATCTCAGAGTGTCTGATTAATTTTTTTTCCAGAAATACAAGACTGACTTAAATCATGATGTGTAAATAATAAAGTTCTGGATATGGTTAGTTTTGTCAAGATTATTCTTTTTTAGGATTTTTGTCTGTAGTTGAAAAGCATAATTACTTGTTACATAAGAAGCTCGGATTTTGTCATATTTTTTATCAGCTTTTGCAAGATCCTATCCCTTTCTAACAAAAATTGTGAATATCACACTATCAAGGAGCTGGCAATGATATACTCTTCCACTTGGCTCTTTTATTCACATGAAAAATGAAATGAATGAAAGAGGATTATGGCAGAAATAAGTGATATATGCTTGAAATGGATGGTTAAAAGAAAGCAGAAATTGATAATACTTTCATTTCATTATATGAGTTCTCAAAAGATTGAGTAATGAATTGTACTCTGCTAGGGGTTTTTGGACTACCTCTAAGTAAAAGAGAATAAAAGAAAAAAATGTAATGGTGCAGTATTGAATCATTATCAGAAAGTTCACTGAAATCTCTGTACTTCAAAATTGGAAACCAATCAGTCTCCAAATTCATGGGCCTTGAAGAGTCAGGGTTTTCAGTTTAAAAGTCTGAACTTGTCAGTTCAACACTGATAAGATATATTTTTTGGTAATTTTTGCTGTGAAGCATTGTGTGCTGCCAATAGTCTGGATTTCCCCAGACCATCTCCAACTGGCAGTGTGTCTTTGGTGCTGTGGTTTAACTCTGGCTGGCAGTGAAGCCCCAAACAGTCCCTTCCTCTCTTCCCTCTACTTCCCTGCTGGGATGGGGAAGAGAATTGGACGGGCAAAACCAAGAAAACTTGTACATTGAGATAAAGACAGATAATAGGTAAAGCAAAAGCTGTGAGTGCAAGTAAAGCAAAACAAGGAGTTAATTCACCACTTCCCATAGGCAGGCAGGTGTTCAGCCATCTCCAGGAAAGCAGGGCTCCATCACATACATGTAACAGGATTTGGGAAGACAAATGGCATCAGTATGAATGCCCCATCTTTTTCCTTCTTCCCCCATCTTTATATGCTGTGTGTGATTCCATATGGTGTGGGGTCACCTGTGTGTGTGGGGAGTCAGCAGTTCTGGCTGTACCTCCTCACAGCCTGTGCACCCCCTGCCTACTCAGTGGAGGGGGTGGTGTGAGAAGCAGAAAAGGCCCTGGCTCTGTGCAACCACTGCTCAGCAGTAACTAAAACATCCCTGTGTTATCAATGCTGCTTCCACCACAAATCCAAAACACTGCCACATGCCAGCTACTATGAAAAAAAATGAGCTCTACCCCAACCAAGACCAGTACAGTTGGAAAAAAATATTGAGAATTATGCAGCTACTTAACTTTCTTTTGTCCTTTTCTGACTTTTTTTTATTTAGATGAAATGCTCCGGTAGAATTTTTTGAGTATGTGCACACCATACTATAATGTATTGGTTGTTTTGATGGTTTTATTTAAAATATTTTCTCTTTTTCTAATGCTAAATGGTGAACAAGCCTGAGGCTTGGAGTAAAGTCAAAAGGTATTCTTCATCCAGACTAGTATGTAATAGGAATCCCATGTTGACTGGTGATATGACCTCTTCAGAGAGAAATAAGTACCTCATATCTTTATAATTTTCTGTACCCTGCATATGCTTCTTCTCTGAAGTTTAGACTTCGGTTGAGGTGACATTGGAAAAACAACTGAGATAGTTGGTCTGAAAGAGAAAATTATCAAAATTCAAAGTTGAGGGGAAATGTATCAATTTCTTTGTGCTAGAATCACATTCTGATCAAATGTACAAGGTCTCTGTACTTAAACAAATAAACAAACTGGCATTGATTTTTCTGCTTTGTCCAAAAGATATTACAAAGCATTTTAAACTCACCCTCACCGTCCTTGCCTCTCTTAGCAGAGTGAAGTAAATTATACTCCTGTTCTGGAAGTTCTGAAATACCATCTGAAGTAGAACAATTTTCTGGCCCTAAGATAGTGATGGGAAGTTTGCAAACAGGCAATTGCCCTGTGGGAGATAGAGCAATGGCACAGTCAGGCAGATAGTTCTCTGGGCTTCAAGCCAGGAATGATTGCATTGGTGTCTTTACGGAAATGTTATTTTCCTCTTAGAGAGTTCTTCTCCTTCTTCCTAGTTAGTTATGGAGCTCCTTCACTATTTTCTTTAAATGTCTTTATGTGCAACTCCAGAAGATTTAAAGAATTGGTATAAAACTTTTTGGAATGGATTATTTTCAGCAAAATACCTTGACTACCTAGAAGTGCAACCTAAGCTGTTTTTTTCCTGGTGTTTTTTGGTTTATTTGTTTTAGTTTTTTGTAGCCTCAGTGTCTTCTAGAGCCTTTTTGTATGTCATCCAGGAGACTCTTTCATGTACTATTTGTTTGCTGGAGTGGGTCCTGTAGCTGGAAACCTTTGGGGTTTTGTTGATGCATGTGGCAGGATTACCGCATCTCTCCTTGTGTCACAGACAAGCAATAGCAAATGGAAGCACAACAGTGCTGTTAGTGCTGGACAACTGCAAGGCAGAGCAAAGATATGTTTTCCATGCTCATGGAAGGTACAGATTGTTGGGCACCCCTGCTAATGCAGAGTAGAGGATTTAATGGGGTTGTTGCAGTGTCACTTTACTGACCTGCTGTCAGTGTGAATATCATATTTACTGAGGGTGGTTGTGTGTGCCTATTTGGTGCTTGCGTGTGACTTCTAGAAATTTCACTATGTAGATTTTTAGTCAGCTTTATGGCTTGGACTACTTTTTTGCCATTATTTTCAATTTTGCTCTCTTTGCTGTGTTTCTCCAGACAATGAATGTATCTCACAGGTTGTGCGTTATTTGGTAGGTAGTGTCTGTTAGAGGAAAATATCTGTCACCTGGAAGTAGTAGTAGCAGCTTTCTGCTATTTATGGAATGAAATTACTTACAAGCGAGGAAATTGTATTTGTTCAAAGTGAATGAGTATGAAAAACTTTAAAAAAAATTGAATAACACAAGGCCAGTGATTCCAGTCTTCCTAGTGCATTGTTGAGTTATTGAAAGAGAAATCAAATATTAGGGAATTTGTGGTAGCACTCAACTGGTGATGGCCTTAAGGCACCAGACAGAACAAGAGAATTTTGTAATTCAGTGGAGATACGGGTTTCTGGGGGTATCATCCTACCACTGATTTTTGTAGACAGAAGAAGAAATAAGAGTTGTGCCAGATTCAACAGCAGACACCTAAAGGATCTGCTTGCTTAGAGCATTTCCAGTGTGCCTTGCAAGCCACAGAAAACAAGGAGAATGGAATGAGTGATGATACACATCTTCCAGCTGTCAAACTTCAGTGGTAAATTTTTTTTATCTGGTGTATGTGGCTGCCCTTTGGGTGTGCATTGTGCTCATGTCATGTAACTTCGGTGGTTTTGATCATTAGTTAGTTTGGTTGGACCAGATTAGCTTCAGGTATTGCAGTTCACTGGTTCACTTCACAAGTAGATTTCATCTGAAAATGAGAAAAGCCCCCAGGAAACAAACCCAACTCGCAAACAGTTCAAAAACAAAAGTCTTTTGTCTTTATGGACTTCTAGGCAGGAATGGAGAAAGATAGCCTTCGTTTAGTCTGATTTTTCTTTTCTCTTTGTGAGAATTTAAAGACACACATGCTCAGGCCCACACTCTCTCATGTCAGTTGATCCCCTGTTTCTCACTCCTTTCCTTCGTGCTTAAGGGATTACTGGAAACTTTCAAACCTCCAGAAAATGAAATAAGAAACAGTTACAAGCTGCATCCTCTGTCTTTTCTCCTCCCTTCTTTGTGTTACTTTTTGTATTCAATATAAGCACTTTGCTGTGTGTTTGCACTGGCAACTGGTTCTCTCCTTCAGAGGGTTAGTGGTTAAAAGAAAACCAGCCACTGATATGCCTGAATTGCCATGTGTAACTTTGATGAATTGAACATTGTTATTTCTCTAATTCTGTTCCCCGCTTCCCACTCCTGCTACACCCACAGCTGCAGGCAAGAGGACTGTAATGCTGGTTCTTCCCCACCAATGTCCATTTTTCATCTTTCCCAGCTTCTGTCCTTGCAAGAGATGCAGAGGAATTGGTGCTGCTCTTCCCTCTGCATTGCCACAGGTCCTACCCTGCTGAGAAGCTGTTTTCAGGATGCTGTTTGGCCTTCTCCTTTGATAGGGTGAATATGTGCTGCCCTTGATGCTATGCTTGTACTTGTGAAGAACACACAAACATAAACCACCCCCTCCCTGCCCACCCCCCAATTAAAAAACACCCCAACCAATAATTATTAATGGTAAATAATAATGCCACCAACAAAAAAAGCACCACCCTTAACCAAACCCTTCCCTTTTCCATGATGGTTAGCTAAGGGGATAAGTTGTTGTTACTATATTTCTAATGTTTTTTAGTGTAAAACTTAAATGCAGAATAACAGTCTGGGGTTTTTTTTTGGTTTTTTTTTCATGGGAAAGAGACAAACTATGACATTGATCCAAATTTATTTCCTATATGAACTGGATTATTAAACTATTTGTAATGTACTGAAAGCTGTGATAAGTTTTCAAAATATGGTTGTGGTTTTTTGATACAGGTTAAAATATCAAACAGCTTGCTATGTATTTCCAGGTTGCTAAACAGTGTTTTCTATCATAGCCAGAAGATCAGTTATTCATTGTGAGACTTAACAGAGAAATCAGAACAAAGATGAGATTTGTTTGGTTGGCACATTTTAACTAGAGATGATACACATGATGGGATTAGTGTGTATATGAGCATGCATGTGTTTGCATGGGCCTAGGTTTTTTACTTTTGTTTTTACAAGGATAAAAATGAGCCCTAAAGTAAAGTATTATCTTTGTCCCTGCACTTAATTATAAGGTCTTAACAGTATATATTTGAACACTGAAATGGAAATTAGCAGCAGCTGTCTGGTTTTCCAAAAAGAGCTGGAACATCAGATGTGCTTATCTTGGTAGCATTGAATTCAATCTGAATTACACTTCTGGGTTGATTTACTACCATTTGTCCAAAGTATAATGTGTAGCATAACCAATATTTTTTGAAATGCTATGCAAGTAGTTTCAGTTTTGCTTGTCTTGTTTCAGAATTCCTACTGAAATGGAGCATGGCATGCATTTTAATGTATTATTTGTTTACATATGTTAGATAAATGTGGCATAGCACATCGAAACAGAAAAATGTGTTAAGTGGATATTTTGTCACAACAAAACAGTTAAATCAGGCACAAGCTTTCTTTAGCTGTAGCTTTTCAGAACCATTGGTTAGCTTCAACACATTTGAATAAAGATCTACACCCCAAATTAAAAACGTTTCCCCCTCGCCCCCTTTTTTTAATCTCTTCCAAAGTTGTAAGAGTAAAACTATAATTTTTCTGGAATTCACTTTCCCCCTANTTTTTTTCTTCCCCCCATCTCCCCCCACCCTGTCCCCCTCCCCTTTTCAAGGCTATCGTGTGTGAAAAGATAGTACTGAAAAATGTGGCTGCTTCAGAGCCTTGCTGGCTGTGGTCAGATCTACATTGGCAAAGTCTGCTGAAATACAGGTGCCTTCGCTTCTGAAGTTAGAGAGAGTTTTATTTTGAGCAAATGTTATATCTTATTCTGAAAAAGAAGTGACAAGATCAGTAACAGGGACAATGAACTTAGTTTCTTTTACAGATATTTCAGTAATAATATAGAGGGTTATAATTTTACTCAGAAGTCATAACAACAGTAAGTAATTTTCTTCTCCATCTTAGTTAGATGGTTAATTAAACTGGGAAAACAGTTTCTCCGTTTTAAAATACAGAATAGTCCAGCAAGCCTACTGTAAAGTTCAAACCGGTTTTTCAAGTCCTGTGTATGGCTGAGATTCAAGAGCAGTTTCCCCGCTGTGAAAGACTTCCAACCCAAACTCTGCAGAAAGCACCTTGCTAACTAATGTATTCCAAATTTTTGTACTTTTTAAACAATCTTTTCTGACAAGTTTGAGGGAAGACTGCTTTAGTTTGAGCCATGATGGGAGTAAAGCATAGCACATGAAAAAATAAGTTAATTGTGTTATTTTTCAAGTGCAGCCTTCTTGATGCAATTTAACTTCCTTTCTTAGCATGTTCGTGCTGTATCAGTAAAAAAATTAAATAAATTACCTACTAAAAATTGCAAGTTCTGCAAAGCAAAGGCTAACTACACCACACAGCAAAAAACAAGTCTTTGCATTCTGGGCTGGTGAGTAGCCTGAGTGTGCTGAAGAGTGAGATGCTTCCCTGCCGGGTGTGCTGGGCAGGGTTGCACAGCCAGAGCAGGAGGGGGTGCAGGGCAGTGGTTTGAGGACCAGGAGGCTCCTACAGTTTTTATCCTGTGGGTCGGCACAGCGCTGCTTTTGATGCTGAGGCTGTTTGCTTAACCTGGGCTGTGTCTTAACTACCTGAGACTTCTGCAAACCAGTCCTTATTGACTTTTGGGAAACAAAAGGCTGTATTTCCATTTAAGATTGGGGAGGTTGTTTTCTCAGAGTGCTCTGGGACAAAAGCTCACTCCAGTGCTATTTGGAGACTTGGCTTTATTTCAGGCAGATTTGTAGCCTTCGTATTTGGGAAAGGAAGTCTTTGAACCCCATGGCAAATGCAAAATACCTATAGGGCTATTTTATTTTATTTTATTTTATTTTATTTTATTTTATTTTTTATTTTTTAGAAATCTGCAGCTGATCATGAAGGGATAAAATGCAGGGAAGGGTCCAAATGGTGACCATAAGCTGCTGGAACAGTCAGCACCAGTGGGTAGAGGTGGGGAGGACAGTGGAAAGTTGTCAGTTGAGCTGCAGCTTCCTAGAAGTGGGACATCAGTACAAGGCAAAAGATATTTCTGGAGGTGTAATTTAATGGCCAGATAAGTTGCCTCTGGAGAACCAGCGCAGCAAGAAGTGAATGCCAGGAGTATTTCTAGTGAGAGTTTATTTTAGACAAAAAATATTAATGATTAAATATTTGCTTTCAGAAAATACATGTCAAAGTGAGAATAGATTCTACGTCCTTAAGTGTAATCAACTGGTTTAGTGTATTTATTTGCAAAACAAAACAAAATCCAAAGTAATTAATTTCTTTTGAAATTGGAAGAAAAAAATCCGAGTGTAGTTTTTGTAAAACTTTTAAACCGAATCAATTTCAAACCATATCAACCGTGAACTGTAGTAATTTCAGTATTATTTGGTCAAGTCAATTAATTCCAGGGTGAGAATAGGACTAAATACTTGATGCCTTTAAAGATCACACAGAGGAGGTGTGCAGCTGCAGATGGAAGTCATTTGTGTAGAAGCTACAAGCTGAAATTACTTTTTTTTTCCCCTAACACTTCTCAGAGAGTGCTAGATGAAGCTAAATCTGAACATCTGAAAAATTATCCAGGAAAATTTGTCAGTCACAGAAACTGGACCTCTGATTTTCTGTGGGTATCATTCATATAGTTTCAAATCAGATTAGTTCAGTAAAGAAAATCTCGCCGTTTGTGCATACACTAAAATGTGGGTTTCATTTGACTGCTTCACTTTTATCAGTTCAATTACTGTAATTTTAAATGTAATATTTTTTCATGGTGTACAAAGGAGCCTTATAGCAGATCTTAATTGCTTTTCTAAATTCTTCAGTTCCAGGTAAATGTTGTGAATTTGAGTTGATAAGTAACTTATACCCATGTTATTTAATGTTGAAGTTTTTACAGGTATGCCCTCCTCTAGTTCCAGAATGATGATATTTAATATATAATTAAACTTCAACATTTAGAGCTATAGAAGTTGCTATATTTCTGCTCTAATAGTGTTACTAAGTTAAGTTAAATTGGCCATGTAGAGAATAGGAATAAAATTTGGTTGCAAAACTGATAAAGATTGGCAGAAATATGCAAGTGTTCAGGAAAGAATATTTTCTATAGNTGTTTTTTTTTTTTTTTTTTTTTTTTTTTTTTAATAATATCAAAAAGGGCTAAATAAGTCTGTATTCTAGATGCTATTATGGAATAAAATTTTTCAGGAAGGGATGGATATTCTTCTGAAATTCTCCAGGGGGAGAATTTTAGCACACACTAGTTAAAATAAAACTTGGATCTATGGGTTTTACTGGTAAATTCAGATGAGGTTTTTAGTGGGCTTTAGTATGTTTTTTAATTATTGTTGTTTCTTTGGTAGCTAATGGCACCTTAGCTTTGATTTTCTTAGTATCAAGAAGATGTATGAGGTGGCTGCCATTGGAGACAAGTTCCCACCCAAAGGTGGGAATCGTGTTTCCTCTTTACTTGGTCTTGTTACTGTGGCAGGTAGCAGTAATTAAAGGCAACTTTAAATATGGTGTTTTAGTTTCTCCTTCAGTTTTTCTTTCCCAAGCCAATTAAAATGAAAAATACTCCCCTATTCTCCATCCCCTGATTGTGTGTTGCTATGTTATCCCTTCATTTCCAGGGAGTTCCTTGGTAGCTTCACACAGGCAGCATAAAGCACCAAATTACTTAAGACTTAAACCTCTGGCAAGGTTCAAGACCTTCCTTGTGTTCAGTCATCACCTTCTGCCTAATTTGCAAATTCATCACCCGTATTACAGCATTCAGTATTTTAATTTTATAAATGAATCTTTGCTATTTTTCTCAAAGGAGCACTTTGCTCCTCCATGGTTGTTTCCTTTCCTGTAAATGAGTTGTTGGTGTTGTGCTGGCTGTGAGCTGCCTTTTTTAAGGATGACTGATATTGAGGCATGGCATGGTGCAGGCCAAGGGAAACATTGGTCCTGGAAACAAGTAACAGCTCAGTTTGAATATGAATTGCTCTGTCTCTTCTGACTAGCAGCAGCATTTCAGGACATGCATTTCCTGGAGTGAAACATAAACAGTTTGTGAGAATGGTCCTTGATAACTGATACAGATATTTTGTGCACCACTAATCTTTGTCGTGTCTTGCAGGCATGTGTCCATCACTGAAATCAGCCTGTTTAGAGATTTTGGTAACACACATTCAGTATCTATGAGTCACTGTGGCAGCTCTAGGTTGTCAGTGTTATACAGAAAAGAGATTGAGGTCTGTTAGCTGAGCAGTGTACTATAGTTAAAGATGACTTGCATGGGGTGTGTTAAAAAATGGGCTACTGGTTCATTCCCAGTGAAATCAAAGTGGACAGCTTAGGTCTGTAGGAGCTCAAATCAGCAATAAAACAGAGCCAGAATGCAGTACCGTGTGATTGCTGACAGACAAGTAATGCTGTGCAGTGGAACAAGAAATCCCCAGGGAAGGTCCACTGTAGAAACTGGCTTCAGCCTCTCCCATTCGAATTTGTAACACAATCACCAGGTTCAGTTTGCCTGGCATCACAGTGGAGATGGAGACACAGCCCACACTGTGCCCATCTTAGCCCTTCCAAGGATACAAATAGAGATGCAAGGAGAGCAATGCACAGCTGGAGAATAAAATGATTATTTATTTTACAAAAGCAGTCTGCATGAGGAACAGTCTGATGGACACAAGGTTAGCTTAGCATGCATTTCATACAGTAAGCATTGAGAGTTAATGAGATATCCTACTTGATAATAACATGATAACTATATTTTGTACGTTTAGCTTCTGTGTGGGTCTGGAGCTGGGGAACAAAGCCAATACTGCTGTATCTAATGTCAGCTAGGGGTGCTGAGGCTTAACATTTTTTGGTGTCTTCAGTGGTTATTTCTAATGCAAGGATTTAAAAAAGAGTTCAATTATATATGTCTGTATTTATCTACTACTAGTAGTAATTTCCCCAGTTATGAACATTTGAGACAAATTTTATTCACACTTAGCAGGTATATGCTGTAAACCAACCTGTAGCCTCCTATTCCCATGTGGCTTATGCACATGTTGAAAACAGCCTCCTGCTCCAGGTAAGGCATTTCTGGGCTGCTTTCAGAAGAAGCTGGCTTTGCAAATCAAGCCCATATTGACTTGCTTCTGCTTGTGACAAGTCTGCCTTAGCAGTGCCTGTGTCGTGTAGATTTTGTTGTTCTTGCAGAACAGTTCTATTTCAGGGTAAAAACTGAAAGCAGGCAATTTCAGGGGAAAACTAAAAAATTCTCACAACGCTGCAATTGCCCTCTTTTATCTTTAAATCATTTCCATCAGAAGTAAAGGATGATTACTTCTCATGTGTAGTTACTATCATGTCATCTTAGTTCAGGTTATTTTCACTTACTCAAGAGGCCAAGGTGGGAAGGATCTGAGATGACAGTGTTGCTAAGCTGAGCTCATCAAAGCTGCAAAGGTTTTACAGTTTGTGTGCCAGAGAGGCAACTGAACTGTAGTGAAAAAGCAATTAAATTTCTCAAGATAAAAGAACCTTTTGATAGATGCGTGGTTTAATTCAACTTCCTAAATAATTATGAAACATAGCAGTAAAAAGCTTCTGCATCTGTCCATGTAACTACACTTGCTCAACATGAAATTTTTTCTTCTCCCTCTGATTTCTGAAGGACAAGGCTGTGCTGGCAGATTCTGCATTGTGTAGATAATGGTGTACAAGTAAGTAGACTCTGTTGTGATGAATTGTGGAGATTGCATTATATTTAGTTATTCACAAGCACCTGTCATTGAATAGTTCTTTATTTAGCTATTCTTGTTTCAAAATATTACATTTCTGTTCACTCTTAGATACTGGTTCTGCCAGAATGCCCTCACCTTGGACTTGTTCATGAACAGCTGTACTGTGTAACTACATATAGACAAGACTGTAATCTCTCTTGATGAGTACAAATACATATTTATCCAAGTAGCTGAAACTGTTAACAGATGGCAGATGGAAGTAAAAGCATATTGTGTGCACTGCTCCTTCTTTCTGTGTTCTTCCCCCTCCTCTATTTGGGGAAACCAGAGAGAATTATCATGTGTTCTTGAAAAGTGGATGTAACTACTCTGCCAATGAACTTTCAAACACTCTGCTTCCAACAACAGAGTTTTAATGTTCTCATGCCTTTGCAGAGTTGGAAAATGTTAAATAACAGTTCTGAGAAAAACATCAGAGCAACTTCTTGTCATCTCTTTAGAGCAGAACATGGACATTTGCAAGACAGAATGTCAGTCAGTATTTGAAGTGGGGTTTTTTGTCCATTAGAATAGCGAAATACTGAGTTCTGCTGATGTTATAAAATCTTAAAATACTAACTAACTATTCAGAACACTGTTTTTTAAAATGGTTTTCAGGGACTTACAGAATCTTGAACCCTTCATTATTTTTTGTTAGAAGGGAAAACCTTTCTTCCTTGAAGTGTATTGAGCAATACAACTTCTCCTTAGTCACACTGATCAAAGGGTCACTTTTTTCTGTACCTTGCAGCAGTTAAATAAAATCCTCTACAGTTCTGGATGCTTGCTTGCTTTTTTTTTTTTTTTCCCTTGTCATATCTATCCCAGAAAAGAACTAAGGAAATTTTTTTTGTTTTGTTTTTGAAGTACGTCGAAGGCCATTGGTCATTTGGAAGTGTAAGTTCTTTTTTTAATAAGAAACATTTGGAAGGGACTGGTGATGGCAGGAAATTGAATGGACAAATAGTTGTGATGCTTATTGCCATCTCGTTAAGTTAGTTTAAACTGCAGTTAATCAAGATGCCTGGGTTAGCTCTCAGAAGTGAAGTTTGAGAACCCTGTGTCTTACATGTAGTTTTTGTTTTTCTACTGCACTGGGGCATTTGTTTGTTTTCTCTGAAGTATTTTAATTTTATATTGCCTTGTTATTATCTCCACATGATAATTTTATAATTTATAACAGTGGGTTTATGATATGATACTGGATAAAAATGATAGGAAACATTCAGTGATTTCTCTGCTCAGCTTGTTGCCTGAATTACAGCACCTTCAGAGAACTGACTATATTTTCCATTGGAAGACTTCATTCACCCACTTTCCCAATCTAAAGAGCAGGAAACCTTGTTGGCAGGTTTTAAAAGCAAGGAGTACATTCAGATGAAAACTGTCAGAAGACTGACATTTGAGAATTCGAGGAACTGCAGTTTGAACTGGTAGCTGTACTTAGTGAAGACGTAGGAGCATCCTTGGGGCATGATTGTAAAATGAGGCTGTTGATCTGGCTGCATTTTCACGTAAGGTTAAGAACGTATTTTCCTCTCCTCCATTTCCAGCATGGGTCAGCCAGTGTCTGCTTGGCCCCACACAACTTCCCAGGGTTTAGCAGAGGAAGCACTCACAGGAGTGCTCACAGGAAAGTATGAGGCTGCTTCATCTGTGATTTCAGTTTTGTTATTGCCCAGAAAAGCTGTTACAATTCCAATTTACTGAACTTAATTGTTTCCTTCCTGTTTGTTGCTATGGAGGGCCACTGCTCCCACTCTGCATGCTTGGGGGCTTGTTGGATCAACCCACTGGTTTAACCACTGAGTCGGGCAGAAAAACCTAACTCTGCCATAAAAGTCAGCAGAGTTTCTTTGCCTGGTGGAAGGATGAGCTTTGATGCTGTTAAAAGGCAGCACTGTGCAGGCAAGGAGCAGTGAGACTAAGAAGGAAACCAGCTTTGTAACAGGAAAGTGCTAATAGTGTCAGCCACTTGTTAAAATGTTGCCAAAACTCTCCAAATTTCAGAAAAAAAAAATCTTTTTTTATCCATGAAATGTTTGTGTTTATAGTTTATTAGCTCCTTTAAAACACCTATGTTTACATACCTTTGAATCCCCAGTGGGTTTTAACATGATTAAAAGCTGAAAATTACAAATTGCTGCCATGCAGACATTTGTTGGAGGTCTGAAAGTAACCCTGTGAATACCATCTTGATTTTGTTTTTTTTATCCTTGTTTTCTGAACAAGCAGAGATCTTTTTTTGAGACCAAGAAATTAAAAAAAAAAAAAAAAAGGATTTATGTATTAAAAATTGAGCATTCTGAATTACCTTTGAAAAAAAAAGTCACTTGTTACACATTCTGGGTAACAGAGATCCCTTTCATGATTCAGTGTCGGTCACTATTTATCTCAGCTGGCTCACTTTTAAAATTTCACTCACAGTTTAACTGAGCCTTATAAAGCATTTTAGTTATTTAAAAAAAAAAAAAATCTGCTGGGTCAAAATGGTACCAAATTGTATTTATTGGTTTGAAAAAATAGTTTTTGCTTTAGGCTTCCAAGCATAGTCTTCACTTTCCACTTTGATACTCAAATTATCATTGCCTTCTAGTAACTCTAATAGTAACTATGACTATCTAAAGATGGTTATTAACAATATTATGTATGTAAAATTATTTTTAAGAACCTGAAAACCCTTAAAAGCATTTGGAAGTAGCACTTACAGTGTAGTAGAGATGGGAAAGCTGATATGAAATAAGCTATAATTAACAGCTGCTTCTGATTTCAAAAGACATCTTTAAACATGTTTTTCATATTAGAATTTAAAGAGAGACAACTCCCACTGCTAAAGCTAATTTGTTAAATATGGGGAAATTGCATTCCCATCCTTTGAAGGATACTGGAGGGATTGAAAAGCAGAGTTTTGCACTAGACAGCTGTTTTGTCTGGCTTCTGGTAGATGAGATGTCAAGTCCATACTTCAGCTTAAGCTTCACTTGTGATTCAAGGAATGTTAGAGAACACAGAAACTGAAAAGCAGCTTTTCTTGGGACCTTTCAGATCAGCTAATTATTATTAGCTACAGTATCTAATGACCTTTTCTCACTGTGGCCTGTTATGATACCTTCTCCTGTGCACAGCAGTTTCTATTTTGCTTCCCATCATATTAATTATAATAATTTTTGTCATGGCAACCAAGTATTACAATGTTTTGTTGCTAAGGGGTTTGTTAAAATGAAGATAAAGTATACTTAACTGGGGATTTTTTTATTGTTAAAATAAAAGCAAAGTACACTTAATTGGGTATTTTTTTAAAAATTAGCGTGACTTTAAATGAGAGTGTTTTTTTTTCCCTGAGACTTCTGACAAGCTTGGAATCTTCTATTCTGCTGAATATGTAGGCTCATTACTACTTTTTATTTCCTTTAATAAAGGGTAAGATATGCAGAAGAAAAAAAAATTAAATTATTTAAGAAATACTCTATTATTCTCTCTGTCATTATGGAGGTATTGCAATAATCTCTTGCTCCTAAGCAAATAACTCATTTAAGGAGCCTTTTCAAAATTGAGTCAGCCCCATAAAATCATGAAAAATGTGGGGTTTTTTTGTGAAACCCTGTGAAAAAGTGGAATACTCTGAACAGTTATGCTATGACTGTTATGACTGTCCTACACCTGTTATCCTAGAACTGTACTCCCAACCTAGCTGGGATGGTTACTGTTAATGGGATATACTAAGCCAGTAATACAGGTTTGGTGGGGTAAATGTTAGGATACAATGTGGAGAGCAAGATTTCACTTCTAGGAATGGTTATTTCTTGAGGTAACTAATTAGGAATCCTACCTAAAGGGAAATGTCTGTCTAGCCTCGGAAAAAATCAAGTTATTACTCCTACTCCTATTATTATTATTATTATTATTATTATTATTATTATTATTATTATTATTATTATTATCTTGATAGCTGTTTCATGGGAGTGATCCTGATGTATACCATAGGAGCAGTCTCACAGGAATGAAATTTTTCTAGCAAAAAGATACACCAAAAGGAACAGCTGAAAGGTTAAAGCAATTTCAGCTAACATGGACCAACCCTCCCATGTAAGAGGGGTCTGGAAGGATAAGTGTAAGAGGGCCAAGAATATCCCAACACCACTGAGCCAAAAAGCTGTTGTGATTTAAGACCAGAGCAAAGGTGACTACTACAAGGAGGAGGTCTTTTAAACAGTGCAAGTGATGCTCTAATGTCAGTCATAAGACAGGGAGTGAGCATGTAAAACAGTAACACACCAGGCCTAAAGCATTAATGACTGAAATAAAAATAAAATCACTTTCCCCTGCTCCCTTGCCATCCCCCTACCCTGTTCTCTCCCTTCCTCCTTATTTCTTCCAGCTTTTATTGCTGAACACAATGCAATATAACATGGGATGTCCCTCTGGCCAGTTTGGGTGCAGTTGTCCTGCTTGTGCCCCCTGCAAAGCTGCTGCCCACCTGCAGCCTCCTTGCAGGTGGGGCAGTGTGGAGGCAAGAAAGCCTTGGTGCTGTGCAAGCACTGCTCAGCAATAACTACAACCTTCCTGTGCTTTTCCTTGACTGTTTTGGTCAAATCCAAAATGGAGCTCGATGTGAAGAAAATTAACTTCATCCTCTCTAAAACCAGCACAGATAGCTAAGGCATTAATAAATATACAGAAATGGAGTATAAGAGGCCTTCATCCCATTCATGTGAACAAATTGTTCCTCTTAGACCGCTGAGTTCATGGAAAAAATTATGTGACAACAAGTGCAATGATGACTCAGTTGATATTTTTTGAGATTCAGTAAGAAAAGTTTTGACTAAAAGTTCTTTGTCAAGGCTTAAATTTTCTTATGAAATATATAGATAAAAAGACAACTTGCAGTTCATTTGCCTGTAAAAAAATATTAGTAGCAGGAGTAAAATTTGTGTTCATAGATCAGGAAGGTGGGGGAAAACCCTCACCCTGGAATTTTAAAAAGAAATCTTCTAGAAGCTATGTACTTCAGCATTCTCACAAATAAATTAAAAAATTGATGCTTAAGTAAGAGATAATTTTCCTAATCATTCAAAATTGTTTTGGATAGTAAAATCTAAAATTGCCTATGAAAGGATGCAAAAGAGATACTCACAAGAGTGATAAAAGTAATGATAAATGTATTAATGATAAAAGTATTACAGAATGTTTGAGGAGAAATTCCAATTTTAAATTAGTATCTCATGATGATCATGGATGATGGCAAAGAAACTTGCCAGGAGGAAAGAGCTGTTGGCAAGATTGTGGAATATCTTTGCTCAAAAAGGTAATCATAAAGAAAAATAAAACATTAAGAATTTCTAAGAGAGAATTAATACAGAAAGAACAAAGCAGAAGGAGTTTTGGGATTAGTTCTAATAGCATTAATTTTTGACTGTTCTGAAATGGTGCCTTCCATACGGATTGGTAAACTCTGGTTAAATAAAAGAAAATGCAGTTTAAAACAGAAAAACCACTCCCTAAACTTTCAGGATAGTAAAAGAGCCTTAAAGAGCAGGAAATATAGTGAATATGTGCTTTCATTATATGTATTTCACACCAAGTGGAAAAAGGATATTTTTTACCATTTATAAGGTGAGGTAGGTACATAAGGTGAATACACCTGTAAGTACTTTTTGGTGTGGTATTATTCAATGTAGAACAATTTGATTTGAGTTTTTTTCTGTTGGTCTTTTTTTTTTTTCTTGTTTAGTTCTGTTTATATTTGATAACTTTAACAACAATTTATTCATATGTTTATGAAAACTTGTAAAGTTGGTCAAAGTGTGAAAAGCAATTTTAAAGTTATACTTAATTTTGGAACTCAAATTTTGACAGCAAAAATTATATTTTGGGTCAAGTAAAATGTACAGTAAATTTGGACCTTCTCCTTTTGAGAAAACATAATAGGATACCTTCTGTAAACTTCTGGCATTCTTACAGAGGCTGGAGAGACCAATGCCATAAGTAGTAAAATGGTACAAGTTACAATAGTTTTGTGTACTTTTTTTGGCTGTAAGCCATTTAGAAGAAAGGCAAAGCTATGTACTCTCAACCTATTCAACTTCCATATACTTCAGAACGAGTTCTAATCTAAAGGGTTCTTCAGATACGAAATGCTGTCCCTGTTGCTAAGCGTCACCCTTACTTCCTCATGCATTTCTTTAGTACATTAAAGATGATGTCTTCTTCAGGGCTGTAGTTTTTGGTCTTTCATTTTAATCATCTTTCATCCTGAAAGGGCAAACTATAAAATTCTTATTCTTATTATTTAGTGTTCTAAAAAAGAGTTCTTATGATTTAGTGTCCTGTAAGTAATCACTTCCAAGAAGGAAAAAATTGTATGGTTACCATCATCTCTCACACCGTCATCTTGTTGACAGCATTTTCTGGCTAAGGAAACATACATCTCATTAGGTAGGAAATGGAAATCATGGAACTGCTGCTTAAAATGGCACATGATATTAAAGAATTTTTAGAGCTCGAGATCTCTCCTCCTAATAATCAGAAACTTCTGGATAAAAGCTATTTTTTTTTTTTTTTTTTTTGTGTGTGTGAGTAGAATCACATTCTGATGCTTTTCTCTGCTTTCTCTGTCTGGTGTTCATGAATTATGTGTATGTGAATAAGCATATAGATATACATATTTTTCAAAAGAGTGTGGAAAAGCAAGCTGTAGGCCAAATAGATCTAAGGTCCTGGTGTTGACCTTGAATCTACTGCCTAGAAGTTGTTCAAGAGAAGGCAGAACTGAATTCTTCTGAGGGAGGCACTGCAAGAAGAGGCAACAGTTACAAGTCTGACTGCACATAGGGAAAAAAATGAGTGTTTAAGCACTGGTGTTACGATTCATGCCAACATTTGTATATTTGGCTTTAATAATTTCCCTGTCTGCACTTTTTACACCATCCTGACTCTATGGTACATATTTAACAAGCACAGCTTATCCTGTGCAATCAAGACCCAGCTCTTGACATCTGGGCAAAACCAGCTGCTTTTAGTTTCTTGGAGCTTTCGAGGAAAAATCAGTGAATGAGTTCCTTACTGGTGTGATAGACTGAAATATAGTCAGGCAGGAGGAAAATAATGAAGGCAAACCCTCTCTCTATGTATGGAATGAAAAAATTGAAAAAGAGGTGCAAAGCCCGGCCTCCTAAAAAGCAGACGTTTACAACAAATATGTTTGAATTGATCACCATAGGAGGTTGCAGACTATAAGCTGTGTGTGATCTTCATGGGTGGGCTGAAAACATAACTGCTAGACAGTGCTCTTTGCAGTCATTGACATATGATAGCTCTTTGATTTGTAGAAAATAGATTTATGTTTTCTTGATTCATGGCAAGCACATTTTTATAGCAGCAAGCAGCTTATTTACAAAGGGAAAATATGTAATGTAAATGACAGTGAGTCAAAAGAAGCATTTATAAATGTGAGCAGTCTGATATGCCAGTAAAATAAGTGCTTGTTTGTTTGTTTGTTTGTTTGTTTTCCGTATGTGCTGAAGCATATGCATTGATCCTTCTTAGGTAAGGAGAAATGATTCTGGGTAAGTGGTACTCCAGACAGATGACGAACTACTCTTTAAAGAAAACAGCAAGACCAAAACCAAAACCTGACAGACTCCAGTAGCTTAGCTGATAATGATTACATTAATATGTATATGTTTTATATATGAAGTAATAAGTAAAAAGTCGATCACTTACTAGTAAATGTTAGCAGGTAAAATATTTGTTCTCTTAGATAGAGACATTTTGAATTCATTTATGATAAAAATACCATTTGTTTTCAGGAATAATTATGTACTTTTGCTAAGGTTTCGTCATCCATGTATACAATAAGATTCATGTTTCCTATCATGTACAGTCTCTACGTCTGTGGGCAAAGCAGCAGATCTGCTCCTTTAGTAAGTCCTGCCCCATCTATCAGCAGCAGTGTATGAGGCTGCATTTTCAAACCTTGGCCTGGCAAACTGCTTCCTCTCCTGCTCAGACAGTCAGAGTTCAGACCTCTCTTAAGAAGCATTATCACATTTGTTGTATATAAGCATGAAAAACAGATGCAAAATCAGGACAGGGAGAAAAGCCCTATATGTACAAAACTGTGTAGTTCCAGAAGGCAGGACTAGAAAATAAACCAGTGATGGTTGCAAATTTATCCCAGACAAGGGCAAAGGTTCCTAAGGCTTGACTGTAAATGGAGCTGCTGGATAAGTGACTAAAACACTCAGGTAGAAGGGGAGAATGTGACCATTTTTGTGTCATGTCAACAGGTGACACACAACAGGCAGTGTAAGAGAAAGGGGAAAACATGGTTTCAAATCCTTTGAGACTGCTGTAGTTGAACAAGAGTTTTGTGCTTAGCAAGAGGCTTTTGTTAGCAGCACAGGGAACTGGCCAAGAAATGCTTGCCTGCTGTTCAGAAATACTGAGTGAATATGGCTTTTTGTTTCTCATATATTTTATTTTGTCTTTTAGAAGTTAATTTAGCGCTTTGTTCTTAGAGAAGTATGTAATTGCTGGATTTGCTGAAGTCAGTTATTGAATTGGTCAAATTTGCCCTACTAAACACTGAAGACTTTTTGTTTCAGTGGAGTATTTAGCTGCATGTGTTTTTGGAAAGTGGCTTTCAGGTAAATTGGTCTTGCTGGTGGGATCAAAGTAAGCATATGCTTTGCTGGCAGGGACAACCTCAAAATGAGGTAAAAGGCTTCCATCTCCCAGGGAGAAAATAGTGTGTAGCAGTTAAGAAGCAAGATTTCAGGCTTTTTTTTTTCTAGCTTAACTTTTATACACAGGCTTCTGCATGAGTGAATTAAGAGGATATTAAAAGATGTTTTCAGATAACCATGTGAATAAAGAATGATTGGTTGTGATCTCAAGGACTTTTCAATCCTAAATGATTCCACGATTCTGTTAACTTATTTTTGTGTTAAGTAATTTAAATTTTTGTTCCAGACTTATGTTGCCAGCTATGGGACACTTTCAACTTCTGGCTTTATTTTTACTGTACTACTATATAAATGGAGATATTGTTTATGTGGGAAGCTTTCAGGTATTTGTTTGAAAAATATAATAACACCCTTGAATAGAAGCCTCATGGGTTTGCATGAATGAAGTGGAGCACTTTTAATGAAAGGAATCAAATTAACTATCCTTGAAACTCCTTTCAGAGGATAGCAAAAGATGATTTATACTTTGCAGAAAGGGCAAGAAACAGTGAAAGAGGAGATGATCAGGGAGACTAGAGAGGAAAAGAAAAGGAAATAATGGTTTAGGAAATAATATTTTCTTGAGAAAAAAAAATTGTACATCTCTATGTGCACTCTGACTTGAACTGAGCAAACTCACAAATAGACATCATCTTGAATACAGTGTTCACTTTTCTTTTTTTATGATGTCTTTTTCATTAAGCGACTTCCTACAACTGGTTTGGCTACTAATATATGAAAACTGATGCTACCCTTTGGTTTGTCAGTGAAAAACATTTTGACTTGACCTCATTTTATTGTCAAATCTATTCATTAATGGCATTGTTGGGGGAGGTTTGGCGTTTTGTTCTGCTTCAGTCTCACTGATCAAAAAGGCAGCTAAGTCAAAAGAGACAACCAATTAAGGATGGTGTGAATTCAGTATAAAAATGTTCATTTTAAGTGTGTTATAATTTATTTAAATTTTAGAAGAAATTTTAGTCATTACATTCATGTAGTTTAGTTTAGGTATAAAATTATTTGTATCAACCTGTCAAGGTAGCCCTTGTTATAAACTAGGCTATTAAAAATGGTGTCTTTCCCAACTTTCACCTAGAAAAGTTTGTGTATAAAGTGCTTGTCTAGCTACTCTTGTCTGACATGTAAGTAATTATCTTATTCACATGTAAATATTGGAATTCAGTCCTCATTAGCTAGTTTTTAGAGAGGACATGAACATTTCTATAGGTGTAATATTCCATTCCTTATTTTCACTTTCCTCAGGCTACACACACTAAAATACTGAAGTTCAGCTAGCTGCTGTGAGCTTCATTTCACATAGTGTCAATTTTAGGAACTCTAGCTGCAGTGACAATTTTTATTTAATCTCCTTTTTAAAAAAATATTTTAGTAAAAACATTTCTGGAAAATGGAAAAACATAAAATGAATCAAATTCTAACCCAAATTTTTTCTTTCTGTCTTATCCTTTGATTAGCTCCTCCACTTCACTGGGTAGAAGAAGAGTTTGAAACAAAATAGAAATTGAACAGCTGACACTACATAGTAAATATTTACAGTTTTTGGTGTATGGATGTATAAGAGCATTGGGGAGTGCCTCGAAGAGCATCTTCATAATGAATGAGCTGTTTTTGTGTGGGAGTTAATGTAGTGGTTTATGTTAGAGCTCTGTAAGCTGATAAAAGCATGAGGTGCTGTAGTGATTTAATCACATGGAGACAAAAGGGTCTGCTGAAGATAACTGTCTGGAAATAAGCACCCTGTGTCAGTGTAAAAGCATTCCCTTTAATGGTACTTGTGGATTTTCCCCCTTGGAAATTAAAATATTTGATAATTAAAGAGTGGTTCTTTTGGTATGTCGTATGTATTTCCATTTCAGTTAAGGACTATTCTACTATTGCAAGTTTGTGGTAGGGATAAGTTTAGTTATTTCTTTCAAAATAATATAAAATAGCCTTTCAACATATGTCCAGCTGATCTATTTTTGTATTTGTTTAACTCGTAACAGTAGCAGGAGAGTATTTGAAGCATAATGAGAGATGCTGCTCAGTCTCAGGGTTTTGCACTTCATAGAACTGTGCTTTAAAGCCCTAGAACCTAATGACTTTTTTTGTTTATAATTGTGTGTCTCAGTCTTCTGGTACTCATCAGAAGTTTACTTTGGATACAGGATATAAAGTTTTTTCTAGGTTGAAATTAGACAAGTCTAAATGTCTAAACTATAAATAAATCTACTTGAATATTACATACCATCTGTTCATGTTTCCTTATACTCAAAATTAATTGTTATGGTAATACTATAGTTCCTTTTCTACTCTGGATCTTTATATAGTGTGTGTGGATGAAGCTTCTACAGCAAACAGAAGTTTTTCTTGAGGCTCTCTTACAGTGTCTTGAAACCTTTTATGTTGCTAGAGAGAGTGGCAATTAAGACAATAAGGGGAAAAACACCCTATGTGCACATACAGGTGTGTGTTCATACCCTGACATGTCCATAATAAATTGCTTAGCCCACAATGAAAACATTTTGTCCTCAGAAGTCCATCCGGGATGTAAGATCTAAGGCATTCAACACCTTACAGTGAAACAGCATAAGATGAAGAGCAAGGAGAAAAAGAAAGCATGACTGTTAGTAAGGGATTGTTCTCCATATCTCTCAGGCACAAGATGAATAGCTCCTGAGTTCCCTAGATATTCTGACATCCACTGAATTTATTGTTCTACAAATACCTTGAATTTTTTCACATCCAGAGACCTGTTTACAGCACAGAGATGGATCACACTGTTTGTTTTTTTTTCTTTAGTTTGTATTGTTCTTATTCATCACTTACTTTTGTCAGGGCCTTGACGTTTGACTTTGGTTTTGTGCGCAGGATTGACTAAGCTTAAGCCAAGGATAGGCAGATCTGCCAAAGGACAAAATGGCTATCACTCAATTTGTCGTATCTGCCATTATTAAACAGTAATCACTGTAAAGGAGGGGAACAGAAATGCTCTGAATAGCCCTGTCCTGTCACTGTTTACCTTGATCGAAATGGAAGTCTGCTTTGCCAAGGTGCACTGTTTATTTCCCATTCCTATTACAGAGGAGAAGCCATCCACTGGGATATCAGTCATTGTAGCTGTCAGCAAGTGCTGGTAAATTAAAGGTGATCTTTGAATATTTTGTAGTATTTTTGTGTGTAAGTTAATGAAACGTTTTCTCTTTACTGCCAATAAAGGAGCTGGCCATAAAAATTATTGAATCATATTTATGGTTCTCTAAGCAAGGTGTGCAAAAGTAATTTTAGCAAATGTTATGAAATAAATGAAAAAGGATTGGTTTTGTGTGGTGTTTATTTTAAAATAATTAAATTGGGTAGAGCATCTGTGCTCAAATGTCATGAGTTGAGGTCTAAAGTAAACATAGGTATTTGAGTTAAAGCTACTGTTCAGGTTTGCAGTTTCAGCTTGCTTTTCAGAAGTAATAGTCTTGCTACTTTAGGTGACACATGATTAACTGAACCTCTCTGGGGCATTACGCCACCATGAGACAAGATCTAATCACACTTATTTTCTTAAATCTCTCAAGTGCTTCTTATTTAATATTTTATAAGTATTTGGTTACTCTTTTTAGTATTTATTATGCATCTTTAGCCAAAATATTACTTACCTGACTGAGCAGTTAAATACAAAGTTTAATGGTAGTCATTTCAGGCCAGGATAATTGAGGAGAAAGTGCAGTACAGGAGACAGCATGTTTTTTATGTGAATGTGTTTGTTCTGGTGTCCAATTTCCCTATGATGATGGAGACTTTATCAGCTTTCTGCAACTGGCACATCTCAAGCTCTGGTCAGTGACAGGCCAGGCATTGCCTGAATGTGGCTGACATACTCCCCTGAGAGAATATAATTGTTGGTGCTGTATGAACACTGGGGGGAGATTAGATCTGTTTGGAATTCTGGAATCCAAAGAGCCGGGTGCTAGAAGTGGAAAGCCTTGAAACCTCAGGCTGAAGTTTGGCTGACATGGTTGGAATATCTGGCTTGAAACTGAAGAAGAGAGGGTCTGAAATGCATGTCTGAGGTACTTGGAAGCAAAATGAAATCCTGTTTATCAGACTGTTTTTACATATTTCTCTGTCATGTCAAGTTTTGCCTTTACAGACATATGGTCTTTACATATCAAGCAAGAGTAGAATTTTGCCTTTCTTTTACAGAGTGTGAAGTGTGTGTGTATGAGCACAGTTTATATCTGTGGATGAAATGGAAACAGGCAGAATAACTTAGAAAAGTACTATCAGCTGAGAAAGTGTTAGAGAAGCACCAGCAAAAGAAAGTACAGCACTTCAATTTTCAAAGTGATTAGAGACAGATTATTGGAAGAAAATCTGAAGAATGTGAGCAATACAAATAACTCATGAAATCTGGGGCAGTTTTCTTTCCAAAATTCTTTACGCACTGGCTCTTGTATTACTAGATGTCTTGAAAGTGAGGTAAAATCTAGGACTATCTGTAGTGTGATCTAGGGATATTATGTGTGTGATTTTTTTCTCTCTATTTGGTGATACCAATTTTCATGACAGCAGTAGGTGCCACCAGACTTGCCCATCACACAAGATGTAACAATGTAATCAATTGGAGTTTGGAATTTGTGCCAACTGAATATTAATTTGGTGTTTTGTTGCCTTGTGATGTTTTGATGCTTGTCTTTCCAAATTCATTGTTACATTTATTTTATTTGTGCGCTGGCCTTTCAGTCAGCTGTCTTGGATGGAAAACGTTTGCTTACCTCACCAGAAGTTTCCCCATCATTTTAGCTTAGTACTTCAAAAGAATAGAAATAAATTTTGGTTTATAACTATTCTAGTGTTAGAGGATGTCAGCAATGAGTAAGTAGAGAATGGCTTAATGTAAAGCTCCTGTGAAGTCCCAGTGCTTACAGGAACAAGAGAAACCTCAGGTGACATCTAAATAGAAGAACTAAAAGCAAATTGTGCTATGGAAGCTAAGTGCACTCAATTTTTGAAGAGGGTGTACTAAGACAGCTTGTCAGACGAGGATAGAAATGAATCTTAGCCTTATTGAGGGATGCATCTTGGTGATGGTACTTCTGCTTTGAAAGATGAACCAAGGAAATGGAGTAGTGAAATTATTCTTTTGGAGATGCTGACATTGAAAAGAGAGACAGAGAATTAAGGAAGATGGAGGTGAAGTTGCAGGAATTACCTTGTTTTCACTTGTGCAAAGTGAGTGTATTCTGGGAAGGAGTGAGGGGAACAAGATGCGCAAGGTGGCAACTGAGGAGAGTCTGGAACACACAAAGCTGTCAAAATAGAAGGGAACATTGTGCTGAGGAAAGGAAAAACAAGGAGAAATTAAGTTGGCCTAAGGAGAATGTTACCTGTTAATGTTCCCCTGAAATTATTTTTATTTCCTAGGAAGGGTGTTGGAAAATTTGACATCAAACAAAAACATTGAAACTTGTTTTAGGATCTCCATGTTTGTTTTGGTACTGTTGTACAAGTTACCTTTGGGCTAAGGGGGTGCTTCTTTTACAGAGTTAAGACAAGAGCTTTCTCAGTGTTGTATGTCAGGTGCAGGTATTGCACATTGCAATCAGTATCATTAATTCAAAACTGCCAGGAGATGTGGTAAGGGGAACCTAAAAGTTACATGAAAAAGAGCTGGGTCTATTTTAAGCAAGGGACAGCAGGCAACTCCATGTGGGTCAGTGGGATTTATAAGAATTATGAAAATGTTTCTAACTAAAAATGACATAATGAGTCTGGCAGCAGTTTTTGGATAAACTTAGTTGATATTTGATGAAAATTGATGAACAGTGCCCCGTGTGTTGTCAGTACCTTGTCCAAATTCAAAGTATATATTGGCACATGTAAGCACATTCATGCACACATCTCTGTATCTATTACTAAATGCAGAAATATTTTAATATGCTATAAGTGGGTAACTTTTCTCCTCTACTGTCTCTAATATCTCCTTTGGAAGTTACGTATGTATAACCAGATGCTATATATGTATATGTATATGTATATGTATATATATAGTTGAACCTTGTGCTACATTTAGGCTTGTGGTTTTATATAAAAAATGTTTGTGAATTGATATCCAGAGATAGTGTAACCAGATCAAGGCCTGTAATTTTTAACACAGATATGGATTTGGAATAATTTTTGTAGCTCATCTATAGAACTGTGAAAATAATTATTATTACACAAGCATTTAAAATATGAGCATGAAGTAAATGTATATTCTGTGGTGAACTTTGCTAATTTAAATCTTCACAGATTTTCCAGTAGGAAACAATAGAGAATTTGTGACAGATACTGGCACTGCCTTCTTGGTATTTATTGTGGTGGAACAATGCACTCTTGGCTTTTGCCTGGTATTTGTCTGTGGTTGTTAAAGCTGTGTTTCAATGTTGGGAATTTTTTGTGGCCTGTGGTGTTTTGCAAACCTTTGTGAACTGAACATGATGATAATCGCCTGTGACTACAGAAGCCTGAATCTGGTGAGCAGAGAAATCATCATTCCAAACACAAACCCTAATTTACTCCCACTTAAGAATTGCCTTTGTCATCTTTTATAAAATGTCATGTAAGTGAAAAGCACTGTGTTGAACATAATGCAGAGTGCTGTGATACAGATATCAACTGGATCCACTGGTGAGATAGTGTTCCTGCCCCCTCACTGAAAAAAAGGCAGTTTAAATATAGGGTTTTGATTTTCATTTAATAGCCAGTGGCACAATCTTTAATAACTTACAATGGCTTACAATAATGAACAATGAACCTTGAGAGCAGAGATTCTAAAATGTGTTTGTCTTGGGCTTGAAGTTTATCTTAACCTATCTGAAGGTTACTGGCAAGAATGTCCTCTCTGATCTGCTCATTGTAGATAAAAATTCTAATTTTATGAGGTGAAAGGGTAGTACTCATCTATGCAAACTTTTTCTGCCATTTAATAATCCATCTGTTGGAAAATTATTTTATAGGCATGTTAAAAATATGAGTTTCAAATCAAAAGAAGCTATGGTAATTTTGCTCTGCTCATTATAAAACCTAAGCAGTTTCAAGAATAGTAATTTCTTGGTGTTTCACAGCTATTTTTCTGAACAACTTAAAAAAACCAAGTTGATGCATTATCCTGAAAAAGTTCAAAGAATGTGATTATGAATGATTCTTGGTTATTTCTCTCTTTTAGGAGACAATATTCATTTGGGAAGTATTTTTGCCTTTCTTTTTCTGTAGAGAAAAAAATGATACATTCATGTGCAATACTACAGACTAGAAACATTACTCATTTTGGTAGGCAAAATTGCTGAAATAGCTTATGTGGTACACCAACAAAAAAGGTCTGCTCAGTATTAATCTTCAGCACTTGAAAAATGAAAATGGATTTGTTTTGAGAACAGAGAGGCCCTTTTCTCTTGAAGTTAGAATTCATCATTCCTTTGTTTGACTTTTCAGTTTAGCTTATTTGTTCAAAGGCTAGTTGAAGTATCAGATATTTTTGCAGATTGATAATAGAAGGAAGGTGGAAAGGAAAACAACTAATAAGACTTTAATGGTTTTATTGACGTTAAGGGTTTTAAAGGGGGCAGAGGAGGTTCTGCCCCCAAGTCTCTGTCTGGTTAATTTTTATCTTTGTGTGATGTGCCTGACTTGACTTGTCAGTAACTTGTCTTCTCTGCTCTGATCCAGTTTCATTTGTTAGATTGTTTCATTCCTTATTAGAATGTAACTATTTCATACTTCTCCCTGCAAAATGAGAATATAAACTGAATACCTTCAGCTTTCTACTCCAAATAAATGGAAGAATTTGAAAAGATTCTGTATTTAATTCTTTTACTGTTGATGATATAATGCCTGAAAGCTTTAAACATATCCCAGAAAAATATACCTGGAAAATCCCTTTTGAGTTAATTTAACATATTAGTCATTGCCAGTGGTGGGGAAATCTAGATCTGGTATTGTTTCTGACTGATGTTTATCTACTTAATATCACAGACACATTCTGCAGCTGTTACTTTTCCTGCTTCATCTTCTTTACTCCCTATTTCTGATGTAGAAGTACCCTGAAAAATAAATATTTCACCGTCACAATCTCAAATGCAAGTCTCTGCTTTAAGTAGGAAAATAGGAAATTAATCTGACTTGTCTGATTTCATTAGGCAAGGCATGTGCTATTATGTATAACCAAGCAGTAGTGACAGTTTAAATGGTTTTAGTATTCCCAGTCTAATATTTTCAGAAATAGGAAGATAACTTTCAGCAAGACTTGCTGAAATTGCATCTTCATATCTGGATGCCTGGCATATCTGGTGTATTTAGAGACCTTTGCAAGGTCTTCCTCCTTGTAGCTCTCTGGGTAGTCTAAGTGAAGGCAAAATCAGCAAAACCTGCTCCCAAGGTTCGCCCTAGACATGACACTTACAAGAATGTCAGTTAATATATTTTGAAAGATTCAGTTAGTGCTTTTTGTTTGTTTGGGTGGTCTTGGTTTTGTGTTTGGTTTTTGTGTTTTGCTTTTTTTTTTTTTTTCACACATTACAAAATTAAATTTAGAGAGAAAAGCTGTGGGTACCATTGTGTATCTGTGGAGATGTAGTCTGTGGGGTTTTTTTAAGTTTATATCAGTTTATGAAGACAGAAGCAAAACTTTAAGCTCTTTCTTCTTCAGGGTCTCATTTTCAATGTATCATGCTCCTGAGCACCACCTGGTTCTTTTGCTTTTTCATTCACAAATACGAACTTGGTAGGCTTTGCTGTCACTTTACCAACCATGAGGAATTAGATTCTTTTAGTTGTAGTAGGAACAAAAAACTAAAGGAGTTGAATCACTTACTAGGTGTGGCTTGGGGTTGTTCTTTTATCCTAACCCTGTGTGGAAATTCTGCTGCTTACATTAAAGGTGCAGCATGTCAAACTGATTTGTTCAAAGCTACTGAGGAGCAATAAATTAATGGTTAACTAAGTTTAGCTTGCATTCCATGGCTTCACTGTGACAAAAGCCATTTTATACTTGATTTCGTTGCTGTAATGTGCTTCTGGAGAACTTGCTTGCATTGACATTTCCATGCAATTGTTTTACCTGTAAATTAGGGCCCTATGATTATCCTTGATAAATATATGGATTTGCTGGGTCTGTAGTTACTGCTGATAAACTGTCATCACTAAAAAGACTGTAATGACTGCTCTCTTAAACTTCTGGTCCATTAAACCAAAGACACAGAAAAGCTTTGAGATTCAGGAAAAAAAATTAATTTAGGAGTTACTGTGAGTCAGCTCCATAGTTCAGGGCAGCATGATCGTTTAGGCTTGGATTCTCACATGGAAATATGGGAATTAACACATAGATTTTGGGCTTTGGGCTATAAAAAAAACTTGCTTATTCAGATGTCAGCATTTGGCAGTGAAGTATCTGTGAGCTCACCCTTCAAGTGCAAAGGGCAGGGCAAGGCTCTTGGAAGTACACTGTGTTGCCCCTTGAATGTTTCTCTGCTTCTTTGTGGCTGTGGTTAAGAACTTTCATGGCTAAAAATGATTGCTGGAGAACCTTTCATAGCTCTAAACTTTGTTGATGGATGATATAATATTTTTTACTAGGTTATTAGTGGAAGGGTATAGCAAACCTTTCCAGGTGACTTATACCAATAGTTCTTCCACCATCCCACAAATGATTCATAGGCAGGAACCATCATAAAACAGGCAGGTGTTAGATTGTAGCCAGCATTCTGGCAGAATACATCTAGTAAATAATAAAAGTTGTAAAATGCATACACAAAAATTTCCAATTAATCCTTTCTAAAGAGAAAAGGTTTATATACAATCCAATCTATAGTGAGAGTCTGGAAGACAGATAATCAGAAGTGAACTTAAGCCCTTCTGTTTAATATAAGTGAAATAAAACTATTTTGTGGGACAACAGTTTCAGAAAATCAGAATGGTCAAAGGTGAAAGGCACCTCTGTGGGTTATGAGGCCCTGCTCAAAATTTTTCCATGTGATAAGGAATTCCCAAAGGTCAAAAGTCAAAAAAGGACTGACCTATGCTCCAGATTTGGAAAAGTGGCATTATGCCAGGCTTGTATTGCTGCATTTTCAGGTAACTACCCATGTTCCAAAGGACTGCTTCTGTGCTTCTAGGAAGTTTCCTTAAGGTTTTAGTCTATTGTAAAAATAAGCAAAGCATTGAGTATTTCATATGAATTCTTAATTTGTATCTTACTGCCATTCTCCCAATTTTAGCCTTTAAATGTTGTGGCTTATAGTGCTATCAGTGTATTGTTGCCCATGGTTAAGAGCCATGCTTTTGTACATGGTGTTAATGTTATTTGAAAATCTCAGTCATTTAAGAATTTTCACCCTTAACAAATGTTTTGGGTTTTTGATGATCTGGTGTTTATGGGCTACATAAGGTTGATTTTTTCCTCAAGTTCTTCAGTCAGTCAAGAGCAAGATGGGATTTTACAAAGCTGTAAGTATTCCCCCATGATAAACTTCTACTACTCCAAAGCCAGAATAGCTGTAACTCATCCATCTGTGGTTCTTCATCCAGACATTTTCTAGGCAGGAGTCTAGAAACATTTGGCATAAGCAACTTGAAGAAGTAAGCAAAGATAAGTACAGAGATGTGATTTGTTTTCTTTTGCTGTTCATTACTAACACAGTGGTTTCCAGGGTCACTGAGTCTAATTTCTAGCTTTTCCTGCCATCAGGCAATTGTCATACAGGTCCTTTCAAAGGCTTATTATGCTTCATATTAATTATCTGTTTTGCTGAAACATGTATCTTTTTTGTGGAGGTAAAATATTGTTATTAACTCTCACCATTATTGAATTGTTTAGCTCAACAAAACCTAACCCACAGCTCTTGCTTTCACATAAAGAGATGGTTTTCCATTTGTGATGTGTTTTTTATTTTTTTATTTTTTCCTCAAGGATTGAATAGGAAGCTAGGTCATTTACCACTAATAAATTATCTAAAAGATCACCCTTTAGGACCCTTTGAAGGCATGTTTTTTGTGTGTGATTGCTCACCAGAGAGCATGAACTGAGATGAATCTTGGCGTCCAGATTTCCCTGTGTCAAGAGAAGCTTAAATGTAACTTCAGGGATGAGAGGAGTTGTGAATGTCAGGGTTCCTTGTAGGTGACTCTGAGATGGTCAAAGGATCTGAGATGACCAGTTGAGCTGGATACCAGTGAGAAGATAGCCTTAACTTCTTTGGTTTCCAATGTCAGGAGATGTATTATTGAGGAAAAAAGAAGTAATAAGGTATTAGCTGGCCTAGCAGACTCGAGATTCCAAAGTTCTCACCCAAGTGTTTGATTTGCTGTGCTGAAATTCTCTTGGGTCATGTCAGCTGCAAAGGCTGCCTCACAGCACTACTTGAGCATTCAAGTGGAATTAATTATGGTTTCATGATTTCTAAATTAGTTCAGCAAAATTGTCTGTAACTTTCACAAGGGAAATGCGTTTTATTATGTCAACAAAATTTTTATATGTTAGATAAAATTTCTTTAGCTGTCCCTTTCAGCTAGCTTCCATTAAGTGTTTCTTTTGTAACATGACACTGTTTTCATGATTATATTAATTTCTAGTTTCTTGGTAATTAGAACCTTTGATTCAGTGTTTTAAAATGCCTTCAACACTGTGAAAGCATTGAATAGGGCTAGAAATTTGTCAGAGAATAGGATTTGCTACTGTTTGGTGTATGTTGGTCTTGCTCTGCATGGCATTTCATCTACAATTATTTTACTGCGAAACAAACTTTCTTCTATGTGCTGTTTAACTTTTATCAATTCTGTTGCAAGTACTAGGTTTGAGTATATCTGGAATACTGTACTGTGCTGTTACAAAACTGAAAATTAATGAATGAGATAGGTGTGTATGGAGTAGAAAAAACCTTTAGTTTTCTTTTTATATTATTATGAAAGACTGAAATTTTGTATCTGGTGAGGTTAATAGAACACATCTGGTGAAGTTAGTCACTATAACTTCACTGCTTCTTTTGAAGTTGAAGTTTGAAGTCTTGTTGGGTTTTTTGTTGTTGTTTGTCTTTGTGGGGTTTTTTGTAGTTTATTTTTCAGTGTTTTTGGAGGTTTTTTGTGTTGTACTGTGGTTTTACTGTGGTTTATCACAGACGTGATAACTTCTGTCTGCACACAGCTCTCTAGTACACCTTTCCACCAAGCAGTGGAATCCATCCATGTACAAGTTTGATTTCAGATAACCCAGCTAGTAGAAGCCCTAGTATGCCTGAAAAAGAATATGTTGTAGATTGAATGCTTTATGAAAATTACAGTATCTTAAGTTTTTTCCTTTTAAAAACTTGTTCATATTTTCATCTCCAATTCTTCTCCACTTCTTTGTAATTATATGTAGTAGAGCCTAGCAGGAAAAAATTGTCAACGAAACACTACATTTCTGTTGTAACTAAACCTTTTAATGCTCACTTTTATCTAACTGAGGCATTGCTCTCTATAGATGATGATGTGGCAGGACTGCTGTCAAAACTGGGAGATTGTGCCTCCTTCACTACCATGACTGGTCAGAACTAGTCAAGTGGAGAAAGGACAAGGAAACCTCCAAATTGTGCTGAAAGCATCATTCTTGGTGGTGGTGCATTGCTTACAAGAAAACAGCTTTTACAAAACCTAGGAAGAATTGTTTTCCTAAGGGTAGCCTTTGGGCTGCAGAGTTGTTTTCCCTCTTTCCTGGCTACATTTTTTTTTTACTTAATTGACTAGGTACACTTGGGGAGTGCTCATTTTGATCAGTGTGTCAAATGAGCTAATGATGATGATACCTAAACTTTGGGATCCTGACAAGAGTTTAAAATTCACTGAGGCCAGTCCTTAAGAAGTACACTTATATTCTTGTTAGTACAGGCTTAGCCTTCATGATAATTACAGGATGCATTGTTAGGGCTGTGAAGCAATGTGGAGGTTTAAGCATTTCTTAAACGTTAAACTTTGATAACTAAACACCTAGGAGGTGTTTAGGAGTCTCTGCTGTAAAAATTACTAGTTTTTCCATTGCATTCAAACACTGTTGAGTATTTAAATTGATCAAAATGTTTATTTCTGAAATAATATTAAATTAATAGTGATTGCCATCTTCTGGATTATAGAGCTGGGATATGAAAAGGTATGTGTTATTTTCTGGTGCCTAAACCAAAACAGCTTTAAAAAAATATATATATTTTGTGCTTCTTATTATATACCTAATTTTCAGCTTGGAGCCCTTTACAGGTTGACAAGTATATAGGTTGGAGTGATGTGATTGACAGAATCCAGTTAGATTTCCAAATGTCCCTCTGAACAAACTTGTAGTGAAGATAAGCTGCCATTCTATGAGATACTTCCTTAGACACACAATTGTTTCATGATGTTCAGATGGGACCAGAGTGGGTGCCAAAAAACAGTGCAAACACATAAGTTTGTGGCTAAAAGCTACATTGGAATTGCAAGGACAGTATGTAATTATGAGGTCCTGTAGAAGGACTCACCAACTGTGAGCGACTGAGAAATAAAATGACAGGCACATTTTAGTGTTGATAGTGAGATATAAAAAAATGCACACTCCATAAAATCTAAATTTCACACACAGAATGATGGACCCGGTTGAACCTTGCCATTACCACTCTGCAGCAAAATTGTGGGGTTCATAAAAACATCAGCCTAGAGCCCAGTGATAGTCAAAAAAAATGCAAATGAAGTGTTAAGAATGCTTAAAGAAGTTCAGTATAAATTAGGTAATGGTATTAAGCTGTTGAATAAATTATGACTCACCCATATTTTGATTACTGTGTGCCAGCTCTGCTCTCATTATCTTCAGAGAATGTAGTGCTGTTAGACAGAGCTTTAGAGAGCATGAGCATAATCAAAGAAAAGGGAATGGCTTTTATATGAGATTGGCTGAACAATCTGGGACTCTTCAAATTTGAGACAAAATTACTTTTACGTTTACATTTAGGATATATACTAGAGGTTTAAAAGTTGTGAATAATATAAAGGGCTGACTGGGATCAATTTGTCACTGATTTGGGTCATTAAAGGTAGTCTGGTACAAACCATACAAATGGAAATGTCTCTTAATGCTGTCAATAGTAAACCGATGGATTTTTCCAAATGACACTGTGTTCATTAAAAGCTTGTATGATTTTAGGGAGAAAACGGCCCAGTATATGGATTAGAAATACATTAGGAATGGCTAAATATGTAGGAGTGCATCCAGTTTAGAAGTTCCAGTGGCACTGGATCTTCATTTGTATCTGAATGTAGCTATTTCATAAACAAGGATATGTAATTTTATTTGGAGAAGTAAATGACAAATTGTGTATGATCTTGTAACTGTGTAGAAAATTCTGGGATGAAGTCTGATTCCTGTAAGTAGCATTTGAATTACCCAAAATATTCAGCACATCCCATTCTCATTCATTGTGTCAGTTCTGGTACAAACGAGACAGGAGAGCTGTCTCCATAACCCTGCTCTGTGCCAGCCCAGTTCATCCCCTGGAAACAGTTTTGCTCTCCCCTCCATTAAAGAAAGTGAGCATCTCTCAGAAGTGAACTACATGGGCATGCAATTAAATTGTAATGAGTGGAAGGTCATTTATGGTTGCACAGACAACTAATGCTTTCTTGGCTAGAGTGATTGTCTGAATCATTTCTCAGTTAAAACAGAAGTGTCGAAGCCATTCTTTCTAGGACTGTAAACTGAACAGCAGAGCAGATGAAGTGCAGGATTTACTCCCAAAGACTTGTATCCTATTAGGATAAGCCTTCTAATGTGAAAGCCATGGCTGAAGAGTCTGTTTTTTCTCAAGAAGTTTGAGTATTTGGGGAAAAGAACTACCTCAGGTTCTTGTCTGACTTGTCAGCATTTTGAACTGTAGTTTTCACCTATGCATTCAATTCCCTTTTTCCATTTCCACTTTTAAATGTGAGCAGATATTATCAAATTAAAGCCTGATAATAATTTTTAAACTGAGCTGCACTTTTTGCTGTATTGTATCTATAGTTATGGAAATTTCATAGTTGTATTTGTACCAATTATTCATATAAAACGATAATATATATATATGAAATCTCAACTTTGTAATATCTGTCTTTTTAATCACTCTATTTTTCTTTTGCTTGCCTTGTAAACCTTATCACTTATAACTTTTCATACACTTCTTGCCTTTCCATGTTTCTTCATGTTTTCTGGTGGTTGTTTTTTTTTTTGTTGTTGTTGTTTGTGTTTGTTTGTTTGTATTATTTTGCTATTTTTCTTCTTCTCATGGATCTCCATGTCTATATCTTTCTATTTTCTGTGGATTTCTCCTTTTCTGATAACTTCCTTCTCCTGCTGGGTGAAGATTACTAGAATTAATCTGGCAGAAGTAAAATAAAACTGAAGTAAATTAATTCTCAGCAGTATCCCAAGAAAGGTACCTTTCTCTCCTCTGACTCCCAGTGTAAGAAGGTATCAACACACAGGAGAAGGACACACTTAAAAAGGCACGGCTTTCCTGAGAATTGGATCTAAGTTATTTCCAATGGAATTCATAACAACCCAGTTAGAGTGAAGTGCAAATTTAGTTCAGTTCTTAGTGTTGGTGCTTAGATTACTTAACTAGACTTTAAAAAACAACGTGCCTTCTGAGATTTTTTATGTTATAGAACTGTATTGTGTTGTAATAATCTGTCAGAAGTACTTTAAATATAATGTTTCTTTCTTACTGAGTTGTCTTCCATACCATGCAACCATTTAAATTAAAAAAATTATAATCCAAATTATTAAAGAATAAAAATATTTATATTGTTGTTCATTACTGGGAACGAATGCCAGCTCTCTAAAAAATGGCTGAAGAGTGGGTAGACATTGTTAAACAGTGCTCTGGTCAGAAATATCAACAGACAAGGCACACTGTGAAAGTAGGAGTACCAGACACTAAATTAATTTCCACCACACTGTTGTTGGCCAAGGCAGGAGGAAGAGGCAGAGAATGAAGTGATTTTTGTAACTAAATTCCATTTGGGTGCAAATAAAATTAGAAGGAAAAGAAAAGAAATTGGCTAGAAGTGCAGTCTTAGCAAGTGTCTAGAGAAACTGGAAGAAGGATTGTAGTCCAGTGCTATCAAAATATGCATTCCCCACAGGCACCCTCTTTCTGCAGTCAAAGCACAATTTCAGGAACTCTCTGAACCACCACCAAGCAATTCTTTGTTGTTAACTGCCCGCTTGAGGTGGGACAAGACACTGGATGTGAAGACAGTCTCTTCTTTTCCTTCTTGCATAGGAATTTCCTCACTGCCTTGCAAGAAGGAAGAATGAAGTGAATGACTACTGCATAAATCTTGTGCTACAGCTGTTCTTTTTGTTGCCACTGAGGAGTGCTGCACTAATTCTGTATTTTCCTGTGCAACTGTGCTGCAGAAGGTTACAGGAGACTATATTGTGACCCCCAGGAAGCATTCAAATTCTGTTAAAATTGGTTGATCACTTGTGTGCTATGATGCCTAACATGTCTGAAGGTAATGGCACTTTTTTCAGAATTGAATCATGTTTGCACATTTAGTTGAGATAAAGCAGTATACAGTTAAACATGTTTTTCTGGTGTGCTATGAGCAGCAAATCCAAAGCAAGCCATGTATATGAATGGTATACAACTGCACCACACTGAGTAATAAATATTCCATTCAGTTGTCAAACCTTGTAGGAACTTCAACTAAATGAAAAAGGCAGTGTGTCTTATATCTACACACTTGCCACCGGGGGAATTCTGTAGAAATGAGTGTTGTAAACATTTTTTCTTTCATTTTGACAGGTAATATTTGAAGCTGAAGTCTCAGATGGAAGAAATGGCTACATTGCCATTGATGACATCCAGGTCCTGAGTTACCCTTGTGGTAAGTAATGATTAAGAGCTGCATGTTTCTCTGTCTTTTCAGGACATATTTGATATTGCTGTGGACTGCTCAGTTTTCATCACTTGATCACTGATATTCTTTGTTCTTTCAATAGTATTTTTGTTGCAGATTCCAGGAAGAAATGTGATTGCAATAGTGATTTACCTGGGTGAAATCTTTTTCTGCCAGAAGTAAATTATACAGGGATAAAAAAAAAAAAAAAAAGGACATTCTTCAGTGTCTTTTTAGTCATACACAGTTGGTGTGCATAATCAAAATGGATTTTAATGTTACTGAATATAGTCTCTGATTAAAGAAAATGAATTGGCAGATGCTTGTAGGAAGTTTATCAGATTTCATACCCCTTTTCTTGTTTTATTTTCTAAACAGAAAAAATAGATTAAAAAAAAAAAGACTTCTGGCTATTGAACTACTGAGGGATTACATTATGTCTATTTTCTTGTGGACAGACTTCAGGCATTCATGTTTGCCTTTCTCTGCTAATCCTGGGGAATAATTGCACCCATGCAAACACAAGTTGTGACAATGAAAATATTCTACTAATAAAAGGTTGGGAGGAAGAAATTGTTACTGTGCATTTCTGACTAGTTATCAAAACTTTTTGGCAATTTGTTTCTGTTTAACTCTTCTCATCTTCCCCTAGACATGCTCTTTCTAAAATATGATTTCATTCTAATGTACCACATGGCTGATAATTTAATTGCTTTCTGAAATGACCAGGACATAACAATATCCATCTTCATCTTTGTAAATTGATGCCAAATAATAGAATTCCAATGGCAACCTCACATGTTGTTTCCTTCTACCTCTTTAATATTTCAACCAGCCCAGCTATCTGATGTCTGTACTCAGCAAAACTCTGCTTGGATTCAGTATCTGGCTTTCATATTTATTTTCCTCCTCTTCTTTTTGTTTTGTTTTGAAGTGCCAAAACAAAAGACACTTGGGTACAGTCATCCTAGCACATTATCACTATGTTACAGTATTCAGACAAGCTCTTTTTTTTACTGATGTTTAAGCCCTGTTTGTTTCAATTTAATGCTTTTTCCTTTGCGTCATGTTTTTTTAGTAAGCACAAAGAAAGAGCAGTTCAGCTACTATTTGCTTTAGCTGTTTTTGAGAAAAGGATGTGTGAGCTTTGTAATGTGCCCATTTCTCAGATGTTTCTGTTGGCTTTTGTAGGTCTGGTAAATCCTTCAGGTGGTTGTGTCGCTGAGATTTCCTACAGCCTTTCTCAGTGTGGGGAATAGATTTGTCAGCTCTTGAAATACTGCATTCAATGCCACAAATTATTTCATTTTCCAAAATAAGAGCTCTGAGTTGCATTGCAAATAACATGAACATTATCTATTTGCTTGAGCAGTATGCTGCTAATTGGGTTTTTCTCAGTGTGATGGATTTCATACAGTCAAAACTCTTTGGGATAATTCTTGTCAAGTGCTGCTGACATTTTGGCATCTGATCTCCTTCGTTTGGCTTCTATTTTAAAAAGACCTTATTATAACACATGTATAACATAAAATTAGTAGAATCACCAGCAGAGAAGGGAAAGGACTGAAAGCACTCCTCGAATACAGATGAGACAAATAATTTTCTCTCTTCTGTTTCTTTTTGAGCCAAAGATTGTCAAAACATGGAGGCTGAGGGAGATAATAACATTTCTGGCACTTTTATTGTTTGTAATGACTTTTATTTGTAATTTTTGTTTTCCCCCTCTACAGATAAATCTCCACATTTTTTGAGGCTGGGGGATGTAGAGGTCAACGCGGGGCAGAATGCTACATTTCAGTGCATTGCTACAGGGAGAGATGCAGTGAATAACAAATTATGGCTTCAGGTAAGGCTAACTCATGCAAGTCTATTTGACTAGAGGACAAGCTGCTTTCTTGGAGATGAAATGCTTAAAATTCAAAGCCTTTTATTCTTCTGCATGTAAAAAATGTAGTTTAAATGGAATTTTATATCTGTTCAATGGAGAAACTTGTAATCACTTTTGCAAAGTGGTAAAGCTTGGATTAAAAATAAGAACTGGTGTGGATGCTGGGATAAGATTGGCCCTTAAAGGCATTGTGTGCCTTGTCTCGTTGTAGATCAACTCCTCTGTATCAAAATTTATTATTATTAAATGCAGATAATTGCCATTTGGGATCTAGTAGTACACAGATGTAACAGAGCTGTCATGAATTCTGAGGAATTGTTAATCATGTAAATTACCTGTCCAAGCAGGTGGCTGGAGGGACGTGGCTGTATTTCTGTGTGCATATCAGTTTTACTCAGTAGCATATTAACTGGAACAACCTAAAAGGACTCCTGCACATCCTTTGTATCTGTCTCCATAACAAAAAGAACTTTAACTTATACCCATGTCTAATTGTGAATAGTATGTATGTCAGAATTGAAGAGACGACTATTACCAGAATATAACCCTTCTTACTATGAAAGAAGAAAAAAAAAGAAATGAACACCACCCTCTCTCCAAAATATCCAGTCTCCTCTGTATTACTCTGTACCTAAGTGATGGGGTACTTACATTTAAGACCACTGGTTGAGTAGAACGATGACAAAGTTTCCAGATACTCTTCAAAAAATTAAATTTCACCACTTAAAAAGGATTAAAAAAATCACTTTAGTGGTACATGTACAACTTATGTGCATTCTTTTATTTATATGTAAACCTTAAGCACCAACATACCTTTAGAATGGTTTCTAAATATGTCCTCTAAAACCTTATTTTGTTATAATGTGTATTTCTGTTTGTTTTCAGAATGAAAACCTATGTAATTTTTGGGAAATGTACTTTTAAATTATCTATAGTCAGAGCTTTAAAATATGCATTTTTGGTCAAATGTATTTTGAAGTGAACTATAACCAGTTATTTCAGTCTGATCTTTGTTTTAATAGTGGAGCTGGCCAACCTTGGCTAACTGTGGCACATGGGCATGTGATAAGCTTGAAATTTTAAGGACATTTTTTAAAAGATGATTAAAAAATCTGGCAGCAAAATGTATTATTAGGCAGATATGCTGCAACACTAAAAAGGAACACAAGCAGTAACTGCATTGCATTTAGTGAAAAGGTATCACAGCAGCAGGAATGATTTGTACTCCATGTCTTTGAGCAGTAATTTGTTTAAATTGAGTAAACATGTAATGCATTCATTCAGAAAAAGCAGCTTAATTTCAGAGACGTGCCAAATAGAGCACACACAGCACGAGAAATGAAACTGGCCTGGGTTTTGCTATAGCTGGGGCAAGACAATAGCACAAGGAGCATTCCAGCAAACCTGTGAAGCACCACTTTCAGTTGATTGTGGGTCAGAAAGACCCAGCAGAGACAGCCAGCTGGAAATCTTCCCTATCACTCACTCCTTGGAGTCAGATAACTCTGACAGATTATCCTTTCTAACTTTCACTCCCCAGAGAAGCCCAGCTAGCAGCCAGATCAACTCAGAAAACATATGTTTTGTCCCTCCATATGCTTCATGGATAGTTTATTTTGTGTGTGTGTGTATGTGGATCACAAATGTGATAATTTCTCATAGTGTGACTGATGAAGTATTTTGGAAGTTATAACTCTGCTTGCCTGGGCTTGTGAAGTGCCATGATACTCTTGAAGATGCCTTGATATTTATGCTCTCTTTCTTGTTCTCCTATAAACAGTACTGAATTTTCAGCAATTTAAGAGTGACTTTTTTTTCATTCATCATTCCACCTTGCAATCCTACTTGCCCAATATAAGTGTGAATTAGCAACCTTCCCTATATGGATAATTTTCCTTAGGTTGCACTCAAAGTTACTGTTGTTGGGAATAGCTAATAGTGAATTTACTCCTTATCCTTAAAAACTGGCGTGGATATGTATGGGCCTCATGAAACACTGGAGTGAAACTTGGAAAAGGTTTGCTTTAACCTTTGACCAAACTCAAGATTCATAAAGCCCGAACAGCCTGAAAGGAAAAACTGGCAGATCAAATCAAATGCCTAAGCAATTGTTTTTGAGAGCCTTGAGCTGAAACATTCCAGGAATGTATTTTTCTCATAACAAGAAAGGCCATTATAAAACAAAAGAGAAAGTGCAGAAATGAAAAATAAGTGGATGATGGTGAGGAAGAAAACAGTTGCCAAGCACATAGTTTTAGAGAAAATAGCTTTTGGTTATATCCTTATTGAAAGAGAAAAACTATTTCCTTGAGGAGAGGAAAAAAAAAGGAAAAAAACAGCTAAGAATTTGCCATTAAAATGCATTCTTTGATAAGGAAAAGTTCGAGGAGCAATCTGGGACATCAGGCTTTTTTTGCATCTGAGGCGATGTAAGATTTTATTTGCTTTCATTTCCACTGAAGTAGTAAACATGTGCAAGCAGAGATTTTGTTGAAGACTCTGCTAGTGTTCTCTGACTTTTGCAGTCTTCTGTTTTGAGAAGAATTGAAGTAAATTCAGCAGCATGTAAAAAAAAATAGCAAGCACCCTGTTCTGTGTTCAGAGTCCTGCAGTCTCATGGCTGCTTCAACCAGGCTGGGTCTCAGCTTCACCCTCTTGATCCCTCTCTGCACTGATCTGGAGCTTTTGCAGCTCTCCAGTATGTCAGTTCAGGAAAGTGATCTGACTGAAAAAGACTTTGACTCCAACTGGATTTCTGTTCTTGGGGAGGAGCAGGGTTGAGGAGGGTAGTTTGTATTGTTGTGAGGTTTTTTGTTCATGTTTTATTGATTTTTTCTTTTTTTTGTGGTTTTGTTTTCTTTTTATTTGCTTGGTCTTTTGTTTTTTGGGGTTTTTTTTGTATATCTTTTGCCCCAGATTGATTCATGTCTAAATTACCCATATAAATAGTGCCAGCAGGTGAAAAAAGTTTGGGATGTTTCATTAGAAGCAGGGAAGAAGGAAAGATGTAACCACATGATATAAAAGTGGGGATTATGGTAGTGTGTCTCCTTGTAGACCTATGTAAAACTTCAATTTTGTTTTAGTTTTTGAGCCTTGATCATATACTAGATACTCTATCTGCAAGTACATTTCCATGCTTATGTTTTTCCCAGTGTATATATAATTAAGTACACATAGCTTTCTGTGCCTAGAAATAAAAATGGACAAAAATAGGTACAACATTTCAATAAACTGGTTCCTGCGTGTTTACTGCTATAATGATAGTATTTTCATCAACACCATTTTCTATAAATGTATGTCTGTAAACATTTCACACAAATAGGGATTAACACTGAATTGAATTTCTGACTTTCATGGCTGCAGATTCTGTTCTTGTTTGTTTGTTTTTGGATTATATCTGGTCTTTCATCCCCTTTGATATCCCTTTTGTGCCACCTCTATATTTTGCAGCCTCATTGGACCAGTGTTTGGGACAGTCAAAGCTCTGTCATTGAAAGACAAGCAGTAAAGGTAACAAGTTTTCAAAAGCTGAGGCTGCATTAATACAGAACAAATATTTGCACAGATAAGGAGATTTAACTGGTTGAACAAGATGATCTGAAATACACTTTGTGACAGTGTGAATAGTAGGTGTGGGAGCAGGGCAGAAATACAGGTCAGATTCCTTTGTTCTGCACCTTTTCAACATGATCTGCTATCAAATCTTTTACTGTTATGAGCTGAAGGATTCTCTTTATGACCTGCAATTATTAGCAAATTCTGAAAGGCTTTCAAAGTCCTTAGTTTTTGTTTAAATGTTAACCTTGGTGTTGTTTCTGAAATGCATTCAGTCCTTCACAGTGCTTAGTATCTTTTTTACTTGTCATTCCCTTCAGAATGTAATGCTAGGGGGATTTTTTTTTTCAGTATTTTCCAACTTCTCTTAAAATTTCCACTGTAATATGTCACACACCAACAGCTGTTGTTTGGTCTTGCTGCCCACACTGAAGCAGTTGGGTTGTGTGACAGGAGTCCCTAAACCCAAGGCGGTAACCTAGGTTTTCCACCTGTTATGCTTCGGTATGCTCTGACTTATAAGCTTCAGAAATTAGCAGAATTTCTTGCTGGAAAATGCTTCCCTGTAGGAAGTGAACACAAGTGTGTGTAGTCATTAAGAAATTAATATAGTGCCTATAGATAGATACAATAATTAGTTGGGTTTTGCCCACTTACTGCTGATTTTCATTCTTTCTAAAGCCTATGAATTTTCTTTCTTTAAAAGATGCTTAAAGAACAAGGGATTTTTTATTAACATTTGATGCACCTTGCTGCTTTGTGCACATGGATTTGCTAAATTAGCGTAAGAATGACCCCTGTTTTATTCTGTTTATTTCCCTGTGAAATGTCATGCATTCCAGTGGAGTTGTATCAGTAAACAAGCTTGCAAACAAGTCGCTTCTGCGTGGTAAGCCAATGCTCAGAATGGATATGTGTTATGTATCAAATTTGTGAAAGAATAGTGCACTCAGGGCATTCTAAACATGAAAATGCAAGAGTGGGATGGGGGCTCTGTTTGCTTATTTCTGTTCGAAGAAAGGTTCATTTCTTTGCTAAGATAGTCGAGAAATAGAATTGGCTGGGTAGATTAAATAACATTTAGGTACACCAGGACTCCAGAAATCAGTGTATGTATTGTCCAACATTTGTTTTGCCAATCTAATTGGGATATCAGAGCAATAGGGTTTTTTGCATAATCGGGCTGTGTTTAACGGCTTCCTGAGCTGGGAACAATTGTGGCTCCCTGAAGCCCAATACAATTTCCAGTGTCTTATCGATGTCCGGTTTTGCTGGACACTCGTACAGTGCAGCGTGTAGAGCTTTTTGCTGGAACATCTGTTAAACCATATGTCTTGGCACCTGGTTCAGATGGCGATAACTGCAGCACTAATGAGTCCATCCATCATTGCTGAGCCTTGCATTAACATAGCATTGGATTAGGGAAAGCGGCTTGTTCTGGCTTTGCAGTCAGATGTGTTTTGCCACGGTCTGCGGCGATACCATTTGCCTTGGCGGATCTGAAATTCAAAGGGGTGCCGGCTGCATGCATTTAAAGGTTTAATGTGCGCCTTGTAATCCTGGGCAGATTTGCCATCTGAGCGGTGGCGAGCGGGCCAATCTGTCAGCAATCGCTGTGGGTGCTGGCTAACCGCCCTCCACCTGGGCTGCCAAGGCTGCCCGCGGAGGGGCTCGTCAGCGTTAATGCGGTCTGATGCGGCCCTTCTCTCTGCCAGAGGAGACTGTCTTTCCTCGTGGAATAACAGATAATTAAAGCAATTGCCTGAGAGTAATAATTGAAAAAGTGAAATTAAACAGCATTATGGAAAATAAAATGCAAATTGCTGTAAAAACAATGGAGTTGGGCTGACCTCCCAGCGGTACCAACTGTTACTGGAGGATGAGCGAGCGTCTGTTCAGGCTGGAACAACTGGCTGCATCCCGCTCCCTTTGTAGAAGAAACTGCAATAATCCTCAATGCCCTGTTCACCAGCACCTTGGGTTTTGGTGCTGGTTGCCACAGAATGGGATGTGATATTTAGCTTTCATTTTTCTTGCTAGGTACTGCATATATGCGCTCTTTAACAATTTTTTGGACTGGGCACATGCAGATGGTATCCTGTGATGATGCATTGAGCACAACCAACACAGTATTCCAGGAATTTAGATTAGCAAGGCTATATAAGAATTTGTGCCTCTGGCAAAGGGTTGAGGGACAAAAGATTGACTTTTTTTTTTTTTGTTCTGCTTTCTGGAAGGGCTATTTCCTCCCAAAGAAGAGAAGTTATGCAACAGAAGTCTTTTCCTCCTCCTTTCCCAGGTGAAGCCATGGATTAGTATTCAGCAGGAAGTTTGGAGTCTGGGCCATGGGCCTTTGGTGTAAACCTTTTAGCTAACCTAACACTGAATGCTGGGAGCCTCCTTTTGGTCTCAAAAAAAAAGTATTTCTAATAGGAGAGTCTCATCCAATTCAGCTTTTGTTTTACATTGTTTGTATGTTGCTTTCTATGAGTTTTCTAATGTAACTTTCCCTTCTGATATACCATTGCATTTTGGTACAGTTAATTAACTGGTTAAGATACCCTTTCTTTAGTTTGACAATAAAACATTTGCTGTTACAGTGCACCTGCCTATTCACCATGTTCATTACACTGGAAAAATGTTTTTTGTTTGTTTGCACAAATTTTATGATCCCTGAAAGTTAAGGAGAGCTGAGTATACTCTGAATGTTAGAAAAGCTTTGTCATTTTGCTTTTTTATTCAGTGCTGCCTCGAGAGAGTTCAGAGAAGATGCATTGCTAGCATCTGCAGGGTTTCAGCCGTGGAACTGTGATGGAGGGTTTTGATCCCCTTTTTGGTTTTGGTCAACTGTCAAGTTTGATGCGTTTTGGTTTTGAACTGAAATAAATCAGTCAGGCCTGCTTGCCCTAAGGAGGAGTGGGAGCTATGATGTTGTGTGGAGGCTGTGGGGAAGAGAGAAGGCCTATGGCTCTGGTTTCGCTCTTCTCCCTGGATGGCAGTGGCTGAGCCTCTGGGGAGACAGAAGACTTTTTTGGATTATCAGCATCGTCTGCCTAAAGCAAGTACTAATTTGCACAGCAAACTGAGCTGTTTGTGCCAAACCTTCTTTCCTCAGCCAGTAAAATCCTGCTCAAGTCTACATCATCTTACCTTTATCTTGATTACTGACAGTGGCTTAGCAGGATGTAAGTTCTTTTCTTTTTGTTGTGCTTGAGGCTTGCACGGAAAATTCACTTTCCTCATTTGTTTCATATTGCTTGTTTTTACTTACAGAAAAGTTGTTTTTGAAAGGAAGACACAGTATATGGAGGCATAGAGGACTCTTTTTCAATGACTTGTCTATTCTATGTTCACTTTCACCTTATCATATTTATGGTCTGTGATAGACATTCTGATTTTCCATACCTTTTTTTCAAAGTTGCATGAAAAGCTGACTTGAAGTGATCTAGTTGTCTCCTTGTAAATTACTTGACTTGTAGTTTATTCTGTATCACACAGTCCTGACTCAGACATGGTTATAAAAGAATATTCAACCCATCAAAATTACTGTATTCATAACTTGTTTGTTTCTCAAAGGTTTTTTTTTGATCTGTTTTTTTCCCCCCCTCTATTCACCTTTGATGCTATCTATGTCATTTAACCCTGAATGACCCATTCTCCCTCTCTCCTGCCTGAATCTATCAGCTTCATGGATAAATATGGCAGTTTCCCCTAGGTGCCCGGTCATCCTAGGTTTCACCAACATGAAATACTGTAATCCTCCTGGTCTTAATTTAATTCTGCCCCAGTTAACTAAGTCCTCTGGTCTGCACTGCTACCAGTCATTTAGTTCACACAGCAGCCTTTGGAGCTGCCATCCCTGTAGGGGTCTTGTGGTGGCTGGAGCATCTGTTGCTGGGGATGTGCTGCTGATTGTGGCCTCAGTGGTGGCTCCTTCCCCTCCTGCCACTTTGTACTTTACAGGTAGAATAGCTGCAGTGGAAATTTGGTCCTTCTGTCCAGTCCTGGTAGTTACTCCTCAGTCAGCTAGCTTTACTCAAGTAAATGAGACACCTGAAATAAAGGTGATGTTCACAAAAAGTTACAAATCCCTTGGCCATTCTGTCCTGTGACTCTTGTCTGTTATCACCTGCTTTCAGGTTGTCTTCTCCTCAGTGGTGTGATACGTGGTAGGTAGCCTAATATCCCAGGCCCTAGTTTGCTCTAATAGCTGCAGGACTTAAGGAATTACAGAAGAGTAAGAGCAGCTGGTAAGCTTGGATGCTTTTAGAAAAGGGTAAAATTGTCTGCTGAGGCCCTCAGGGTCTGTGTTGGCCCTCAGTGGTGGGGTTTTGTACAACTGTTTTCCTTCTTTGTCTTCTAACTAAGAAGATTTTTCTTATTTTGTGCTGCAGGAATAGATCCTGTAGTTCAGTGTGCACTGCTCAAGGTGATACAGACTTTAAATCGCTGTGTCTGGAACTCATGCTTCTGTGAATTATGCATTTTTGGTTACTTGTTATTTTTTTTAATCAAGAACACTGCATTCAAGAACTGAAGCTTCCTGAAAAGCCCCTTTATTTTTCTGGGGAAAAAAAACCCAAAAAAAAACCAAAAAAGCTTTTTTTGTATGTTCAATGTGTTTGATTAGGTTCACACTAAGAGGCTTTAAAATGCTCAGAAAAAGTGACTTGCTTTTATTTGTGTGGTGGCTTGGCCAGAGACACGGTAGTATGAATTTTGCTAGTTTGCCTCCGGTGGGTTTTATTATAATAAAATAAATTCAAAGTGCCACCTCTAAAGGGCCAGATGGCTCTCAATTAGATTATTTCATCTGAACCCTTGATTTCTTCAGTAGGAGGGTCAGTGCAACATGATAGAAATTTGGGCTACTTCAAAGGGGACAAGTTTGAATAACAGCAGTGCATCATACCAAGACATTTAAAGCAATCATGGATTTTTCTGTACTGCAGTGCAGCATGCAGGATAAAGCTTGGCTTGTCACATTTGTTCATTTGTTCATGATCTTCAGTGTGTGTTTGCATGGGAAAAGCTGTGGGACTTTTTTCTGACAAATGAATGCACAGCTCATTGGAAAGTAGAATCTTATTCTGGTTTGCTATGCATGTAGGAGACCAGAAAGTTAAAGCAAGTCCTACTAATTTCCTACTTAAAAAAATATTTAGTACTTCTCCTTAATAATCAATCAAATAAAAGAAGTTGCTAGTTCACCTTTCTTTATTCTAGGAAGATAGGACTGTTTAGGCATATTATTTAAGCTACATTTCTAATTCATGATCTGCCTGAAAAAAAAGATTTCTTAGTCTAAATTTTGTACTTATAAGTAAAATTGGAAAAATAATCGCACTTTGTTCAGTGATTAAATCTTCTGTGGGGGAAAAAAGTAAAACTTAATTTATAACTTCACACAATAAATATTAGTCATGCTTTATTATGTTCCTAGTATGTTAAATTTAAAAATGCGAAGAATACGTTAAAGCATTTGTGTAAAAGAAAAAATAAAAAATCCCCAAAAATAAAAATAAAAATGTGATTTAGATTTTTCTCCATTTGGAAATTGTGTCTTAAATTCTCTAACAGAATATATGTGTCTCTGGAGAACTGACGGATCGGTGTATATAAAGTAAATTTAAACCCATTTGCACTATTTGTGTTTTTTACTCCTGTCTTTTTTTTTTTTTTTTAATATTTCAGAACATGATCTGGCAGGGATTGTTCTTTATTGCTGACATTCAAACTACCCACAGTCAATCCTCTTTATTTTTTTCCCCCATCAAAAAGAGACATTTCTCCCTTTACATAATGAGTAATCCCGGGAATGTTTTGGAATATGTTGTTTACGAATTCTGCTTTCCTCAAGGCAGTAGAGGTTTAATGCCCTGGGCTGCTGGGGGCATCTCTCCACCCCTTGAGCTTCTGGTGCAGTTCTGACTGCAGCTTTGGGGCCTGGGTTGCTCAGACAAAGTGTGCACTTGTGCCCTGCTCACCACGTGTACCTTGCCCTCTCCTCTGCTCCCAGTGGCCCTGCAGTGAATCCGATCACAAGTGAATCTGTTTGGTGATGATAACATTTTGTTTTCAGGAAAGTTTTTCATATTCCAGGTTAGGTTTTTAGTGTGAGCACGGGAGGGAAGGTGAGCAGAGAGCGAGTGCAGGGCAGCTGACAGGGCACTGCTGCCAGAGCAACGCGGGTGTCACTGCAGCCAAGGCGTTGACATCTTCTGATCTCTGGAGGCATCCCGGCATCCAGCCGAGAGCCCGAGAAGGCAACCAGAGTTGACTGTAATTATTAGCAGTTGAGAGGACTTATTTTAAGGTGTTTACAGTAAGAAAAGAATGGGGATGTGTAAGGTTGAACTGTCCAGGCTTATAAAAATCAGTGGTGTGAAAAAAAAGGGTTTTAGAAAATTTAGAGGGAATGTTACTGCAGACAGGTGTCTCATCGCTATTTAAACAAAAAAAGCAAAACTCACAATTTTTCAGTCTGAAAAGTTGAGGGAGAAAGGCGGATAAATTTTAAAATTGTGTAAGATATGCACTTAAATTCTACCAATTAATAAGATTTTGGAGTTTAGATTCCTTTGGTTCTACTCAATTTCTAAAAGATCCACTAAAATTACATTTCATATCTATTAACTTCTTCATTTCTTTCATGAGGCAAAAGAGAGATATTTAAGACTAATTGTTAATTTACCTAAGATTGTTTTAAAACTGCATAGGCTTTGCTGTTGACTTTATTTAAAATATAGATGATCTAATTTCATTGCCTGAAAAAAATGTAATAAAATCATGTTCCTATCAAATTAAAAATAATCTTGAAGTCAGAGTGATTTATTTAAGATTGTAATTTTAATGCCTGAAATGCCAGAATTAAGGCGTTTTTTTTTCACAGGCTAATATTTCTTTTAATCAAGTGTTTATAGAGAGTTCTTTGTGAAGCCCAGAGTTATTTTCACAAAAAGGGAGAACTGCCTGGTGGTGACCTCTCTTAAATGAGCAATTCAGGGTTATCAAATCAGACAGCAAGGGACTGGAGGAACCGAGGATCGCACAGGGTACAGCCATTGCCCATTAGTATAACTTCACATTAATTTTAAATTGAATTTTTAAAACTTAATTGAGCAGCATTTCCAAGCTCTGTTCAGTGTGAGCAGGACATAAATTGAAACAGTATGTACCAGGAACCTTAATAAGCAGAGAGCACTGCTGCCTTTCTTCCCTCTCCTTTAAAATCAGTAGTAATGCTCTGACATTAAAAAGAAGAATTTAATTAAGAGATCGTGACAGTGCATCTGAACTCTGACTGGCTAATGGGTTACCAGTGTAAGGGATATGCGCTCAAATGAATGCAGGGCCTTTTCGTTAACATTCGCTTTTAGATGAGAACTCTCTTCTGTTTGAACTTTTCATCATTTAATGATGGAGAAATATGCTAAAGGATGATCTGTACGTGAAGAAAGACTTTGAAAATGTAGTTGTGCAGTTGGATTCCCAAGAAACAAATTCTTATACAAGGAAATTAGAGCAACAGCTCCAAGCCTTGTAAGATAATATGGTAGGAAATCACTGATATAAATAAAAAAAAAAAATCTGAGATGTTGTTGTAGAACTGTAAAGCTTGTCAAATTTTATTTTAATTAATATCTCTGAAAGTGCACTAGTATTTCATTTTAAGTAGGAGCCCAATACACTTTCTTTCTCAGCTTGGAGCATGCAGATGAGCTTAAGTAAGCAAGTTCTGATCTTCAGAATGTAAATTATCTTATATACTATAGCTTGGATGTGCTTCTCTACTGCAGACTAAGCTTTTGGCATTCCAATTGAAAACACTGGACTTATTGAAATGAAGTCCTTCATTTTAGAAAACTCGCTAATTTTACCTTCATAACAGAACAAGAATAACTGCATTACATGGTTAATTTGTCAAGTCTGCTATCATATAAGATTTAAAGATACACCTTCAGTTTGTTCGGCGCTGCTTGGTATCTTTGACATAAACTTGACATATGGCAAGTTTATGTTTACTGGGGAGTTTGACTTCCTTCTGCTGGGTGGCTATGATGTGGCAAGGCCACCAGGGCATGGGACAAGGTAGAGAGGAAGGAAGTACCATGAGATTTGTTTATTTTGGTTACTTCAAGGCATGATATCCAAGGTTTACCTTAAGTTATCATTTCTGACAGTTCAAACCTTTGGCTGATACTGGGGAGGGGAGGCAAGGGGAAGGAGGGTGGGGACTGGAAGGCTTGAAAATCCCGCTTTCAAATTTAGTATTTCCTATCAAAAGAAGCTGACTAGCTGGAGGGGAAGGTGCACCTCCCACCAAATAATTTCATTTGTATTTAAGCATTCCCAAAATAAAGTCTATAACATGATCCCTCATTTGCTTGATATTGGAATTTAATAATTTCATTGATTCCTGAAGTTCAATAAGGCTTTTCATGTGTAAGAGTTTTGCAGACATCAGAAATCTTCCTTAATTTTTCTAAGTCGGAGTCAGATACCCACAGACGGTGGAGCCTGCCACAGGGTGACTTGGCTGCACCACAGTTGGTCCAGGTGTCCTAGAGCTCAGCATCCATTACTTTTGCCCTGGGCACACCCTCTCAGAGAGCACCTCTGTGATAACCTGGCTTGTGGTTGTTATGAGATGATGAGGGTTTTAGGGAGAACCTAAGAGAAGCAATAAGGGAACCTTTTGGAAATGTCTTGTGTGCCATTTTGTTCTGAAAATCAATTTTTGCTCTTGGTATCTTGTGGCCCTTTCTGGCCCAGCCCTGCAGACAGAGCTCACACCTGTGGAAATGGCAGAGGGTGGCTGGGTGAGGGAAACTGGATGGTGTCTTCCTGCAGTGAGAAAATCACACCAATAAACATGCAGTTGGTAAAGATAATGGCATGGTCTTTGTACTGGAGTATGAGTGACTGAAATCTGCCTGCTTGGTGTAAATAGAATTAATCTGTTGCAATATGTTAATAGCTAGAGTGAATGCTTGTTTCAGAGGTAAGACCCATGGTTAATCTCCCACAAAATTGTTTAAAGTGACTAACCCATGCTAGGATGACAAGGGGTAGATGTAAAATGAAGGGTCTGAGTGTTTAGAAGTACTCCTGCCTGTGACAGGAGGCTGGCTGATCTACACACGCAGCATTAAATCATCTCCTTTTTCTGCTCTTTGTGTTTTGCCACAGTTTTCAGGTTATTAAATTCTGTGGCTCAGCAGTAGTGCTTTTGGTGTTAGAAAGCCTGGAGTTTAAAACCTCAATGAAGTTTCTCATTCCAGGGGTTGATTAGAGCTAAAAACATTGACAGAGGTCATGCTTTGCTGTGTGTTGAGCAGAATGTGGTTACAAGCAAATGCTGCCATCTTTCCAGGGACTGAGCAATGCTGAGTGCTCAGAAACTGTATGCTGGTCAGGAAATAACATGCAGTTGGTCCATGGGAGAGAGAGCAGTGACATTGTTCGTTCTCTTTGTGTGTGTTTCTGGGTGTTTTTTAATGCTGACTTTTGGTGGAGGGTCTGTTTTTCAACTGAAATCAAAATTGAACATTTCGTGTGAATGGTAATAAGGAAAAAGGATCCCACAAGAGCTCAAACTGTTTCTGTCGTACTGACCTGTCACTTGGCCCTGCTGCTCCAGACAGATTAAATTTTTCAGTGATTTGTGGTAGCTATGCTTTTTTTAAGAACTCTCTAAGCTGCTTCCTTTAAATGAGATCTATGTTATTCCTCTTTTAGTGCCTTCCTGCCCTCCACTTTTTATTTCAGCTAGCTTTAGATGGGTAGGTGGTGCTTAGTATAACAAAGATGAAATTTTAGAAGGTATTGAACTTTTACAGATAAAAAAGGTAGCATTAAAAAGGAAGCATTGGTTAGCTGGTGAAAAAGAGCTGTTGCAGACCTTTGATATCCTCAATGCCAGGTTTGTTTAAATCTATCTTACAATACACCCAATGTATGTGCTGTAAATCAGCTTAAAGTTGAATGAATTTTCTTAGGAGTACAACCACTACTGCTGGGCTATCCTAGGATGATTCCAGATATAAGGCTGTTGCAGTTGAGTATGTCATGGACATGATTTGTGCGAAGTGCAAAATCCTGATGGTACTTTTCACTGCCAAACTTGGTTTTGAAAAGCTATTGAGTACTGCTTGTTTCTTGATGGGACCTCAAAACTGAGCTCTTCTACCACAGAAATGCAGGGTAGCACGGTCTGAATGCATTTGGGTTGAGGTTTTGTTTTTTGTATCTTCTTTGTATGATGATAATGATAAATGACTTTTATATCTTTTAACTGCCTTGGTTACTCTTATTTTCAGAGAAGAAATGGGGAAGATATTCCAGTTGCTCAGACTAAAAATATCAATCACAGAAGATTTGCAGCTACCTTCAAGTTGCAAGAGGTGACAAAAACCGACCAGGATTTATACCGCTGTGTAACTCAGTCAGAGAGAGGTTCCGGAGTCTCAAACTTTGCTCAACTTATTGTTCGAGGTAAAATTTGATTTTCATTTCATCCATTTAAATGCTTTTAATGCCAGTGCTTTCTGCTTACACTTTTTTATTTAGCCTGTATATGCCTTGATCTGAAATGATCATGCGAAGATAGCCCTGTGAAACTGTCATGAGATGAAAGACTGGTTTGCAAAGCTTCTTACAATTGCATTCCATGGAATGCACCTGTGTAAAACCCTGATCCCTCAATGTGTGGAATGTGTCTGCACGTTTTTATGGGAATCCTATTTGTTGAACTTAAGGTACAAATCAGATTCCACCTATACAGAGTTACCATTTGCTTTTAAAATCTGTTGCCTTGAGCACACTGGTAGTAGAGCAAATAATACATTGTTCTGTTACCTGGGAGATAGGTAGATAAAAAGAGTTGTAAACTTTTACCTACCCAAGGAGTGGTAGCATGGGGAGATGTTGTGTGATGATTTCCAACACAGAAGTAAAAGGAAAGAAAGGACAACTTGTTTTTCCCACTTAAAATACTGTTTAGTTGAAATTAATTCAAAAGATTCATGGTGTGCAGCCATAGCTTGTTTGTAGTGTGATCAGTTTGGTGGTTTTTTGTTTGTTTGTTTGTTTGTTTTTGGTTTTTTTTTCACATTTTGTGCTCTGGAAATGTGTAATTTTGGCTGGCAAAGGATGTGGTTGAACACAGGTCAGTCTTCACTTCCAAAATCGTGTGCTCTATGGCCTGGAATAAGATATTGAACTGTTTCTTACCTAGTTATGTTACCTCCAAAACTGCTTGTTTCATTCTTAGTTGGGAAGAGCTTTACAGGTTTTTAACTGGGGAAAAGAAGTGGTGTACAAAATGTGTTTGTGGGGCTGCTGCCTGGTGCAGGGGGCTGTTTTGGCCAGGTAGGTGCAGGGATCCGACACACGGTCGGCTCTTGCTCAGCTCTTTGGTGAAGCATTGGGCTGCTTGCTCCCTTTGGCACCTTGTAGTCAGACACTGCATCCAGGACAGGGCAAGCAACTTTGTCCTCAGCTTGCAGAAATAAAAGCAGTGTAGGAAATGCCCTGACCTATTTTTTATCTGGTATTTGCTGGCAGAGGTATTTTCCCCGGGAGACCAGTTGATTGAGGTCAACCAGGTTTTATGGCTGCTATAAAACATCAATAAAAATGGGCCTTGCTGACTATACAAAGATTTAGACACATGTTAAGAGCTTCTTTTTATTCTGTTAGATGCACCTTTTGTCTAGCAAACTGCAAGATGGTCTTCATGCTAATAAATTGAAATAAGTCCTGTTGAAGTACAAAACCAGAGTTTGTTGTTAGAAAGGCAGGGAAAATCAATGTATTTATCCAATAAATGAAGCTTTCTATTTTTTTCTAGTATAAAACCACAATAAAATGGTATTAAGAATACTATTTGTCTCAAAAAACACCCAAACCACCAAACAAACAAAAAATGCAAACCCCAACAAGATTATAAAATTTCATAGTACTATCTTTTAAAATGCATCACACTATCCTGCTGAAAAACTTAAATAATTTCACAGATAATGCCATATATATGGCTCAAAACATGAATTTGATATTTAGCTATATGTATATAGCAGCTAAATATATATAGAGAGTTTTTTTTATTTTAAGTTTAGATGTTTTACTTCTTGTGTGTTTTTTATTGGAAGTCCAAGAATTCTAACTTTTTTTTTAATATACGTATGCACACACATACATACATATATAAATAAAAATATTAAAAAAACGCCTTAAAAGATAAACCTTCCAAACCCATTTTCATCTGTTTGACATCATGGTAGAGAACAAAGATATATGTTTTATAGTTGGATTTATTGCTTGCTGTTGTATTTGAAAAGCAATATACAGTAATATATTTTCTTGTTTGTCTGGATAACCGCTAAATAAATCTTGTTAGCCAAAAAAGCATACCCATACCCTTAGGGATCAGCTACCCTGGTGTTAAAACTGTGCTGAAAATTAACCATAATGACAGGTCCTATATCTCAGTGGCACTTTAAAGCTGACATCCTGCTACATGGATACAAAAGATGATAATTTTAAAGGAAATTTTTGGGCCACTGATATGAATTGCCTTTAATAAGAGCTGGCATAGTATTGCCCATTGTCAAAGATGACCCGGGGGGAAGAGTTTATTAGTGCATTTCCTTCTAAACTGGGAGTGACAGGGCATGCTTGGGGCCCTTTTGTTGCTGTTTGTAACAAATGAAAATTTCGCTGCAGAATTCTCATGCTGAAGAGTATTGATCTGTGTGTTCTCACAGCCAGAGGAGGGGGAAAAACCGATGAAACACAATTTACTTTGTCATGACTTTAGTATTGCTTCCAGATAATTCTGAGTAACGACGAGAGTCTTTGGTTTGTAGAAGCCAAACTTTATTGACAACACTGTTTATTAGGGAGTGAGGGATGAGGAACAGGAGTTGTTGCACAGTAACTCAAAACCTTGGTGTTTGGATTCACGGCCAAATGGATACGAATATATCTTGGGATATATCCCATGTCTATACAGGTACGTGATACCATAATACAGGTGTAGAGGCATCTGGTACTTTCCTGATGAGCAAACTATAAGTTAGTCTTGATGAGTAATGAAAATTTCCATTTCTGTAATATGCATTATGTTGAAACATCTTTATTTCATTTTGAGCTTTAGCAGAAGAATTACTTTTAGTGGAGTTCTAAACTCTATTACAAATGTAGTTACCTGCAAGGGATGGTATACATTTCAAGACCCTGAAAGGGATAACTCAATTACTCTGATTAGTTTTTTGAAGAAAAATTGAACTAGGATAGGATTTGTAATTAAATTATGAGATTTTACCAAAAGTAGTTCCAGTCAATGATTTAATGTCTCACCTTTGTTTAGAGCTGGTCTTCAGCTCCCAGCTCAGTGAATGCACTGTATTGATTTTTTTTACATGGTTTCTATGGCATTGCTATTATTCTTGGATGCGTGTAACAGGAGTTTCCCCTTTCCCCTTCCTTTTACAGGAAATTTGGTGCTGTCATTACTGTTAGTTGACATACCCTCCTGAATATGTCCATCTGATTAGTTTTCTATTTATATTTTCCCTGGTAAATGGCTAATTTCTGAGAAGGGAGTTTCTTGAAGACTTCAGGGCTGTCTGCTCTGGAACTTGAGGGAGATGCTAGGAGGGATGAACTGTATCTGTGATAGGTAAGAGTGAACAAGAAGTCACTACTGGTTTCTTTCTTTTTTGTTCGTTTCTTACTTGCTTTTGAGAACAAGTTTATCTCAAAGGCTCTACTGCTTAGTGTGGAATTGTAGAAATGAAGTGCCCGAGTACCTGTGCCCCAGCTCATGTTTATATTTGATATATACAGCTCTGTAGGCTTTCCAAGTTACAGTATCAAATGTTCTGATCTTCAGTCAGTAGAGAACTTTGCCCTGTAATCTGTTCTTGTACTGTTTTATTGTTCCATGCTCTCAGAGATGTACTGGAGTGTTTCTCTGAAGTTGACAGTATTTGCCAGAAACGTTGCCTTGTGTATCAAGAAACAAGGTAGTGTCCAACACAGCAGCTGTGATCACCTTCTCAGTTGACATGGCATGTTAAAAGTGCCTGTGAGATGGGGATGAAGCTGATGTTACATTCTCATGTGGTCAGATAGCAAAACTCTGTAAAATAATCCAAATTCAGTTTGTCCCCATTTGGAATTCTTTCTCTTGGGCAGTCTTGCAGGGACTGTGAATAAAATCACCATTTTCTTTGGCTGCAGTATGGAAGATACAGGTGATAAGTCTCTTTCGTTTTAATATATGTTCACATAGTAACAGCTTGTTGCTCTGATTTAAAAAAAAAAGGAGCAACCTCCTTTCTTAAATTGTATAATAATGAATTGAACTTTATGTAAAATGTTTGTATGCTTGCCTGAGTTGTTTTTTTTTTATTAGTAGCTGCACATTGTTAGGAAATTATTAGGGAAATAATTGTACAAAACTTGATATGCTATTAAATTCTGCAAAATTAGTAGCAAATATGGTGTATTTTGTTTTACGTAGTGTATCTTGCATATATGATTTGGAAGAAAATATTTGTTAGAGTTAAAGATAAGGTAGAAAAATAAAGGATAAAAATCTCAACACGTATGAATCAAATGTAGCATTTGTTATAAATAATAATAATGTGGAGAGTTCTATCATACATCTGGTTCTACTGATAAGGTTAGAAGTTTTATTTGAGCAGTAAATTACAGAAAGTTTTTATGGTTTTACTACATGACTTCTTTTTCTTTTTAACATTTCATCCAACCAAAATATCTCTTCTGTGCTGAGTTCAAAGCAAGAGGAGGCCCCTGCCTTGATTTATAGTTTCAATATGGATATGTCTTCATGCACCTGGTAAATCCAAGTTAGTAACTGCAAAAAAAGGGCAGTTTTCCTTTACTGTCTTCTGAATGTTCTTCCAAAAATCCTAAGTTCTGATGAACTCTGTTTCTAGGCATCTCACCTGTTTGTATGAGTTTGTGGATATCATTGTTTCTTGTATTTGATTTGAAATTGTGAGCAGCCCATCTTCTAGGTCATCAGGTTCAAGTTTTGGTGGGATTTTTGATTATGTTTGCCTCTTCTTTGTTTACCTTATTGGGCTGAATTTGCCATCAGAAGCAGTTCCTGTTATGCAAGCCTGGCAGTGCCTTTCTTGTCTGAATCTCTTTAGGGACCTTATGTAGGAAAACGAGTAATTTGGCTGGTTTCTGGTTATGCTAGAACACTGTGAAGATGGAGTTTGCCCCTGGCAAGTAATTCTCATGGGAGCATTATTCTTCTTCTCTTACAAGAAAGCTTTGAAATATTTCCATTTGAGAAAGCTGTGGACTGAAATGCACTTTCCAAATTTCACTGGTACTTGTTTTGTCTCGAAAATTCAAGTGAAATCTCTGTGCTTACTTCAGATGTGTGTACTCAATTTTGTGAGTTGGTTTATTTGTTCAGTATAATAACAGACTTAAAAATATGTCAAGGAGAGCACTAGGTGGCAGCTAAAAAGTAAATACATCAGGTAGCCTGAATTTATATTCCCTGCTTGCAAACAGACTGAAGTATTTTTATACCAATTTTGCAAAATGCCCCATATTTCTTCCTTCCATTATTAAGTTCTCTGATAAATAGGAAATTCGTAAAAAAAAAAAAAAATCCCCTCTGTTGATATTACCTGCCATCATAAATATTGGGTTATTAGTGATGCTTTGTAATGTGTTCAGAATTTCAGTCTCCAAGTGGCAGTGGCTTTGGACTGTACCTTTGAAAAGTCTTGAGGAGGTCCTTTGGTATGTGTTTTTCTGAACTCAATGAATTTCAGACCAGAGAGGAAACTGAGGAGAGAGATTTTTGCAGTCCAAGTCATTGAAATCTATGGGGTTTACATCACTACCTTGGCTAGGTTTCCTTTGAATCATCAGCAGATTTCAATAGAGGTATGCAAATATTTTATTTGTGTCAGAAGAGCCCTGTGGCTGCTGTGCTTGGTTCATAAGATGCATTTCTCGATTATTGATATTAATACTGGACTCTTTTGGACATTCAGCTCATCTTGAAAAGTTTTCTCATTAGTTGTAGCCTAATTCTCTCATGACTATATCCCTGCAGGAAGAGCAGATGACTATGTCATAATTTACTTTACAGTAGTTGGAAAAATAAGGAAATTATTTTGTGAAGTTTTTTTAAAACTTGCTAATAAACCACAAACTATGTTTTGTGTGTATATTTAGGTATAAGCATTTATCAGAGAGTCAAGGATCCAATTAACTTGATCTTTTGTGGTATTCTCTGTTTTAATTTCTCCACTGTATTAAGATCTTATCCTCTTTAAGTAGGTTTAACATATGAATCTTCCTATTTTTCAATCCTCTGTTTCTTACAACAGGTAAAGAGGGGCTGTCACCCTGAAGTCAAATCCTTCCTCCTTTACATAAAAAGAATGAAGCAAGATTATAGGAAAATGCCTCAGAAAGTCTTTATGCTCATAATGAATATATTGAACCAGATAGGAGTCTCTATTTCGTCATCCATCTATATACCAGAAAGAATAGCAGTTTCACTTTCTGCTCAGGCAACTCTTCTGTGGAAGTAACTGCTCAGCTCCTTTGCTCAGGCAACATTTGCCTCTGGTTTATGTAATTAATAGGTCCGTTGCTCATTTTCTTTATGAAGTGCAGAAAAGCTGCTTTTGCTGGAGAAGCAGGAGAAAACAGTTTTGACAGGATTCTTCAAGGAAGCCAAAGAGACTGATTCACATGAGGTAACAGAAATGCCAGGTATTTGGCACAGGCTCCACTCCATCTTTCTGTGTTGAGCAATCTTGGCTGCACAGGTTTGCATTTGAAATAACAATCACAGAATGGCTGAGATTGAAAGGCACCTCTGGAGGTCATCTGGACCAAACTCCCCCTGCTCAAGCAGAATCACTTAGGCCCAGGATCATGTCCAGATGGTTTCTGAGAATCTCCAAGGATGGATATTCCACAGCCTCCTTGGGTAAGCTGTGTCAGTTCTCAGACACCCTCACAGTAAGCAAAAGTGTTTCCTGATGTTCAGAGGGACCTTCCTGTGTTTCACTTTGTACCCAATGCCTCCGGTTCTGTCCCTGGGCACCACTGAGAAGAGCCCAGCTCTGTCTTCTTTGCACCCTCCCTTCAGGTGTTTATATACATTAGCAATGTCCCCCTGAGCCATATCATCTCCAGCTGACTCTTGAAATCTTTCTAATGTGAGCTGGTGTTTTATTGTAGTTCCGATGCATTCTTCAGTAAGACCTGAAACATTTAAGGTAAAACACATGTTTTACTTTTATTTCATAAGACATGAATTTTGTACTACTTGATGTAGGCTAAATTAATATTCTCATTAGGCAAAACCTAGCAATTTCAGTGTGATATACAGCTTCTTAATGTGTTCTCTGAACTTTAAGGTGACCTGTCTGGATAAGAGCAAAAACCCATGTCCTGTAGCTCTGTGTCCTGCCCTGACAGCCAGTGACTGGGGCAGAGCATCAGAGAGAAGTGGGTGTAGAAGCATCCTTTGCTGACTTAGAATTTTTTCTCTCCCAGGGATCTGTGGTTCAGACATCTTCTAGGTAAAGGGCAATACCCTGTCAGCTTGGATAGAAGTGTTTTGCCTTATTTTCTCACTTATAAATGTGCAGAAACCAAAACAGATTAATGATTAACTAGTTCACTTACTTGGTGCAAGGGCCATTTCCTATTTATAGGTTTTGTTATTTGGTGTATATTTTTCCCTGACATCCATGATGGGTGTTGGTGCTTTCTGGCATTTTGATTCATGAGTCCAAGCAGCACAAGTCCCTCTTGTGCATTCTGCAAGGCTTCATACTGCCTGCATAAGAGCACGTGGGATGGCAAACTCTGTGGAAGTCCTCTTCTCTCTTCTCTGCTCTGCTCAGTGGCAAGAAGCATGATGGGAATACTATTTTCACAGACTCTGGGTGGAAATCAGGACAAAAGAAAAAAAAAGGAGGAGGAGGGCTAGGAATGCTGACAATTAGCTGGATCAATTTTGCATGGCTATTTCTGTTTCTTTCTGAGAGCTGCTTTTCTATATGTCGATGTGGTTTCTAGGCATCTGATCACAACTAGCACTACAGAGAGCTTTTCTTCTGTCGTGCCCAGTTAGTAGGTGTGACACTATTTTGTGTGTCATTAGGTATGACACTGCTTTGTGTCCAGGAATGAACATGTAGGAGGCCTGACTGGTTCTCTGATGGCTATCTTTGACCATGTTACATAAACGTTCAGGCAGGAATGTGCTTTCAAAGCAAATCTCCAGAAAAGGGCCCTTCCCTGCTTGCCAGGCAGTGGACTACTACTTGTTCTTGTCAGCTCTCGTGGGGACATTGCCATGTCTTGGCAGCAAAATAAATACAGCTGCAGGGTCAATGAAAATCAGTGGGAGCCTATAATGGGTGGTGACCTGGGATGATCTTGACCCAATGGCTCACGGTTGCAGAGGAGTTAGCTCTGTACTGTCAGGCTTTGTGCTGGCTTTAGTTAATATTCCCCACAGGTTCTCTGCCTCTGTGGCAGACCAGGTATTATCAGCCCCCTTACAGGCAGCATAAACTGGATATCACCTGCTCTGCCTAATCCAGCAAAGCCCAGATCTGATGCAGCTTTGCCCAGGCTGATTTAAAATGGTGTTGCTGGTGATACCACAGATGTGGCATCAGTGATTGCATGAGCAAGATCTCACTGTTTAGGTGCTCTCCTATACCTCTGCCATTTTCTCATGTGCTTCCTTATTGTGAAAATACTTAAGTGAATCCAAACACCAAAGAAAGCATTTGGGAAATTAAAATGTAATCACTTTGAATAGTGGGATTCTTGTTGGCCTTTAGGTTTGAAGGGAATCAGTGCAAAGGAAAAAAAGAGGCAAGGGAAAAGCTTTTGGCAGGTGTCACTTCAGGGAGGAAATAAAGGGATTCTTTGTTTCTTATACCTGTGTTTTATCCAAGTACAGTGACATGAAGATCATTTGCAGTAATGTGATTTTTCTCATCTTAATTAGAGATGTCTCCAGACTACCCGACCACATCACTGCTGTATTTCACTTGGATAATTTTGCTTCCAGTATCTGGTCTGTCTCTACATTTATTTAAATCAAATATTTCATTTGAATGCTGCAGCTGAGGATGGTCTCTCTCAGTTTAAATGCCACTGACATCACCATGGAGGTTAAAATATTTACTTAAGTATAGACAAAGTTCCCTTACCTGCCATCATTTTCCAGTTTGGGGGAGGGGAAAACCCCTCTAGGTTTGACATCTCTGTATTGTGCAGAGTTGTTAAAAAGGGTGCCGATGAGTAGATGCATGGTAATGATGAAAAGGAGTGCATTTGGAATTCAACATAGATGGCAGAAAATGCAGGATGTCAGAGAAGCCATATATTAAACGGAATTTGAATTGGAAACTGAATCCCAACCTGCCACTGGGGGCATTTTGATCATTTTGATTTATTAAACTTTTATAACAGCATTCAGACGAAGCTGAATTAAAACGCTTAGTCTTGGGTGGTTTATGGTACACAAGTCATCACGCTAGTGAAGTCTCGCCGTGATCAATGTAGAGTTAATTTAAGTTGCTTTTTTAATGCAGGTGCACCTGTGTGCTTTAGTATGTATTTAAAAATCTAACAGTGTTCTAATGCTGAATCACTTAACAAAAATACAAAATAGAGCCACACCAGCTGCATTTGTGAATTTATTTTCAGCTGCATTTGAGTGAATCTTGCTATTAAATTGTAGTTGAACTGCAGAAAAACAAACTGCATATATATTTCTTTACCAATTTTATATACTGATAAATATACACGCATTATAAAATAGCTAGCAATGAAAATATAACTATTTCCTTGCAAACAGGTCATACTGCTAAAGACATAGGTGCTTGCATTGTACTGTCCTGACCATCTCCCAGCCTCAGCAGCTGTACGTAGTCCCAGTGAGCACCGTCCCTGCAATAAAAAGAAATCAATTACTATTAGAGTGGCACTGCAGGTTAAAGGCATTACAGGTTCACACTCAGTTTTGCAGCAAGGAGATGATACTTCGCTGCAAATGGGGAATGATGCAAAAGATGGATGAGACAGAGTTCAAGGAGCAGTACTGTGAAGGTCTGGCACTATCATTCCAAGCTGTCTCAGAGACATGATGGATGATTCAGCGGCAAGAAGCAATAATACCTGATGATGAGAGATTCGTCTCCAGATCTTGAGCCCACTGCACACTGTCTACCTGTTGGTGTTCTAGTGGCATAATGATTCCTGATGTGTTATGAGGAACTAAACTATTATACTTAAGCAGCTAATTTGGAATGTTGAATTTAGTAACTAGATTTTTTGCCAGCTTCTAGGAAAGCAAGTAGCAGCATATCAAATGCTCCTGCACATGGTGAATTNGCGCAAAAAGCAAAAAGCAGGAGAGCAAAGCAAGCAAGCCTAACAGCTAGCAGCCAGCAAGCAAGCAAGCTAGAGCCAAAGCTGGGGGAGGAGGGCAGCTAATTAGACAAAACAACCTTGGGACTTGGGAACAGGAACACACACGATTTGGGATACAGAGCATGAAAAAAAATGTCCCGTCACCCCAGGACAGTGTGGTACCTGTTGACAGAATCTTGTAAGCTGTGCTAATACGATAGGTAATTTGTTACCTCCAGAAATCACTTTCTGTGTGCCCTCTGATCATTATCATGAAACATGATAAATGACCTAGCCCATGAGGTGTAAATGAAAATGAAATGGATAATTTGATTCTATATCTAAATTGTCTCTGGAAAAGTTGTTGCAATTATAATGGAATCTATCTCATAAAAATATGCTTCACAATATGCCAATGACCTTTAATCATCTTGGTTGGGGAGTTATTTGAAGATAATTTTAAAGAGATTACAAAAAGTTTGCTCAGAGTAGTTTGGATAGAAGTTTTTTTTCTTTCCTAAAGAGTGTTAAATATTTGTCTGTTTAATAATTCATATTGCAGAATTTTCTGCAGTGTTAACTGCTGGAATACTTGCAGAATTATATAGAAAGTGGTGAGAAACATATCTGCCTCTCCTGAAGAAGAGTGAAGCTTAGCTACATGCAGAAAGATAGATTTCTTCCTGCTGAGATGCAGTGTTGAATTTGGATGTGCTGGTTTACTAGCGAGCTTGTCATTGAGATTGATATGCAACTGCTAACAGGCATGTCTTGGAGAACATTTAAGGAGTGTTACAAGGAAAATGAATGTGTTTCTCTCCCCTGTTCCCCAGGTACGTTCACATTGCTAATGGCAGAGTCTGTGTCCGACCTCCTCCATGAGGAAGGATGATACTGTTGCATTGGGACTGATATTTGAATTTTCATCTCTTCCCTAAATGTTTTGTGATTTTTATTTTATTTCTTTTTAAACTTCTTTGTTGCCAGGACCTCATCTATAACATTTCGTGTAGTTATTCTCTGTCCCTTTTCTTAGCCTTTTGGTATGTCTTGTTCTGCTAAACACTTTGAGTGTACCATATCAGTGCAAATATTAAACAAAAGAGAAAAGTTCAGTTGATGGGTTTGGGGATTAAACAGAGATGAAACTCAGTGAACAGTGTTAGGAAAAGTGAAAGCACCTTCTTAGGAATTAAAGATTGCTCAGAATTGACTTATATTAGAAACCTTACAGACTAATAAGGATGGTCAGTAGGGGTGGTAGGGAAAAACCTCTCGACACTCAATTTGATATTACATTTTTCCTTCAAGAAAGCAGGATGTAAGTTCAAAATATCACAGGATGATAGAATTTTCAAGGTTGGAAGAGACCTTTAAGATCATTAAGTCCAACCATCAACTCAGCACCACCACTGTAACCCCAAACCATCACCCAGTGCCAGACCCAGACTCCTTTTAAACACCTCCGGGAATGGTGATTCCACCTCCTTCCCAGGGCACCTATTCCAATGCCTGACCATCTGAACAGTGAAAAACTTTCTTCTGCTATCTAATATGAAGCACCCCTGTCTCACCTTAAGGCCATTTCCTCTGGTCCACCAACTGTGGGCACAGCATGAGAGAACTGTTCCCACCTCACTGTAAACTCCCTTCAGGGAGCTGTAGAGAGTGACGAGGTCTCCAGTGAGCTTCCTCTTCTCCAGACTAAACAAACCCAGCTCCCTCAGCTGATCCTTATAAGACATGTTTTCTTGACCTTTCATTAGCCTGGTTGCCCTTCTCTGAACGCACTCCCTAATCAATGTGATCTGAAAGGTGAAAATTGCATGGTGTTAGTTCAAGGCTTATAAAGCTGAGATCATTTTCAGTGAGTTCTAGTTTTATTAATAATGATTGGCCTAACTTTGTGTGAATTAGTTAAACTGAATAAATAAATGCCAGGAAAAATGCTTTGCTCAATTTAGAATTTTTCCACGGAATTTTCAATAAATAAATGGATGATAAGGTAAATGAATTTGAACTTTACTTGAATGTTCCAAACATCCTATAGTTTGTGGAATCTAGCTGAATCTTTTTTTTTTGTTTGTTTGTTTGTTTTTTTGTTTTTATATTTACATTAGCTTTTTGCTCCTTGTGCCTATGTCTCCTGGTAGATCCTTGAAGCCTTATGGAACTGTATCTCTTTGTGGACACAAGGTAGAATAGTACAAGGCATCAATGCCATATGTGCTTTTAGTAAAGTTATCTCACTTTAGTAAACTAGTTTACTCATTTCCTGAGAAAATCAAGAGTAATGCATTGTATCATTTACCCGATCTATTTCACCATCCCATGAGGATTAAGTCTAAAAAAACTTTTCTCTGTTTTACTTTTTTTTTTCCTTAAGTTGCATTTCCGAGTTTATGTGAAAATCTTAGCTTTATTCTTATGCTGACATCCTCGTGGTAACATAAGTTGTGTTTTTTAACAACTGGAGATACTGGCTACTGCTTTTAATGGGAGATAGAGGTAGATGTAGATGTTTTTCTTTGGTTTAAAGATTGAGATTGAAGTCTCATGACTTTTAATGCTTGCTTTGAACTTTATTCTGACTTTGAATTGTGTTGACAGCAGTTGGAAATGTCTTGACTAATGATTTGTTTTTCAACTTTCCACTTCTCTTGGACTGGATGACTTGCATGACCTAGAAAAAACAAGATACATTTAGTGTGATCAAGCTTGTGATCTATGGGCTACATCATCAGCCACTGCAATATTTTCCTATTCTTTTTATTGGAGATAGGAAGGAGCAGCTGTTTGGCAGTGCATGAAGCACAGCTTCATTTTAGCAGCCAGATACTTTCATACTTTCAGGGTACAGTTGCAGCATGGCTTTTTTTTTTTTTTTTTTTTTTTTTTTTTTTTTTTTTTTTTTTTTTNTTTTTTTTAAATATGTGATGCTGAGGCACAGTTCCTGCTTTGAATGTATGCTGCAGCATGGCACTTGGCCACCTTAGTGCACTGAAGAAGACAAGACATCTGCAAGTTCTCACAAGTATAGCATGCTACAATCCTCACTTTTGCCAATGCCTTCTCTGTTTGTTTACCTTTCCCCCCCTATTTTGCACCTCTGGACTTTCTGCAATGTGATTTCTGCAATGTGATTTAAGTCTGCCATCTTTTGTGCCCTGCTTGTTGGTTGCTACTTCTGTCAGTGGAGCAGAGAAAATGCTGTCAGGTTGAATGTGCCAGTAAATGACAATGAGGTAGTTGAAAGGTGATAAAAAAATCTGTTTTACTAGAAAAAAAAGCTCCTTTTCCAAAAGATTTGGTAAAGGTAATATTATTGGACACTTTAAGAAAAATGGATTATGTCTGTATTCTGGCTGGCTACAGACGTGTTTAAGATGTATTTTCAGTTTAAGCCTACAGACTTCTCTTCTTTCCTGATGTTTGTCTTTGTTTTATGTGGGAAGCTGCCTCTACTTTTAATTTTCACTTTTTGTTGCTTACATTCTTTGTCTTCAGCTGTCTCCTAATGCCATTTCAAAAATCTCTTTGACCTTCCTCTTGCATTTTTCTTTCAACATGGCTGCCTAAAAAAATATTTAATTAGTTTTATTTTTCCTGGGAACACCTTCAATACCTACTTGACCTCTAACTAGGTATGTGGACTATGCAACACAAAGAATTGTGCCCTAGTGACACTTCTTTTCCCTCCTAATTACTGTCATTATCAGTGACATTTTCACAATTAGAAACAAAATTATTCTGTTTTTTTTTTTACTTTCAATTGTTTCTGGAACAGCTTTAACCTCTTCTTTGAATAATATTATAAGAGATTAAAGAACTGATAGAGAGAACACAGGCTGGCTTTTCATTCAAGCCAAATCAAGTAATGGTTTCAAGAAGCTGACCAAGCAACTTGCTGGAGTTGCAGACAGATAAGAGGTTTGGTTCCTGGTTTAATTAATGTTTTGTCCAGATTTTGCTGCCCTTTACCAAAACAAACCCTAATTTAGGAATTTGGTGGTATGTCTGTGCTTCCAGGCTGGAACAAAGAATTTTTTAGAAATGTGTCATGAAAGGAGGGCTGTGTTCTTGCTCTGAAACATAATATTTTGTACAGGTGCTATTGCTTACATTATAAAAAATGGAGGAGACAGGCAGGGGAAGTGTGTGCCAAACAGTACGTGCAAACAGTCACCTTATTAAGGAGACTGTCACCTTATTAAGGAGACTATCCCCCAAGACATTTGCATCATTAGGACTTCTGATAATTAAGATGAACTATATTTCAGTAAGAAGACAGCCTTCTGGCCAACTGACTAAGCAGATGCCAAGTGGAAGCAAATGATGCTAAGTTGAGCTCTCAGGCAATTAACAGAAATTAATGGACCAGGTATCTCCAGTCTGTTTCCTGTGGGTATCAGTTCAGTGTCCTTGCCCTTCCTGCACTTCCAGCTCAGATGAGTTTCAGGGGTTTAGCGCCTGAGGTTTCCTTATCAAAATTTGCTGGGAATTATCACCTGCTTAGCAGAGCTCACAGGAATTCTGTGGTGGATTAAAAATTTCACAAGATCCTGGAATTTTAATTGATTGAGTGGCAATAATTGAAGCAATTCTTGATGACAAGAATCCTGTTTTGACTCGTAGCATAATATTATAGAGGAAGCCTTCAAGAGGGACTTGCACTGAGTAAAGAGCTGAAACCTGTCGCTCACCATTTGGTCTAGTTTCAGCCTCATTTCAAAATGCATCTCCATATTGCCATAATTTATGAAGCTTCCTAATGTGTGAAGGAATTTCTTTCATGCCCTGTTTCTGACTGATGCTATGCCTCATGAACAGATTCATATGCCAGTTATTTATTTGTTTTTTGTATTTGTTGTATTTGTATTTTTTTATTTGTTGGACCCTTCCTTAAAGATATATATGTAGGTATGTGCAGAGTCTGTTTATGTGCAAGAGCATCTGATATTACAGAATAGGTAACAAAAGACATGGTCCTACCTGTCTTTTCTCTCTCCTGCTCCCTGTGACTTGCTATTTCCTCTTCTTTTGCAACAGAGTAATGCTTGACCCTCTCTCCAGTGAGCTGACTGGGGAGCTAAATTAAAAAGAAAGACACCCTGCCACTGTAGAAAGAAGTGGGTATTTTTGTGTCAGACTAGTGTACTAGTAGTAGAACCACTGGTCCGGAAAATACGGAAAGACCAGAGAAGAGGTGGTAGTTCATTCCCCATAACGATGTGGTCATTTTGGGCTGGCTTAGATATAATGTTAAACTACATCCTCAGCCTGCTTTGCAGGTGGATTACACTGTGCTGGAAACATCTTTGAGCCCACAGGGTATTGTAGTGTGGAATGGTTCCTGAGATAAACCGTGTTGTCTTGGGGGTTTTCTTTGGTAGCAGCTTCCTTGTATGAACATGCCTTTAGAGGAGTTGATGTAACAGAAAGGGACTGACAGGAGATACAAGCATGTTCCCTCAAGCCCACATTATCTTGTCATAGCTGAGGAGATAACCAGATACCAGAATGATAGGCCTTAATGTAATAGGCCTGAATAGAAAAACCCTCAGTAAACCTTCTCTTTGCATTGTTATGGGAAAAAACAGCTGGGCTTAGTTTGGAAGAGGGAGAAATCAACCAGAAAAAAATAAAGGTAAATAAAGAAGAAAAGAAAGATAAGTAAAATATTTCTCTTGAACTGGACATTTGGTTTAATTTCAGAATGCTAATCAGACCATTTAAATAAATAAATACAATAACACTTGCTTTCCAACAGTATACTAATGAAGTAAGCTATTATGATTTGTATAGGTGTAATTAAAGCATGGAAAAGCAAACATATCAGTGTAGTTGTTTAATAGTAGTATTCAATGAATAATAAGATAGACAGCTATGCACACATCACTGTGCTGCTCTGGTGAGTATTTGAAATTTTTTTCCAAAGAAAAAAAGTGGGGGCAAAATGCATTCTCGTTAAAGGATTTGTTGAATCTAAATTAAAAAATATTCTTCCACTGAAGAAAAAGTGACTGATTGCAATATTAGAAGTAATTCAAGTTTCTCGAAAGAACCTTTAAAAGGAGTGAGGCAACCAGAGGTAAGGTGTTCATAGTTCATAGACAAGAAAGACAATACAAAGGCAAAGATAGTATACTGAATAGCAAAAGGTTATGAACTTGGGTGACAAAAGTGCCATGAAGACTTGTAGATGGAATAACAGATGTTTTGTAGCTTTTTAATGATTGATTATTACATGAAGTAAATGAGGCATGAAGAGAAGTGCTTCATTAAATAACTGGAGAAAATTAAGCAACATATCAAAGGACCAAACTGTTTTGGTCTCTTTAGTGTTTCCAAAGAGTACTTTGAGCTTCAACAATGTTACTGGCTTGCTTCTGTTACCCGTTTTTTACTTTATATGTTAAAAAGAAAGAAATCATAAATTTTTCAGGCCAAGAAAAGTATAAACACCACAGATTTAGAATATTTAGCTGTGGGGGAAGTATAGGTAAGTATTCTAACTGCCTGTGAAGCAAGAACAGACAGAGACAGCAGGGCAAAACATTTTGCTTTGGCAGGAGAGGCTGTGTAGAAAAATTGTAGTTTTATCTTCTTTTAAGGTATTTTAACAGTTGTAAGCCCTAGTATTACTCATGGATTGGTCTGCAATGAGAAGAATTGAGGGAGTTCAAACAAGCTGTTTTACTTGCTGACTTTGTTTACCTTTGCTGATCATTTCCCCCACACATTAAAGTGATGATGGGATATGAAAAAAACTTCATAAGATGTATGTGGAATGACTTAATGAAGGTACAACATAATTATAGTTTCTTACTGCATCTACATTACATTAACCATTCAGGGATGTAAATCAACAGAAAATTAATCTGTTTTCAGCTGGTTAGCTTGTATTGCTTTGGCTCTGCAAAGAAGCTTTTGTTTTAAAACCTAGAGGTCTCCATTCAGGCATCAGAATGAAAAAAAGAAACCTTGATAATTTATAATCAAATGTGAAAGAAATGTGACCATACAGCCATGCACCATCCACACTGAAGGAAGATGTTGGATCATTAGTAGCTCTATGCAGAGGGCACTCATCTATAATGGATTACATGGACTGAAGCCTATGGGTTATTTCCAATGTCGTCCAGTATTCAGTGAGTAGCTTGACAGCTAGCAGCAGTTTCTTGGGGTTTTTTTTTTTTGTTTGTTTTTTTACTTCTAGAGAACATGATGGTGACTTCAGAAAACATTGCTGCTGGGCCAAAATCTTCTTAGTTTAATGAGTAGGCTTGGGAAGAGATGTAAGAATGAGAGAGACACTCCATATATCACTGAGCATCTAGCAATCTATACCTTAAGATTTATTGAGCCAGAGACTATGTCAGTGAATCATGTGTGTAATATCCATGACAAACCTTCTACATATTTGTCAAATAACTTCTGAACTTGTGTTTTTGCTCAATTGGGAGCAATGAGTTCCCACAATTTGCTCAAGTTATTCACAGAAGAATGTACCTCCCTCCAAAGCTGCTATTTCACTCCAAGAAATAGCAAGTCATTCCATATTAATCAATTTCATGTCACCTGTCATTTCATAAACATCTAGCATGTATTCCTTCAATCATCATTCCTTCATGTTGAGTGTTGCAGATTGATTAAATATTTCCATACAGGAAGTTGTCTTAGGTCTTCAATAATTTCTATTTGGCCTTTTCTCTGTCTTCTCTTCTGGCTCATCTCACAAGAGACAGGAAGACCAGATCTATATAACTTATTTTAGATGAGAGAACATTGCAGGTTTATGCAGTCACACAAGATACTATGTTTTCTTTGTGTTGTGTTCCTAGTAATCACTGATTTTTTTTGTCTGAATTGAACTGACATAGTCTTGAAATTCCCAACAGAATTATTATTCCTGTCTGATTACACTGATTTAGAGTCCATAAGGGATTCGTAAGGCTCAATGCAGTGCTTTGTATTTATCAGCTTTGACTTTATTTGCCATTTTATTTCTTAATTCTGCAGTATCTTAAGGAAAACAAAAAAAGCTGGATGTGACTATTCACAAAATACCTGCAGCCATTTAGCACAGCAGATAAGGCTACTGCTGCTTTAATTGGACCCATCACTAAAACTCCATCTTTTCTTACTGGCATTGTAGGTAGACATATGACTTAGTGAATATTTAGGAAATGGGGTTAGTCTCAAAAGGAGAGTTGTAGAAACTCCTTTGAGAATCTCTGAACCTTTAGGGTAAGGTGCTGTCCTTGGAAATGGTGAGTCTCTGCACAAATTCTGACTCCAGTCAGACAAGAGGAATGGATGTGGAATGTCCTTGTGCTGAGAGATTAAGTGACTTCTCTATAATCCTGAACTATGTTCTGAATGTGCCTCTTTATTATCTAGTGCCTCACATGCAACTCGGCTGAAAAAACAAAACATCATTTTGGAAATGTTAATGTAAATGTTTTTTCTTGCAGCTATTTTCTGAATTTGGATGAACTTTTTTCTCTTAACCTTCTCATCTTTTATTGTTTTGCTACACACATACACACCCATCCTTTCCTCCCCATAAAGAAATGCAACCCCAGCCTCAGCCTCTTTAGCCCATTTCCTTCCAAAGGAGAAAGATTTTTTGTGTGCATGTGTATATGGAGTTATTCTGTTTTCAATTTATAAGTCACCAACTTAAAAAGGTATAAAATATGTGTGCATTAGATTGGTTTGTGGTACCTCTATATTCTTGACTGTAACCAAAGTTAACCTTAAAATAGGTTTCCTGTACTTGTGTGGCCTTGAGAAAGGATTATCTGAACACTGGGAAAAAGCCAGAATTGGCTTCATGCTCAGGATTGCCTAGCCCCTGAATTTTCACTGGCTGAATGTGGGTAGTAAGGAGAAGGATTGGCACCCTGAGAATATGCCTCAGAAGCTGTGAAAAGAGGCTGTGCTTAGAGATACAAATTCTGCTGATCGCTGACTTCTCGGTATAGTGACAAAGAACTCCTTAGAGTGAAACTCCAGTGAATTTTGGAAAGAAAAACACTATGTTAAATTAAAAGGAGAAGGTTTAGGGGATTTTCTTTTAAATGTCAAAATGCTATGTTGTGTTTATCTATTCTGAATATTTCTATAAGTCCAGCTTGCCTTTCCCATTACAGGTTATGGACGAAGGTGAATAACAGATGAAGGCTTTTTTGAGAGCAGGCAAGATTATGCATATTGAGAGGTGGAAGCCTAAATAGAGTTCAGTGGGGCAGCTTCACCAGTCCTCTGACTGAGTTGACAAAAACTGATTTTTTAATGCCCCAAACTCACATTACTCAGAGGGATAGCAAGTCCTGTGAGAGAAGTTTCCTTTTAAAAGTAAACAAACCATCCAGATTCTTCAAGGAACTATCACACATTAAAAGTTTGAGGCAGAACTTTAGAAACCAGCAGGAAGAATCATGACTTTCCTTGTCTTCATCAAAAAGAGGGCCAACAGAGCAAAATTGCACAAGTTTGTTTCCCCAGGATGGCATGCTTTTGTTACCAACACATACGTAAAATGTAAAGGCTCCTTTAAGCTATTGCTAATGTCTGTTTAACTGGTAATATGGTGACAACTGATTTATTTTTGTCTCCAAATCTTTTGTAATGCAGTCTTAGGTGCTTGGTTCAACATGCAAAACCGTCAAAAACCCAGCCTTCAACAAAATGCCCATTATGCACAGGCCATCAAAATGTAATAAACAACATAGGTTACCTGTGCAATATTTGAAGGTAGCAATTTCCACAGTGGTGCATATTATTATAAACTATATTATTACCAGTGGATCTTGTATTTGGAGAGAAAAGCCATACTGTACAATTTCTATCCTAATAATTGCTTCTCTTATTATTTCTGTAGAGTTGTTGGTTTTGTTTGCCTTTCTTTTGCAAATACAAAAGGCTGGTTCCAGAACTTTCTGTGTACCAGCCCAGCTTAAGTACATGTTGGTTAGTATCATCTTCAAGAAATAAAACATGCAGTAGCAGAATAAGAAGCTGTACATTTTTGTTAAATTTGCTCATCAAAAAATTGATAAGATAACTTAGAATGGTTAAAATAAGAAAACAAAAACATTGTTTTTAAATGAATGTCTGTGTCAGTTCAAATAAGATGCAAAATTTAGGCTCTTTTACTGTACTCGAGGAGTTTCTATTCCAGATTCATATTGATACTTGGAACCTTTTTTCAACAAAACAAAGATAACAAGTTTTAATCAACTCATATAAAATCATAATATATCATAAAAATCTTATTAGCATGCAGAATTGGTGGGGTTTTCTGTTCTGATTTGTTTTTCTAGAAATTTCTTTCAGACTTTTCATCACATTCAGAACCCCTTTGGCAATGGGGTGGATGGCAGTTGCTTTGTTACCCTCATTCCATAGGTATTCCTAAATATCTGTTCAGGTGCTGTGGCAAGGAACTTTGGCCACCTCTATCCCCCTGCCCCTTCTGAGGCGGCTTTCATGGTAAAAGCAGATGTAGTAGCCAGCACCTTCTTAAAACATAATATCAATCCTTGCCTTCCCTTTTCCCCGCTCTCAAGAGCCTGAACTTGTACTTCCATTTCTCTGCTGACACGGGCTTTTGTCTGAAAACACTGGGAGTTGCTGCAGGGACCAAGGAGAGCAGGGAACTTCCATGTGCGCGCCTGAAAGATCAGATTTAAACATAAACCACTGTGAATGTAGTGTAGAGGACTGCAAACAACAATGATGGTGGGAAGTGGAGGAGTAGGGTTGCCCTCTGAGGTGTGTTAGATGATGTGTGTTTCACATGTGTGATGTAAAACTGTGGTGTAAAACCATTTTAGTTTCTGTTGCTTCATTACATAGATTGAGGGAAGTGTCTTAGTGCCTCCTAAAATTAGTCCCCTTCTCTGTCATTCCAGTGGGCTGCCTTCTGGCATTTTTGGCAAGAAATATTTGGACATGCTGTAATAAGAAATGTGAAGACATTGCTGGTGGGAACATCTATATGTGCCTTAAAAAACATTATGAATAGAAAGAGAGGGATTTGGGCAAGAAAATAGCACCCCAAAAATAAGTCTTCTCAAAAGTGGTGATGGATTCTGTCATTTCTCCCCATAGATCTGCATAGGCTGAGCACACACACAATCTCTCTAGATAATCATTAATGTGTAACCCTTATATTACCTTGTATCAATTTTTCCTCTGATGGTAGTATTCAAGTGATGTTAGAAAGCTTTTACCATCCATTAAATGGGATACCTGAGAAAGAACTTTGCAGAATGTCTTGCAAGCCTGAAGGGGAAGGTTTTNCCCTCTGTGTATCAAAGATTTAACCCACGGTTTGGGTTAAGGGTTGCAGTAAAATCAGTTTCACCTCTTACAGGCTTAGGTTTCTGTTTTTGCTATTAAATACAACTGTAAATGCTTGGAAGCCAAAGCCATGGCAGCTTCTCCTCTCATCTGCAGCTCCTGTAGAGTTCAGTACTCTTCTGGTACAAGGACATGTACAGCTCATTGCATTCACTGAGCATGATACAATTTTAACGCCTGTCTCGTGATGCTGCTATCCCAACAGCATATGACACATTTTTCTCTGCCATTTAAAAGGCATGCAGGAGAGCTGGTAATAAAAATTTGTGCGAGTGTTGGCAAGTTATAATGTGACTTCCAAAATGAGGCATACAGGAGAATTCCAGGACAGACAGGAGGGCTGTCTGGGTGAACCTTTTTTAGCTTTCAAGTTTTATGGATAGGTAGATCTCATGAGATGTAAGTCTGTGTTAGTTAGTTAGTCTGTTTGTTTGTTTGTTTCTTTTTTTCTTTTTTCTTTTTCTTTTTCGTTTTTTTTTCCTTTTCCTCTTTTTATTTTTATCTATTTATTTATTTTTTGTTCCACTGATTCTGCTGAAATGCTCTGATTTGGTTGCAGATGTTTGAACTTTTTGAGTTTGATTATAAATATGTCACTGTAACTTTTGTCCATCAGAAAGTTTCTGTATTTGGATGGTTTGGGCAATAAACTGAGTGCATGAGCATGACTACAGCATCAGCAGATATGAGAATAATGCAAAAAGCTTCACAATCTCAGTTTACTGGACCAGTTCAGACTTAAAATTAAATAAAAAAATTAAAGTAATCCAAGTACTTAGAAAATAAATATATTCCCATCACACATTGCATCACCATGTAAAAGAAAATTTTGGAATCTCTAAATATTTTGTTCTTCTTCAGGCATTCTTTCTGTAATCTCAACTTTTACTCCTTCTCACCATTGACAGCATGTGGATGTGCATGCAATCTCAGTATTGTCAAATTGCAAAGCCTTGTAGATTTAAGAGTAATTCTTTCTTGGGGGGTACCAATTTTGAAGAAGGCATTCAATTTTGTTCTCAGCCTGCTGGTTCCTGACAATGAAGCAGATAAAATATTTCTTTCCAACAGTAATCTCAACACTGTGATCTCGAGGGCATTACTGATAGATGTGGATAATGAAGTCATTGTCATCAACTCTTTGCTGGAGACATTTCTACAGCTGACTCATTTATGCTAACTGATTTTTTAATTTTTTTATTTAAAATTTGAATATCTTCTCATTACAGGCACCTCTTTTTCTTACACTTATTCATTTTTCCTCTAGGAATGTGCTGCATAAATGTCTTTAACACAATGCAATCTTCTTGACAAAATGTGTCATAATTTTCTAATTGATTCCCATAGTAACATAGCCTACTATCATTCAAAAAATAGGCATGTGTCCTGATCATAAATTGTGTAGAGAGATGACATATTCCAATTTTTAGACAGACTTTTTTTTGGTTTTATATGTAAGCTGGGCATGTTCTTAACCTTGTTTACAGTTTCTGCTGACAATGCTCAAGCTGCACACTGTTTCTTTTTTTTTAAAGGAAGATAATAAAATGAACGTGGTGGTGTTTCAAATCAAGGTGAATAAAATGCCACAGTGATGCATAGGACATAACATCACTATGCAGAAGTTAGCAGTTTTCACTGTTGAAATAATTCCTATTTCAGCACTTTAGGTGGTCACTAACTGCCACGTCACCTAAATTAAATACATTTTAGCTGAATGAGCTTGCAGACTTTGTTGTATCCGTGACACAAACTTTATATATTAGGTGCTCAAAGTTAAAACAGTGGCTTGAAGAGAGCTTGTGACATACTATTCCTGTTCACAGTCCCCAAATTAGAGATATTATGTTGAAATATGTCAGTACCCTACCTAAACCAGGACTGTGAGCTTGCTGTTCAATTTGCCATTTCTGTTTGTTGCTGTTTTTCTCCAGTGACTGATTCTCTAGGCAGTTACCTGAATTTCAATGTTATATTTATTTTTAAAGTTTATTTAAAATTGATCCTTTCACTTTTTCCATTTCATGTAATAAAAGACAATGAAAATGGTCTTGCACATTCTCTGAAGAGAGTTGGATAAATCACTTGATACCACCTGGTCACTAAGCCATTACTTAAAATGAGTTCTTTTGTTCCAGACAACTAACTCTCTTAATTAAAATGTAACATTTTGTGGGTATTGCGTCTCAATCTCCGGACTAGCAGCTAGTGCCTAATACTATGCTGTTGTGATAAATTCTATTTTAAAGTCACAGAAATGGTTTTCTGAAGTCACAGAAATAAAGTCTGCTGAAGTGGAATTAGAAAAAAAAGAAGAATTTGAGAAAAACCTTTATAGCAGAATCGTAAATCTTGAGCTGTTCAAGTTTCTCCATGCAGCCACCATCACTTATGGTTATGGGACAGCAGCTGAGATAAGTTAGAATTAGTTTTAGATTGTGTTGGAGTTTGGTTTGGTTTTGGCTTTAGGATTTGTTTTTGTTTTGTTTTGTTTTAATAAAGGCAGGCCTTTATATGGAACACTTCACTGTAAAAGCCTACTGATTTCTACCTGAAGATGTAATTCTGTGGTGTAGTATGTCAAACTTAGTTATTTTATAAAAAAAGTCTTTGCTGCCTTCTCTATCATACAGTGCCTTCTCCAAGCTGTACCTGTATAAAACAAAGATGGGAACAATAGAAGATTTCCTATCAGAAAAAATTGACAATGTACAATTATTAACAATGTGGAAAAGTAAAATATCTGTTAAAATGAATTAAACTTGATAACCAGAGACATTTTTGTCCACTGCGAGAAAAAAAAATAAGTTTGTTAGGAAAATGGTAAACGAGTTCATGAACTAATAGAAAAGCTAAGCAATCGCTTGGGAAATTATTAATTAAATGGCCAAGACTTGTGAGAACTCCAGAGGACCTGCAGCTGTTTGGGTTTTTATTGTGTTAATTTCTCAGCAGCATTTGATCTTGCAGTAGTGGAAGTGATTGTAAAACTTCTCTGAGGTGAGTTATTTTGAGGGCTGCAGATGGTTTAAGAAAGTGTGCCTTCCTGCAGCCTCTGCAATGTGCCCTGCCCGGCAGTCGAGCTCAGCCTCCTTTATTCTGATGTTTTTCAGATGCATTGTGTCTTTTGGGCAGGAGTAATCTGTGTAGCTGATGTATAGTATGTCTGGCTGAGAATAAGCTTGCACTTGTTCTTCTCCTTTGTCACAAGAATAAGGTGGGCTGCTGAGGCGAGAAAAGCAAGTACTGCTATGTGGTGTGCAGGCAAGAATCCCATGAGCTAAGTGCCTAATGGCAGCATTTCTCACCTAAGGCTGTGTGTGTCTGCACCTATGAACTGGGTAGTTAATATTGTCCTGATGTAATTTTGTTTATTGGAGTTCCTGTGTGAAGTCTGATTAGTGGTTACGAGGTCTTGGAGCAATGTAGACCTAGAAGTGTGTTTTTAATCATTCCGAAAAAGAAAATATGCCACATTCTTGATTTTTTGGCTTTGGGTTTTTTTTCAGTCTTTTTGCACTTCCTAGTTTTCAGAAGCCAAGGAGAGTGGTCATCTCCCATTACCAAACTCTCCTAAATGGGTTGCACAAACTATTTGAAGCATAGGCTTTTGAGCTTTTTTATTTGTCTTGGATGTGTTGTGCTGCAAAACCACTAAGGACCAAACTACTCTCTAGAGGTGGAGCACGCAGGGTGGCAGACTCAGCTGTGAGTGTAGTCTGTCATGTACAGAAGGAGAGACCTTGAGATCTTGTTGGAAATTTAAAAACAAACTGCATATGCTTTCTGTGACTTTAACGGTCATGATACTTTTGCTGTTTATCAGGTCTGTGCTTTCAGCTTGGCACCCCTCAGTCCTCTGCACTGACCTGCTTTTTAACTGAGCAGAATAAATTCTTATCAGGCAGATACTGTTTTCTGTAATGCTTTCCCCTTAGTTGGCACAGTCTCCTGTTTCTGTTAATACTCCTTGTGTTGGTGCTGAGGAGTGGCAGGTCTTGTCAGGCTGCTGACAGCCAGGTGTCCTTGCAGACAGGCCAAGTCCAAAATAAACTTATTTGTTAAGTTTATTTTCCCTGTCATAGCAGTACTTCCTTAAAATTTTAGAGAGTTTCTAGTCTGTGTTAAAGATATGCCACATGAAGAATGATTTTTGCAAAAATAAAAAATCTCCAGTGTTTGGGCTCAAAGCCTCCATGGTGTGTTTTTATTTTCAATCTCTTCGTAATTCATTTTGTCACTACCTTCATGACTACGTAATTTCTTTTAGTTATACTTCTTTGGAAGTGTATGAGAAACATCTTCAATTTCCCCCATAACTTATAATTTAGAGAATGCCGAATATCCTACTGTTACTGTTCTTCAGTTACTTTTCTCAATGTTCCTTTTGTAGCTTAATACTCTATTTGAATTTTTTCAGTCACTACTTCTTATTAATTCTTTTTTTTCTGCAGGATTAACCAGGTTTTAAGACCAAGAATGTCTTAAAAGGTCTTATTTCCCTGCTAATACTTGACTGCCGTAACTTTTTCTTCTAGATGTCATTCATGGTGTCCAAATTTTAAACAAATATTTCTACTTCTTCTTGTTTTCAATACTTTTTAAAACACATGAATCTCTAGAGCAGTATGTAATCTTCCAGTACACAAAGAGTACTGAAGCAGTGTAGCTTTTGCAAGGAATTGGCAGCCTGCTTCCCTGTGCCCTTCTGCCCCCATTTCATGGGTCTTCTGAAGCAACTTTGCCACAATATGTGCAATCTGGAGCCCAGTGCACAGGCATGCTTCTCCACAGGTCCTATTCCTGGCAAGCAGGGATTTTCCCCTTATTCCTCTGTGACTTGTGTGTCTCTGATTGCCTGGGTGTCTCATGCCTGGGACCCCTGGTCCCACAGGGCTTCCTATAGCAAAGATTGTGCTCTAACTTTCCATAGCCAGTGTGGGTCAGGCACTGAACCTCAGCTGAATTGAGCTAGAAAACCAGAGATCTTGTAAGAAAATATGCAGACATGTTTAAAAAACTTTGCAAGAAATTTCCTTAGAGGAGGAAATGAGTTTGGTATAGGTGGGAACTGAGTCAGTCTTGAGTCATTTGTGGAGACATCTTTGCTATACTCCCTAGAACATCCAATATTAGCTGTATTTACATAACTTTATATTTTTGTTTCATTGAATTTTTGCAAACTTTAAAGGAACTTTGTATTCTTTTGGTTGACCTACTTTCTTGATAGCTTATGGTGTAATTAAAACATTTGGGGAGGTGAGGCTGAATTTGGGCTTCTTATAATGAATGAATGCTTTTTTATACTTGTAAAAATTAAGCTTTTTATGATTCCCCTTGTTGTGTGTATTGGGTTAAGCAGTTAATACTCATCAGCATACCAAGTGTAAGGCTTGGTGTGAGATATTTCACAGAGCAAGTTGAACATGCTGTCACCAGAGGGAAGGCACAGTGTGTGCATGAGTGGAGGGGACTTAAAGGCCATTACTGCAGAGCATTCATGTGTGCAGGTCCTGTACGAGTGGGATGAGAGTGGATGAAGGCATGCACCTGCTCTGAGTGCTTGGGCTATGTGGTGACCAACCCTTCCTTCCCACCTCTCCAAACCCTTCTGCTGTGCAGCAAGAGTCTCTTGGTACCTGTTACGCTTATCAAAATAAGACTCTTGTAAATAAGTTTTAAAAATAAGACTTTATCAGGCATGCATCCGGTATTAGCTTTTCCTCCGAAATGGAACAGTATGTAGAATTCTGGGTTTTTTAATTTTTTTCCTTTGAACTGATCATAAACAGTATATGATTGTCAGTAAGATACAAATGAAACTACCTTCCTTTATTTTAAACTTAGGAAGTGTTTAATCTTGGAAGGCAATGTAGTATTGTGTATGTCCGTTACTTGAGAATATTGGAAATTTTATGTATATTGGTGGCTATACTAATAACACTAATGACGTTTTCTGGCTATTTTTTTCTGCCTGTGAATGCATAAATATTTGCATACAGTATTTCATATTAAAAATATGACACAACCACTTAACTGTGGGGAGACTGGTAGAGGAGGTTGAAGCTGCGTGCTTATTCTCGTCATTGGTGCCTAAATATCACACTGCATTTAATATGCAATGTCATATACATACTGATGTGAGCATAATGTACTGCTAGTAGCTCAGCAGAATGAGAACTTAGTACTGACGAAATGTCAGTCTTAATTTTTTATTACCTTAGCTGTGGGCATTTTATGTCAAAACCAGAGCTGACCAAATACTGCAACATGTTATGCATGAAAACACTTTCATTTATTTAATGTCTTGCAGATGTACAAGTGGTCTTTAAAAGATAGTCTTTCTGAGATGTTAGTGGTCATGAAAACTAGAGGAGCTTTGATCAGATTTAACACCTTTATACACTGGCTAAAAATACATGGTCAGAAAATGAGTCAGTAATTAAACTAGTTACATTGGATAAGGAATCTTAAATTTTGTGCTTGGCAAAGGAAGAAATGAAACCATGCAGGGTCTTTGATCAAACTTTTTAGGGTATCTTTATTACCTATTAAAATAGTGATTCTACTGATGAGTTCAACTATTTATGGGCTGAAATATTTTTTCATAAATTATTGTTTAGAACCTTATGGCTTTACACAGACTTCATGACTGAAAAAAGAGGAACTGAGCTCAAGGAAAATTGATTGCTAGGTGTCCTGGTTTAGGGCAAATTTGTGAGGAAGCCTCCAAATGGGATTTCTCTGGGAAGCAAACCCAAACAGACCCTGCCCTAACTGGTCTGGGGAAAAAAAATCACCTTAGAGAAATGTGGAAAAAACTGTTTATTTAAGAAACAAAATGCCCACAGGCATAAAGAACGAATAATATGAAACAATAAAACCTGTCACTACTCTGAGGAGAGATGGCAAAATTGCCATGGGTGCCGCTCGGTTGGCTCAGTCTCTTATCAGTTCCTACGGCACTGGAAACGCTGTCCTGGGCCCTGTGGGCTGCAGGCATGAGATCCCAGTGTCTCTCTGGGCTTTTAAATTCAGGACAGGTTTAAACAGTCCCAAGAAAAAAGAAAAACAAAAACAGTCCAGGGAGCTTCTCTGCCTTAGCTATCTAAACTAACTAAAAGCAAAGGAAATCTCTGTCCCACTGTCTGTCTGTGTTCAGACGAGCTCTGTCCAGGAGCTGGAACTGTGAGGGGAATGCTGTTTCTCAAAACAAACCCCTCGCTTCTCCTTCTCACTGCTTCACTCTCAGAACCAGTCTTAAAGGCACAGAACACAATGTCCAACATAAACAGAACAGACAACTGGGGATACAAGCATCATAAAGTCACCCTACGACACTAGGAATGCTGTGTGCCTTTGCCACATCTCTTCATAATAATTGAGGAAGGTGAATTCTTTTTGGTAGAAATAAAGGGCACAGCTCTCTAGTTGGGTTGTAATGATCAGGGCAGAGAGAAGGTGGAGGGACATTACTGTGCTGCCTCACCTGGCTTTGGGTCTAGGTGACTGGAAGCCAAAAATGGATCTGAGTAGGAGCCACCTGCATTGGAACATACTGACAGGGCCAGGCAGGAGGGAAGCTGCTGTGGTGAGTACCTAGTGAGCCTCAGCTTCCTGCAATTCTTCCTCTAATCCAGTCTCCAAACACCTAAGCCATCACCTGGCTTGGCTGAGGCTGAGTTTTTATGTTGTTTATAAGCCAGAACAAACTTCTTAGAGGGTGATTTTCTTTAGGGTACTTTTTCACTCATCTCCTTTTATTTTTCTTGCCTCATATAAGACGTTTTTCATTTTTGGCAGACTGTCTTCTCAGGGCACTCTGAAACTGGGTTATTTACTACAGGTGGACCCAGATTACTGGGGTAAAAAAAGCCAGCAACATATACTTCCTTGAAGAATGTAAATTGTGTTTTAAAACTCACTGAAAGAAAAGTATTGTTGAGATGTGTGATATTTTCTAAGGGAATGGCAACAAAAACATTAATAATGGCTTTGTTTTATCTTTTGTAGCTATCGGTTCCAATTTTTAAACTGTAGAAGTTTCAGATTGCTGTATATACGAAAGGAAATTGTGATTTCAAATTATAATTGGAGATGTGGTTATAGAATAATGAATGGGAATAATTAATAGAAAGCTAATTGGGTAACATCAGAAAAGTTTATCCTGGTATATTGGGATTGCATGCTTCAGTTGATACTTAGTGTACTTTTGGGATTTCTGGTTGCACCTCACCTCTGGTTCTGATTGTATATTGTATTATGAAGAATATTAATAATGCTGCAGAACAATTACTTGTTCATTTGCTAACTGATTAAAATTCATGCATAATTTATTGGAACTAGGAGAGACTTTATAAATAAGTCTCCTTGGCCTCAAGAGCTTAAAAACAAAATATGTATGCTAATATAAGAATGTGCTTTACTTCTTAACATAAGAACTTAATAGGCAATGGTCTCATTAATGTGAGGTTTTATTTGTGATAATCGTGCTCTTAATCAAAGTGTATGCTTCTAAACATAGCCATATGTTTTAGAAATTTATAACTTGGAGCTGGTAGTGCATCATGCTCATCGGTGATGATGTTTTCTACTATAATATACACTGACCTTAGAATACATGAGTTTGACATTTATTATGTTAGCTTCACAGCAGATAGACTGCCCTCATTATGCCCAGCTGCATTTCTGAGCTTTGATGCAGGTAGGGATCTAAATTAATGCATAAGCACCTATTGCCAAAGTCATAAGCACACCTATTGCCAAAGAGGGGTAAACCATTAATAATTAATTGAGGTACTTTCTATAGTTCTGTATATCCTGAAGCAGAAATGGAAACACCTTGGAGCATTCACCTTTTCACTCTGGAAGGAAAAAATCAGCTCCCATTACAGCCTCCATGACATGGCTACAGACTTTCTGTTCTCCAAACTGAGTTGTTTGAGAAGCAACGAATTTAGAAAAAAGTCCCCAAGACATATGCCAAAATCTGGGAAATTTGGTTGCTTATAGAGCTGGTAAATATACGGTTTTTTAGCAAGCTGTGGTACCTGGAAGGGAAGCTTTGCTGCTGGAAATAGAGAAGCAGGCAGAACCAGGGGGTCACTAGCTCAACTTCACCAAGCAGGGAGGATGGGAAATCAAAGAAAGTCCATCACTCCTTACCACGTGTTCTGTCATTGACACTGGTGGGATCATCTCTGGGGGCCAGAATATGTGCAGTGTGTTTGTGTCTTAACTTCTGTTGTGTAGAATGTAAGAGTCCCCTGCTAGGGAAGCCTTATGGTCTGGGGTTAAAAGCTATTTTTAATGTACTGGCCGTGAAATCCCCTCTACCTGCTCAGAGTTGCTGATTTGTTAGCTCTGCATTGCTGCTGTGTGAAACCCCAGTGTGCACTGAATTTAGCATTGTTGCCTAATTAACTGAAACAAATTAGCTGAAATATGAGCCATCTGGAATGAAAATGAACCTTCCATGTTTATCAGTGAATTCGTTTTATTAGAAAAATACTTGTTGCTTGTGATTGTTTCCTAAAATAAATCATGCTGAGGCAATGTTTCTATGTTAACATTTCTCAGGGTAGGGGGGACCACCCCTTCCTGTTTGGTCTGTCATTACCTTTTTCGCTTTGCAGCTGCATTGAAATATGTAGGCAGGCAGAAGCTGATGAGAAGAGGGGAAGACAAAAGGCAACACACATCCTATTGTTCAAGTTTCAAAATCAGTAGTGACTTACTAAAGAATAAGATATTATATGTTGTTGCCATATGTCTTTATTTTGTCATTCTCCTGGCAGCTTTGCTCAGTTCTGAGTATTCTGAATGCCTGTAATAGGCATCTGTATCCTTTTCCCTAACTGCATCCAGTGGATTTCAGATTAACTGCAGTGATACTCATTTTTAAGAATATTCTGTGCAGGGGTAGTGTATCATCTCTTGCAGCTCTTTCTATAAGGGAAGTGCAAATGTGGCTTCAGTCAATAAAATAAAATCTCAAGTTATTGGTATAGTAAATTATATAAATGAGCATAGGTTTTTTTCAGAAAAAAAAAATCCCAAGCAGCAGCAATATATAAATCAGGCAGTATTTTGTGGTCTCTAGCTGAGGTTTTTGAAAGGAAAATATAGCATTGAGCAGATGCCAGTAGTGCACCACTCACTTCCATCAGCTGCAATTCTTCTCAGCTCTTCTTCATTGATGTCAGTTTGAATTTGTTTCTGAGGTTTGGAACCTTTACTGACCAAACTCTGACAACTTCCTGTGTAGAGAGCCCTCCTCTTTGTGGGTTTTCCAGCTTTTGTTTCATCGCTGGCTTATTTTGTCTCCCCTGCAGAGCCCCCTCGGCCCATAGCTCCCCCGCAGCTGCTGGGCGTTGGCCCTACGTACCTGCTCATCCAGCTGAACGCCAACTCCATCATCGGGGACGGCCCCATTATCCTGAAGGAAGTGGAGTACCGGATGACCTCGGGCACCTGGACCGAGACCCACGCTGTCAACGCACCGACGTACAAGCTCTGGCACCTGGACCCCGACACCGAGTACGAGATCCGGGTCCTGCTCACCAGGCCGGGCGAAGGGGGCACAGGGCAGCCAGGACCCCCGCTCATCACCAGGACCAAGTGTGCTGGTGAGTGCTGCTCTGGGAAAATTCACAAAACATCCAAAACTTTTTACTTTATGTCTTAATAGATTGGCAGGCCTGTTGGCTACAATTAACTTGTATCACGATTTGAGGATCCCCAAGTTTCTGGATCAGTAAGGATTTGCTGTGTCTTCTTCTTTTCCTGGTCATTGTCTAGGTTGCTAAGCCTTGGATTAGGAGGCAGGAAGTAAAAATCTAAGAAAACATTTTGTTTCTCCTCATGTAAGGAAGGGGACCTCTTGATTTCTGGAAAATCCTGACCTCCTTGTTTCTTCACCTTCATATTTTCAGTTACAATTTAAGTAAACTTGCATATAAAGTAAATTGCATGGGAAAAAAATACGTTTAAGGAATAGAATCATGAAAAAAAAAAAATGGCGTGCTTTGCATAACTTTTCTTTTCCCAGGCAGTTATGTATGGCCTGACAGAATCTCCAAGAAGTAAGATACAAACATTGGAATCTGTAGCTGTGACTGCTCCCCAGGGTAGTGGTCAAAGCAGCAAGCCTACGAGAGTTAAAGAATTGTTTGATCAATGCTCTCAGGCTCATGCTGACTCTTGGGGCTCTCCTATGCAGGACTGGGAGTAGGACTCGGTGTTTATTGTGGGTCCCTTCCAACTCAGGGTATTCTATCATTCTCTAAATTGTAGAATACAACTGAAAATGCAAATAACGTGGTTTTTTTCATTTTTGACTACTATCACCAAAATCATGTGCTGTGAAGCCCTGCAGTTTGGTTCTGGTTTCTCAGAGTGCCCCTGCATGGCCAACACCAAGAAGATGAAGCAATATCAATTTCTTTTATATGCTGTTCCTTCTAAAGCTATCTGAAGTTATTTTAATCTCAGCTTTCGCAAGAAGAAAGATAATACCTACATCTCCCAGTTACAGGGGAGAAGACTTCTAATTTGAATCTCAGACTGTGAGGAAAATAAGCATAAATCAAATTGTGGTGTTTTCCCTTCCAGTCTCAGGCCTTCTAGAGCCTGACAGCATTTTAAAGTTGGCACAATATTAGATTTAGCAAAGAGTGCTGATAACCATCTATTGAAAATTGCATTAAAGTAATCAGAAGGACAAGCGAGAGTCTCAGGTTTCCATGTGTCATGTGCATATATGGAGATGTGAATCAGAAATAGGCATAGTTTTTTCACAAGCTGAAAACAGATCTCTAATGGATGACCACTCATTTTGTTTACTTAAGGAAGAGTGTCAGGATCTGGATCAGAAGCCAGAAATTCTAGCAGACTAGGTCAGTGGGTATGAATTCCAGAAAATTAGAGAATCTTTTTTAAAGTTCCTCATAGTACTGTCAAAAGTTGAAGCACGAAGCCAGAGTAAGAGTAAACTGAAGGCATCTTCTGAAGTTTGTGATGGTTTTTATAATTTAGTCTGTCTTTCCAGTGAAGTAGAAAGATTTACATGTCTGTCTCAGTTAAGGTGTTAGTCTTTGAGATCTAAGTAAGGTTAAAGTATCGGTTTATTGCAGAGAATTGGTTTAGACATTCTTCTGAAAAAGTAGGAATTGGAAAACTGCTTCTGTTTTAAAGAGCCTGAGCCGAGAGTAACAAATTGAAATGTTCAGGTTGTTTTCCTAGCACTTGTAAAAAGGTAACTTAATTTACCCAGGTTGTGACAGAGTAAAGATTTTTAGTGGGAAATGAAGTAATGAATTATGTGATGTATTTTTAGAAGCCTGTTAGGGGAAAAAATGTTATTGTGGATTTGTTTTTATTTTTAATTTTTTTTAGCATAACACTCGCATGTAAGGCTCCAAAATCTAATCTGTCTTGAGGAAAAAATTCAACTGAATTTATTCCACTATGAAATTAAGCAGATCAAAAAAATACTTGAGCAGAAAATTCTGAACTTTCTGTGACAGCATTATTTTAATAATAATAAAATTTCAAGCTGTTTACCTTGGAGTAAGGCTGATTCTTCTTATTCCATAGAAGCGATTGTTACTATCAGCTAGTTTCAGTTAGATGAAGGTGTGTCAGCAAGGGTTTGAGAAGACTGAAATATTGTGCCCAGCATCAGGGATGAGTCAGGGACAGAAGGAGACTGAACACCTTGCTGCCTCCTCACCTGTCTGGAAAATGAGACAGACCTTCCTTTTCTGCAGTGTTCTCCCAAGACTTCTGATAGATAACTGCAGATCCTTGTCAATATGATTTTCTTGGTTGTATGTATTTATATTTTGCTTGTAAAAGGCAAATTATGAACATAAAAATTAGTCTCTTCCAAAGAGAAGATTTATAAGAAAAGGCAAAGGTAATAATGGAATATCTCACCCTGCAGTGTCTGCTGCTGCCAGTATTGTACCAGTGACTGGCAGGTGATTTACTGTGCTATATTAGATGACATGTCTGCAGCAATATCTTCTTTCTGGAGTTTCTTCAATTATTCCTAATTCTCATTTCTGACAAGCTCACTTATATTTCAGACAGATACTTTCTTTTCTGTCAATGTTCTTTGTCAATTTTGTCTTTCCATAAGTTTTATCCATATTAGTTCAAATTCTGAAACAAGTTAAAATTGATTATCTGCTCAGTATTAGATGGAATGGTGGGAAATAAATTAATTTTTAACATGAATTTTCACTACTCTACAGAGATTAAAAAGTATGCATTAGTGAATGTGGATCTGATGAAACTGTAAGGATTAAAATTTACATTCCAAGTAGCAGCAACAGCAAACTCACTGAAAAAATAATGAGAATAATCTAGTATTCTGCTTGCTGTTTGTTTAATGCTTAAGCAAATATCATCATTGTTTTCAGATGAAGTTTAAAATACTTTTTCCCTATAATTCATTCAGTATTCATAATTTCATGCTATTTCTTAATAAGATGATATTGATCAGTTGTCCTGTGTTTGCTGGAGATGTATTCTACTCCTTAGTGATTTGAGTGATGATCATGCTTACCTCATTGTCATACGTGCACTTTCATTATTAGATATTTAGATAATTTTCTGTCTTCCTTATAGCAAAATTAGTGTCTGGTGACTCATTTACTAAATGTTCTCACTAATGCTAAACAAAATTGTTCTTTAATGAAGGGATAATTCTTCCACTAGTTAAGTCCTCTGACAGCCTGTTTGTCTACCTGGCTTTTCCCAGGTAATATTTCCTGTGCTGAAGCTCAGGCATTTTGTTAGATGTGTTGTTTTATCAGCCTGTGATTAAAGATAATGCTGAGCAATCAAATATATGAAACCACTGAGTGTTTTTAAATGGCTGAAGTCTGAAACATCTGAAGCAAAACACTACTTTCTTACACTATCCACTGTAAGAGCCAGGTGTATGCTTTGCTGTTTCATCTGCTAAGCACCACAGATGATGAGATGATCAAGGCATTGTGCTCCCCGCTGCTGATGCTGAGGGATGCCTTCAGCAAGGCTGCCTCCCCCTCCGTCCTCGCTTGAGCACCTGAGCTTTATTTCATTCTGACTTCCACCTTTTGCCTGGGGTCATTGCTCAGATTATTCATTTCTCCAAGATTCTAACACCAAAACAAAAGGCAGAGAGTAACACTTTAACCCGAAGTAATCCTTAAGGCTGTTTTCTGTGGCTCTGGGGTGTGTTGCCCTTCTGAGCATATCCTCTGAGTTGTTATTGCCTTTCTTCCCTTGAGGGGGTAAGGGGAGAGGGGCAGGGTGTAGAAAAGATTTAATAATCTAAAATTGTCCACTTAGCCTGCTTTTCCAACTCTAAATTAGAAGTTGTCCTCTTATGTGTGCTACTGCTTCTGAGTAACAGCTCACAGCTCAGTTTTATGATTAACTGATATTTTAGTGGCAAAGGAGGTCAATAGTTCAGCCTGTCCAGAGCTTAATATATGTACACAGTGGAATTGCTTGCTCCTACTTTACTGAAGTTCAGCACAAGGGTATGATTTTTCAGAAAAGAATGAAGAATTGTAAAACAGTTGGAGAAAACAGTGCTGTGTGTGTGCATTATTTTTTGGTTTTGATAATGAGATAAGTAAGGGGGGAAGCTTTATATCTTTGGCAGAGCTAAGAAAGGAAAAATATTTATCAATGATATTATTGCTGTTGTCATTATTGTTATTTCATTGTTCAAAATCATTATCTGTCACAGAGACCTGCTATTGGTAACAGTCAGCCCCAAGGCACGAGAGCGGGAGATGCAATGCTGGCACATGAACACTTGCAGGTGGAGGCTTGGGAGCTGGGCTGCTTTCTGCTGCCCTTTCAAGTGCAGAATGTTTGTGTACATTTTCTGCATGTATTAATTTCAAAAACAATATACACAGAGTACAGCAGACTGCTGAATTCTCTTCTAACAAAAAAAAAAGGCATGGAAAAATACTGAAAAACAAAAGCAGGCTCAAAGGCTTTTGATCATTGTTTTGGGATTTATAACAGAGGGACCCCAGAGAGGTTGCCATTGAGAAAGTGACCCTGCATGGCCACCTGGAGAACTAAAATGTTGTTGTGCTTACATTAAAATTGTAAATGATTTTTAAAATGAGTGGAGTGAGCGAGACATTGCAGTATAGAATCTGCATGTGCTGATGTGGGTTGTGTACAGTGCTACTTCCTTCAGTGTTTCTGCCTTTTACACTTGTAGAGCCAAGGAAGAGGATTCAGGGTGGGGATCTGGATTTGTAGACTTTGCTGTGTGCTGTACAAGAGAATTTAGGAATATGAAGCAATGTGTTTATAGAATTGGGTAGAGTCAACATCACAGGAGGTTCCTGAAATATACAGCACTGAACAGATAAGATGTGCTCTTCATTTGTGTCCCTTGCAGTAGTGCAACGGCAATTGGTTGAAACTTTAAAAGCTAATAAAAATACAGATAAGTGCATAATTTTCAGCCTTTTTTTTTTTTTTTTTTTTTTAATGGGGACAGAGAGAAATATTTATCTTTACAGAAAAACAGCTGTCTTCAGGTTTCAAGCAGGATTTTTATCCTATTTCCCTCCAAGTAGATATTATTGTGGACCTAGACTATAGCTTCAAGGGCAACATGAATACATTTTGAGTGCTTAAATTACGTGTTTTTATTGCTCATATTTTTGTTGTTTACAGTTTGAATGCATTTAAAGGATAAACGAAAGATGAACAATTTGAAACTAAATTAATATGATACTTTTAAAAATTATTTTACACTTGTTGTTCCAGAAGAGCCCTCATTACACCAATATTTATAACTTGGTGTTGTTTTTACAAATGTGTTTGGCACTTGTGACTGTTTCTGGGCTTTTGGCCAGATAGTAATTGAAACCATTTAAGGTCTTTCTATCAGATTCCAAATGCACCAGAGTCTTGTTGCATATAGGTTTACCAACTGTGTATGATATGGGGAGATGGAGCAGGGAGATATTAAAACAACTGAAAAAGGAACTTCATCATATTCCTGTTAAAACTGAATACTAGAATTGCTATTGAGAAGACATCCTGTAGACCATTATTTGGACCATTATCTGGCACCAGCAACCATGTTCTGCTTTTTGTGCTTGCCACTGCTGAGATACCCATACCACATACAGAATCCTAATTATGCTTATATCCATAAGAAAGAACTGTAGTGCAGCTGACTTACCTAGCAAGAGAGCAGGCAGACTGCCCAGCCAAGTCCTTGTCAGATTGTGTAAATTAAACATGGTATCCTCTTTTTCAAAGGAGTGCAATGCTGATGACTCAGTTGAATTGGCAGTAAACTGCAAGTTCAGACACTGACCTCCCCTAGATTAGTTGTCATCTTTTTTTTTTGTTTGCTGTATTCAGCCTTGCTTAGTATCATTTATACAGTACTTGCAGCTGCAAGTTCCCTCTGCACGAACTGGAAATTTTCTTCCTGCAACTTTGCAAGTGCTGTGTTATAGAAGACATGGGTTTCCTGAATTCTCTCATGCTTCATTTTTGGAAAGCATTCTATTGATTGATAGTTTTTTATAGTATAGTATCATATTCAGCAGTAAATTACTCTGATGCCCTTCACTTAGAGCTAGGGTAGCAGACCTAGGTAGGTGGACTCCTCTAGCATGGCCACCCACATTTCAAAGCCTCTGTTGTGTGCAGTGGCCTCTTCTGCCTTCTTTCTGAAGTCTCTACCAGTGGGCAGGGAGCGAGGAGAAACCTACAGCAAGACAAGACATGGTTGTGTTACTGGCACTTTACACACTGATCAGTCAAGGTTTTGGTGCAAAGACTGTTTAAAGTTACTGGCTCTCTTTCTGATGAAGGACACGAGGTCAGGATACTCCTTCACTATGTGGTGGAGGCAGGGGGAAGAAAAGGAGCAGCTACCAACACCATACACCACACAGAGCTCCTCTGTCTCAAGCAATTTTTCCATCTCTTGCCTCGCCTTGGTTTGTTTGGTAGCTTTTCCCAGAGCAGAGCATGCCATAGCATGCTGAGACAGTCATGATTTATCTGAAGTGCATGTAACTAGTCAATAGATCACACTTCCGAGAGGAGCACTGTCTGTGGCAAGAAAATATATCGCGGTACATTAATCCACGGTGCCCATTCCAGCTGTAAAAGAATGGATGTGGGCAATAATTCATATTGCAGCACTTGGAAGTGCTGTGGGTGCACCCAGGACAGATAACTCACAGCCTGATTAGAGCTTCTGCAAAGTTGGGGAACTGATTTTTGGGGAACACAGGTTTTTGGTCTGTGTCTGCTTCTTAAAAACAGGACTGCAGGTTGAGAGAATCTTTCCCTTTTAGAAGACCGGAGCTCTTTTTTTGAATGATGACTTCTATTTTTAATTTCAGATTATTTTTTAAGCATGATTGATTAGTGTGTTTAATGCTTTAGTTTGGTTTCATAATTAAGGTCTCTCAACTGTTCAAGAATGCAATATTAATTTTATAGTGTTTGAGATTTGGTAAGTACATAAATAAAACAAACTTTTATAGGACTGGCTTTTATTGTATTTTCATTTATCAGTCTATTAAATATTAATCAGGAAAAAATTTAATAAGTTTTTTTAAGTTGCTCTGATTATTGCAGCACTAAAGTGTTTTGGAAGCACACTAATTTTTCAAGTATTTTGGCACTTCTGGCAGAGTACTATGGATTAGATATAGAGGGCTGTGAGTAGCAGGAGTGGAAGGGTGGAAGAGAAAAGCAATACCTAATGTTAATGAGATTTACCAAATGCATTCAATATTTTTCCTCTCCTCCATGAGTCTCTCTCCAAAGCCATTCCAAAGAGATATAATTTCATTCTTTACAAAAGCCCTGCTTCTTTCAGTCAGGAATTCTTTGGACTTTCTTCTGCTAGATAAATATTTAGGTTTTATTTAATTCTTGTTTGCTTTTTTATTTCTTTAACTTTGTTTTATTTTAATAGTGAGCAGTATAATTCTTTTCACCTAATTTGAACCTAGACTGTATGAAGCAGAACTGAGTGAATTTCACTCTCTTTACTTTATTTCTCTGTAAATCCTCCTGCTGGTGCTAAGAGGGGGAATGGACCATGTGATGTTTTTTGTATAGAACAATAATGAAATAGCCTCTATTTTATCAATGAGTTGAGGAGCATATTAAGCAGCAATTGAGATCAAGTTACACTTCAGGTAACCAGTAGGTCCGGAAACATAAAAATGACTTGCTAAGGCTCTTAATGTTACCTGATTTTTATTTGCTGTTTTCAAATAAAAATCTGGAGAAGTCCTGGAAAGCTTCAGATAAGCAAACATTAAAAATACTGACATGAGGGCTCAAGATCACCCAATTAATTAAAAGCTTGTCATCTTAACTTTAATTCTGAATAGAATAGTGGAACAGCCAATACTAAGCTTGATTAATGAAGTATTAAGGAAGTAATATAATTAGAGACAGTCAACAGATTTATTGAATGCTCTTGTCAGAATAACTTGATTTTTAAAAATTAAATTACAGATTTGGTTAATAAAGCTGATATTGTTCTTCTCTAATGCATTTAATTTGATATAAGGCATTTTGATTAAGAAACCAGAATAAAATCAACTCAAATGGAGAAGAACTGGCTTATATATCTAAAACTAATTTTATGAAGTAATTGAATAAACACTTCTATTTGTGCCCTATCGGGAACGGTTCCATGTAATTTATAAAGAAAATGTAACTATGATAAAGTTGACAAATGACAGAATATTATGAAACTGGTAGGAAAAAAAGCTGCTTGAACAAAGACCTGAGTTCTAATTTATGGTGGTTTGAATGGGCTGAATCTCATCTGTGTTTCAAGTACAACATTTGAAGAATAATAAAAACAAAGTAGGCCATATGTACAGAGTGGGAAAAGAGATCTGAGAGTCACGGACCATTAGGGCTGAGACTTAGGCAGTGGAACTGCAAGAGGTCCTGCAGTCCTTGGCTTGCAAACCGGAGCAAAATTTCTCACTCTTTCCTTAGCATTGGAGAATGTTTTAAAGCTTTTGAAGGTGAAATCTTGAAATTGCTTACTAAATTATTTTTCTTTTGATGCAAGTCTTTTATCCCCATCTCTCCAGCTCCTCTCCAAATCTGTATAGCATCTTGTTCTATAGAATGAAAGGTATGGCATTGTGCAAGAGTTTGTTTTCAGGAGGATTAGAAAACCAAAATAAAAATAATCTGGCACAAAGTTGAAATCTGGAAACAAAATTTTGTTGTTTATGTGTGGTGTGACCAGAATTAATACTGAGTTTAGAGATACAGACATGATTTAGACTGTAATTCCTCATGGGGTTAAAATTTATTTTCCTGGTTTCACATCTCCAAATCAACTTCATAAGCCTTTTATTCCTTTGTATACTGTTATTTTTCATTTCAGGTTACCTTTGAAAACTATTTCATTTTATGTATTTTGTTTTTCAGGTCATTAATTGCTAAAAGCTATTTCATTACCCTTGGAAATGACAACATGTTAAATTATCATTCAGATAATTAAACATTTCAGATTCTATAATAGTACCATAAGAACATATTTTGCAGTTTATTACCTTTATTTTAGAGAAATTGTGCTCAGTGATAGGGACTGGTGAAAATATATTTGACAATGTACTTCTTTTGTCTGCAAAATGAACTCTAACAATTATGGTGAAGTGTCAGAGCATAGAGTACCCATGGGGAGCATGGTGTGCTCTATTCACAGTGCACAACCTGTAGTAGTTAGACAATTACAAATAAATAAACCAGTTGAGTTGGTACCGTGTTTCCTTAAAGTAATGACCTTTGAAGACAGTGCAGAATGGCAGTTCAAGAAACCTGCTTTCTGTTTATGGCCTTTGGCATCACCTTTGACAAACCTGTTCACTTTGGTGTCTCATTGCTATTTCAAAAGTGGGGTTGACTGTGAACATTTTTCCAGCAACTTTTCTCAAATTTATTTACCTCACATGATTTTTTTTTTCAGAGCAAGTACTTTGCTTACTTTTGTTGTGCTGACTGCAATGAAATCTTGGGTTTGTCTGTCTGAATGCTAAATATTTTGTAATAAGAATCTTATACAATGAAGATCATTGTAAGTGGTGAAATTTTTAATTATTCAGTGACAAATTTTATCACTGATTTAGTGTCTGCATTCAGCTCTTAATGTGACCAAGAGCTCTTTGTCTGTCCATGCAGAGTTGATTTTTGGTGTTGACTTGATATAATAAGGGGTGGAAGTGTGAGAAGAATGAAACAAACACACTGTATAGAAATCAGTGGAGATCAATTTATCCCTGAAGTTGTTGTTTGGGGTTTTTTTTTGGCTTAACCCTTGTCAATTATCAGCTGAATAGCCATAATTAAGGATCATACAAGTTGTGCATATTCTTTTTTTCTGTGTGCTTTCCACTTCACCTCAAAGACTTCTTAGGTTGCCATTTCCAAGTTTTCTTTTTCTGATGCTCAACTTTTTGTGTTTGGGTTTTCTTGTTCCTTTTTTAACACGACCATACCTCCCCCTTCAGCTCCAGCTATTCCTTCTCTTCAGCCTTAAAACAGAATTTAAAAGTTTAAAGCAAATATGGATGCTTCTATCTAAACAGTGGATGAGGGAATGAATAATATGTTGTAGAACTTATTCATATGGCATAATATGCTTGTAGGTTTGCAGTTCATATGGTGATGAATATAGTATAAGAAACTCTACAGAAAAGAACCAAGTAAAAAGTTTTTTAGATTGGCTTATCTTGCCTAGCAGTACTTGGAAAAGGTGGGGAATATGTATTTGAATGACAAGTTAAAATGGTAGACATTTTTCACTGTCATTTTACTGAGGGGCATATTCAGAGCATATACACACACTTTATACAATGAGAAAAAATACATACAGCAATATGATTGTGTAGAAATCAATAAACCATGATGTTTATGCCTTTCTTTGAATTATTTAGTCCTGAATTTACTAGTTGTCATGTGCATTAAATTAAAACGGTTCACGAATGTAGAGTTTTTTCTCCTGTGTTAATTTGATCTGATCCCTCAGTGGGGAAAAAAGTGCTATCAATCTTCAATATTGCTTTCACAAATCAGCTTACTGTCTCTGTGTTTAAGAAAGGAGTTGCAAGTTTAAGGTGGGAATTCTAAGTCTGTGCAATAATTTCTGCAATGACTCCAGGTGATTTAAAGATCTGTTAAAAATAGGTGTGCTCTGTGCTCCCATGGGTGAGGCTTCAGCCAGGCTGCTGCATCCCATGGCGTGCAGGCTCTGTGGAAGCCATAATCTGTCAGTGCCTTGTGGACAGACTTAAGCTAGAAAATATCAGATGCTCCTGTTACGCATTTTATTGTTCTAGAACTAATCTCTTGGACACTTTACATTATTCTCTTCATAGACACTTGTGCCAATGTGTGTTTTATTCACCTCTGAAGAGCAGCCATCCTGTTCTGGTAGTTCTGTGGAAACCCCTGGGGTATGATGGGCAGGCTTTTTTCTGCCTGTCTAGACCATAACACAGACTAAGAAACAGATATGCAGCAACTGTAGTAAAGAACAATAGTCACAAACAAACAAACAAACCAACCAAACCTTGTAGTATTTGCAATCTGTCATTTCAGCCTCGAACTGCACAAAATCTGCCTTTAAATATCCTTCTGTTATTCTCACCATCCTTGTTTCTGTGTTTCATGCTATGCCTTACTCCATCTGATGTGGGCTTGTGCTGGAGATTGAATATAGCACTGACAATTCATGAGGAAACTCTTTTGTCTCTGGTGCTAATGGTCTGGTTTTTGGAGCAGGGTTTGGTGAGCTGTTTTCAGCACAGAACAGTTGCTGGTGTGAGAAAATGGAGTACTGGAAGCACTGCAGCTTCTGTATAGAAGTTCCTCTTGGTGAACATGATGACATTTAAAAATATGAAAGACATTGTAGATACATTTTGTCGTTTGAAAATGTAATAATTCAGTCCATTTCTTTGAATTTAACAACATCAGGAGTAGTCCCCTTTATGATAAACAAGAACATAAATGGAGGACATGGGCCTGGGCATATGAAGATGCCTTGATACTAAGGTCTGAGCATCCTTGCAGAGAGGCAGCATTGGGAAACTGAACTCAAATATAGTGTTCAGCTTCTAATATTTTAATTTCTGCAAGTAAAATGTGACTTCTCATTCTTGGTAAAGTAAGTGCCTAGCTATTTAGCAGGGGACAAAGCATAATGACAGCTCTGGATAGATGTATTGTCAACTTGGAGAGGTGATATTTAAGGACCCTGAAGAGAGAAATGACCTGGCAGTGTAACAAGACATATAACAAGTGACTGTCTCAGAAAGAATGAGAACAAGACAGACAATTTCCATTACTTCCCAGTGTTAAGGTTCTACCATTATGCCCTAAACAACCACACGCTCCAAGCAATAATCATGCACTGTCTTCTTCTGTACTAATATGAAACTGGAATTCAATCTCTTTGACACATATTGCTTCAGCTTGTCTTGTCAAGTTGTTTCTCTGCTGGAGCTCAGCTGATGTATGGTGAATGGGCTTTGTACACTGACTGAAATGGGGAAATAGTTATCCAGTTTCCTTTGATGCTGGCTGCAGAAGTGCTGAGGATATGCTAGAAGAGAGAGGCTTTGATTCTTGTAGCCTGTAAGTTATTGCCAGTTAGGAAATCAGTGAAACCACAAGCAGTTCTTCAAGCTGGTTCCTCTTTTGCAGTCCCTTTCCAGTCTGGTCTGAGTACCGTGTTAGCTCTGTACTAATTTTCATAATACCTTGGAGACACAATCGTTCTTTTTCTGCTGTCTTCCCAGGAGTGTGGAAATCTAGCACACACTGGGTTTTATGGCAGGATTTTGTGCTTCTTTTTGTTTGTTTACTTCTCAGTGGGAACCTGTACTTGCAGTGGCTGATAATCAAGTCTCTACATCTTCAGTATCAGGTCCTGCCTGTCAATTACAAAATCCACTGTCATTATGGTATTCTGCACATTGGTGAAATATGTTTTATAGTAAACTTGCTTTATTTGTGAGTGGATAAGTACTATGTTGCAACTGTTACAATTCTTATAAGGAGCAATCAAGTTCTCATATATAAAAATGAGGAAAATAAAGAACATCCTCCACTGTTGGTACCATTCTGGAATCTGCCAGTTTTTCTTAACCTGTGGTGTAGTGGACAACCCACTAATTCCATATCTGAAATATTTGAAAATTTAAAATACTTGCTTTGAGTCAGATAGAAGAACATTTTAAATACTCAATATCCTATGCATATTCAGAATATTTTTTTAGTAACTCAGTTTCTATTTATTATGATTCTGTTTCTGTATTTCTAATTTTAAAGTAGTCATAAGTTTTTCCTTAGCTGACTGCACTGGTACAGAAAACTGATAAACTGCCCTACCATATTCTGGATCATATAGTTGATTATTAAACTCATATTTGGCAAATATGAGTAGCTTACAGGCCAGGCAAACCTTTCAGGATGTTCTCTGATGGATGCCTGGTGGACTATGTGCTCAGAATATCTGAGGGCTCGTACAGCAAGAAACAGAGCTGCAGCACTTTCTTGTGCCTATAACTGTCAGTAAGGAGTATTCTTAGATGTGCCTTTTGTGATCTAGTTTAACTATTTTAAAACTGTAAGTATAGAAAATATATACATATATTTGTATTTATTGCTCTTTTTTTAGCCTGTGCCACTACATTAGTTGACACTGTATTTTTAGGTATAGATTTTTCCATATTGCCTCAAGGACAATAATAATGCATATGCATAATGAAATTGAAGGTTGTTACTGATATCTCAAAGGTGGAATTTCTTAACTTTTAAATACTTTATTTTGCTCTTTTACTGCAATATAGCTTTTGTGCATATAATTTGCTATAAACAACAACAGTAGACATGAAGACCCTTCAAGTTCTTTCACTTGGAAGTTTCTTTTGGCAGTTAGAGAAAAAGAAAATTAATAAAAAATGTGTTTTGACATCTAAAAGAGAATTATTTCCCTTAAAATGCATAAAAGATGCAAACTCTTAAATTGCTTGAGTTTGCACATTTTGGAGCATTACTCTGATGTTTCTTAAACCTGCATCTGTAGCAGGTTTCTCTGTAGCAAGCTCCACCTTTGTCTTGTGAGCTTATTTGCACTGGAAGAAGTAGTTCTTAAAATCTTGGACTTTGGACATCTTGGAAAAGATGACTGAGTTTGTTTCCCTGTAGCTTCTTAGCCTTAGGGCTTACACCATCAGTGTCCTTTTTCACCAAGCCCTACAGTTTTTGTTGCTATTTTTGTGGTGTTCATGGAACATCTCCAAATTCATTTCTTTCTAGCATTCTGTAACTTCTGGATTTGTATTTTTGGTATTGCTCTTGTGTGCCAAGAGTTCATGACTTCATCCTCTCTAGCTGCTGGTCCTGAGGCCTTTTGGTTTTCCTGAAGAATCCTTGACAGCTGCTCCCTTGACAGTTAAACACTGACAGAGAAAATCCCAGAAGTGGTGAAGCCAGCATTTGCTTGCCAAAGCCCCTTCACCCCATCCTCTACTACAGAGAAACAGCGTAGGTCCTTATGCAAGTGCATAGAATTTCCTATTTAAAAAATAAAAAGTAGAGGAAAGCAAGAGAGGCCTCAAAATGTTCTCTTAGATTTTCTTAGGAATGAACTAGTTGATAAACTTTAGCAGCACGGTAGCTCGTGATGTTCTCCTCTCCCAGCTGCCTGGAAGGCGGTGCACTCTGTTTCTTCCTCCATGAGGCTGCTAAAGTGCAGAGGCAGTTCCTGGCTTCCCGTGTCCTCCAGGGGAAAATGCACACTGTGCTGCCTCCTGTGGGTTTAAGGGACCAGAGGAGATGAAAATGGTGAGACACTGATGTAGAAGTTGGCATCTAATGTGCTGTAAAGCTGGGGAAAAGATCGAGGCACTGCAGGACATGAGAACCAACCTGTCCCTTGCAAATTCCTGCTGCCCTTCTGCTGTTGAAAGTCTGGCATGCACCACTGTAACTGAGTGGCAGGAGTAGGCAAGGGACACATCCTTGAAGACTGGGGAGAGGGAACAGCATGGGACAATGAGGGATCATATGTTCTCTCATCTACCTTTTGTAGGGAAATTTTTCATGGCATAGATGGAAGAACCAACATCAACAGTTCCTAAACGAATCATGGTAAAATACATGCTTCAAAATCAGTCTTTCTTGGTCAGCTGCTTTAAAAAAGAAAAAAAAAAGAAAAAGAAAAAAGGCAGACTGATATTCTCTGTTGTATTCAGAGACAGGAAAAGATCTAACTAGTTGGGACTGCAGCACTGAATTGAAATCTTGCAGTCCCTGATTGCTTCCAGAAATTGCTAGTGAATGTCCATCACCACTCATAGGTGTTGCTGGAAGTATTTTCAGAAAAAGTATTTGAAAGAAATAGAGAAACCTTTGTTTTAAGATTTAAAATTGTGTATATAAACCTAAACACACTGATGTGTTGAAATAGATATCAATTTCAAGAAAAATATTCACATAGCTTTGTAAAGAATAAAATGGTTTCAACATACTGAAACATTTTTCTGTAAATTGTTCCAACGTCTTTAATAACCAGGCAGATGGTTAGAAGTATTTTTCTCTCTCACAGTGTATTACAATATATATGAGGATGAAAAAAATCCATATCTGTTTTATTTTCTGAATTTGAAAAAATAGACAAAACTGTATGTTCCTGCAAGGTATCATTTACAAAGAAGCAGCCACTTATTTTCAGTACATTTTTCTACATTGTCATCACAGTCGTCTTTTTGTCTCAATCAGCCATGTGAGAGGGGTACATAAATGATACCAGCTACCTGGATGTCTGCATCAACCTGAGTTCACCTTACTATTTGGGACTTCCTGCACTGTGGAGATGGTTTATGGTGAGAGAAAGCACTACTTGATCTTAAAAGTTGTGCCAAGAAATTAAATGAGGGGTAAAGACAAAATAAGGGGAAAAACCCAATATAAATTATAAATAAAAGAAGTTTGAAAGATGAAAAAAACATATAAGCATCCAAGAAGTAGAAAGATGTGTTTTTCCAGTTGAATATGGAAATTATACTTGGGGCATGAATGTTTGAGTATCCCAGCCACTGGTATCGAAGAGGTGGGGCTTCCTTGCATCATGCATACAACATAATAATTTTATCTGTCAAGATTGCTGTCGATCTCTGCGGGGCCCAAGAGCCACTGCTCTTTCTTATCCCTTCAGCCCCCTTGGTGCATGATTTGCCTCTTAGATGTTCTGCCTTTAATCCTTCCTGAAAGTATTGGTCACTGGTTTTGTGCTTTAACCTGATGTCATAAGAACTGGACGAGTCTTTGGATCTGTAGTCAGAAGGTCAAACAGTTTTTAAGGGTCGACTCAAGTATTCCATCCCAGGCAGCTCATGAATGCTTACTGAAAGACACCTCTTTCTTTCTGGAGGGTAAAAGGGTCTAGGCAGGATAGCAGAGTTTTTCAGTTGTTGCTATTGCAAGTAATTTCACTTTTCCAAGTACATGTTTAATGACGTTTCCCTTGTGAGCAGTGTTTAGTGATCTCAAAACCAAGCTCCCACTGAGGCATAGCCAATGAAACCTGACCTTGAAATGATAATGCAAGCCGTGCCGAAAATTAATTGCTGGTAGCATTCGCTCTGCTGTTTGATTTTTCATGAATAAAGAGTTGCTGCAAATGTTAAAGTTTTATAGACGGGATGCAAATTTCCCCTTTTAATTTTTTTTAATTTCCAATTGATAGCTCAGTTGCTCTTGGTGGGGTTTATTGATGGCATCTTTTAAGAACTATTTTGATTTTTAGAGTTTCATTATAGAATATAAAGGAAATACAATGGTTTAATGGAATTTAGAAGCTTAATTCATTGGTTTAATATTATACTTGCAAAGCACATAATTTAATTTAACAGTGTTAGAAAAAATTGTGTAAGTCTAATTTATGTTGACAAAAGCAATACAAAAGTATTTTGCAATAAGCAAGGCACTAATACAGTGCACAAGAAATCAATTTCATATTACATATTTGTATAATTAGGTAAAGTGCAAACTTTGAGGTATTTCTTATGACAGCCCATAAGGCTGCATTTTCTTACACTCTTACAGTAACTGTTTAAGATTTCATTTAATTTGAAAATGTTTGCTACCAAGCATGCCAATATAACTGACACTAGAAAAAAGAATTAGTTTTACATATTTTATTATTAAGTAGAAGTAACTCTGTATAGATATTGTCTACTTGTTGCTGTAATAATTTAAATTACAATACTGTGAATATCCTACAATTGATACATTACTCAACTTCAGCTGGTCCAAAGGGAAGGGATATAAGATAAAACCATCTGTACTTTATTTCACCTGATATTCCTCTCAAGTATTTATGTTACCAGTCAGCCTTCTCATCATCCTCAACTGTCCTTTTTCTATTAATAGTAGTTTTATTCACTTTGTAAGTTTAGTTTTGAGTTTTAGAACTAAGTTACAGAATTATGTCTTTAGGAGTCTTTTCTCCAGCTTCAAGTAATTTGTCTCTTTTTTCTGGAAGATATAAGTTAAGGTGTTTTGTTATTGATGGTTTGTTGGATTTTGGAGGAAAGTTGATTTTTAATTTTGTTCAGAAAATATAAAACATGGCAGAGGATGCAAGGGGACTTTTCTAATTTCATTCCTTTCAAACATTTTCCCTAGTGCTGATGGCAATGAATTGGATGTGCTTTACCACTTGGCTTGTTTTTCTCATCCACTTTTCAACTCCTGGGTATTCACTTTCCACCTTTCTCTTGTATCAGGATTTCAATTTCCAGTTAAGCATCAGATACTCGACCTGGAAATTTTAATATGTCTGTAGATGTGAACTACTGTGAGTCAAAGAAAGGCTGTAGTTCTGTCCTGTAATCATCAGTGTCTGCTTTTATTCTCTTATAGTCACTCTTCTCTGTAACACCAATCCCACTGCCATTGCAATATTTATAGTCTTACAGTTTAGGGTTTTTTTGTTTTATATGATTTTTTCACTCTGATGACAAGGCAAAAAACCCCAAACTATTGGAAGAAGATGGGAAGTCAACCCTTTAATTTCTTGCTCATAAACTCTTGAATGATGCAAAAGAAACAAGGAAATTACATAGCCAAAATAAGACAATGAACAGTGATTTACTGTTTCGGTTTATTACGGAATATTGTTAGGTTGTGCCTGATTTTTAAAGGATGTGTTCAGCACTTGTTGAAACTAAAGAGAAGGGTTGCCCAAGTCACAGGTTTCTGAGCTTTTGGCAGGATCCTTTTATATTTTTTATCCTTTGCTTTAGACATTAATAGAATGAAGCCTCATGCTCCGCCTAAAGTTTGACATAACGCTGTTAAACACTTTATGCTCTGCAGTGGCCACAGAATTTTTGGTGTAACCAAAGCTCTAGCTAATGGGGATAACCTCATTGCATAAAAATGCCATCAGGTATGACCCACTGGTATTTATAAATAAAATTTAGACACACTGTCATTTTAATTGGACTAGCTAGAAGACTCAGTATTTGGAGAATATTGCATTCTTTTGGTAGAATGTTCAGCTGATGCTTCAAGTTTATTATTTAGTATACAGAAATGTTCAGCATTTCAACTTTCAGCATGCAAACCTGAGGTCAGGAAATTGCATAAATTCTCTAAACATAGAGTCTGCACCACCAGGATTATTCTAGAATGGCATTATCCTGTGTTTTCTAATAGTATGAATTTTACTTCTGTGTTGTTTCCATATAAACACTATGAAAAAGTTTGCTTCTGAAAAAACATTGGTTCTGCTGCCTAAAATTGTAAAATCTTTGTGTCAAGTTGATAAGTTCCAAAAAGCAAATTTTGCCTCTCTTAATAGCTCAGCTGAAAGAAAATCATAAAGATAGGTAGTTTTTTGGTTTTTTTAATTTCCTATAGCTACAGTGCAATTTCCAAAGAAAATAACTGAAACAAGAGTATAGAATAACATTAAAGTTCAGATATCTCAAGAAACTAACAATGGAGATTGATTGAAAAAGAATAGATTAAATTACTATAATAATAGTGATATAGCTAATAAATGAAAGCAATCATTTCCTTTGAAAGAAATCTACTTTTTGAAAGACTAGGTTTGCTCATTCTACTGAAAAGTGAAAATGGCAAAAATTAAATAGTATCTTTGTTTATACTCCTTTTTTATCAAAAATGAAAAAACTATATGTTATCCAGAATCATAAAATTAATTTAGTTGGAATAATCAACTTGCAAGGTATTGCCGTTGCATAAGAAATAATAACAATAATATTTGATGCCCTAGAATGAGTGGAAAATCAGCAATAAAATACTGCATGATATTATTGTCTGTTTAAACACTCTAATATTCTGAGCTTTTTAATCAACAATATTTTCTTTTCATTTTCTCCATTTCCAATCTCAAAGAGCTAGAGTGCTTGCAACGCTTTATGACAGCAGAGTGATCTACGTCACATAAAATAGCCCCTGAGTTTTGTAATGCGCGAAGTAATGTAGGATTTGTCACACGAGTGCCAGAGAAACATTAACTCAGAAAACAAGAAAATAAAATCATTGTAGAGGCCTTCAGTGTGATGATTTTTTTTCCAGAAATCTGAAGGTATATCAATTGTATGGACATAATTAGTATTATCTGTCTCAAGACTTCAGAAAATACTGTTGCATTCGTGTACACGTTTTTATAGCAGAATATTGTTCCAAGTACTGGTGAATTCCTTCCTTAAAACCAAACCAGATTTTGCATTGCTTAGCTTCCTTCCAATAATTCTACCCAATTTTGTTGGTATGTGCTGATTGCAAACTTTGCTTTACATATAGATGACTTGGGGCATTATTGTCCTTTGTCGTTTTATCATTGTGTATCTCCTGGATGTTACCGTCTTGCCTTCCCTCTGCCAGGGAGAGCAGAAAAGATCACACAAGGTTCCTTTGCCTACTGCCAGACAAAGCCAGCCATGCATATTACTGTAAGTCCCCCTTGTAGGCAATTTAATTGGAACTGCTTGACTTTTTCACTGTAGAAAATGAGATCTGCTCATTGTACTGGTGGATATTTTGGGGGAGAGAATTGCCAGCAGATAGGCATTAATTAAGTAACTGCTGCACTGCTAATGCTTTCAGGGTAGGACCAGGATTTTGATTATCTCTCTGTCCTTTCCTTGGACATATATCTGCAAAAGTATATTCTGCCTAAATCATGAAGTGTGAACATTTTAAGATACCTCTGATGAAACTGTCTAGAGAGAGTGACAAAGGCCAGGTGGCACAAACACTAAAACTGGAACCTTTCCAGTTTCATGCTGAATTCCTCAGTGAAGATAGTGATATTACTGTTAATATAAGGTAATAGGTCAAACTCTTTCAGAACAATTAACTTCTGTGTTGGGGTCTTGATGTGTTAGAGTGATGCCAGGCCTCCCCCTTCAAATAACTGCTCAGTCTTCCCAAGGGAGCTGGCATCTTGACATGCACTGCAAACCCCAGAAAATTAGTTGAATGAGTAAAGAACTGTCATGTTTTGTAATATCTAATCTGATGTGTAAGTTGTAGATATCAGGCTCAAATCAACCCACCTGAATTAGTCTGTAAACCACTACTGTCCCCAAACTGTTCAAAGTTAATTATTGTTGGTAATTATTTTACTGCTAGTTTAGAAATAGTGAAGGTATAGTGCTTAGAAACAATCAACTATGTAATACTGATCTTTATTACTTTCATTTTCTAGCATATAAGAAATTATTTGGCTTTTTCTTAGGTTGAATTATGCTGTACCATAAAGAGGTCTAACAGTACTAATTTGCCTGAAATGTGGTTGAATCTCTTGCAGCTAGCATGAGCTTGCGTGCAGGTTTTTTATTCCTGATTTCACAAATAGAAAAGAAAATAAAAATTAATTTTCCACTCTGATCTTGCAGTCCCTACCTCCCCAACCAATATGAGTATGTTCAGAAGACACATCAGGAGCACAGCTCTGAAGTATTTTTTTCTTTAGAGCACTATACCAAAAATGTGAAGCTGTGTGTATGTCTTGTGGGGTTTTTTGTTTATTTTATTTAACTATAAGAGAAACTAAAAAAGCATTGCTTGAGTAGGTGTCACATGGAGAAAGAATGTTGATGAAAGCCAGAGTCCTCAATGTCCATCTGAGCTGTCTGTGACAGCTACTGTTGTTTAACCATCTAACCTACTTCCCCTTCTCACTGAAGATATTAACCTTATAAGCCCAAAGTCTTTAGAAGTTAATGGCCTGTTATACAAGTGTACTCATTGTGATGGGATATTAAGTTATTAAATGTATTTTGCTATGCAACTAAACCTTGAGTTGTTCTCATAAATAATCGCTTAATTTGTTAGCTTAAATTGAGCGCATCTATTTTTCTGCCTCTGTAGTCTGTGTTATGTTAGGAGTGGTATTAAAATGTGACTCTGCTAAACATCATCATAAATCTCTTGCCTACCCTGTGACAGTAAAGGAAGTGTAGATCATCAGGGTTTTTTCCTTCAGAAATAGACATTTCAAAATTACCAGATTAAGGAAGACAAATTCAGTGACAGTGTGTTCTGTCAAGACCCTTACATGTCCCTGACAAGCCTCACTGAATTTCATTTTACATTTTGAAATTTTTGAAGAGTTAAATTTGAATTGAAGCTAATGTTACTGACAAGAGGAAAAGAGAAGCAATTGCTTTGCACTAAACAAGTTTGAATGGTTGTTAATGTGAATGACTTTCAGGCAGCAAATGTCAGAGAACAGTAGATTACTTTTTCTACCTCGGGCATTTTAAGCCATCTCCTGTGGTAGGCCTGACATAATTTTTTTTTCTTTTGAACATGGGAAGCAAAGTAATTGGAGTCTGGTAATTTCAGCCCATGGCTGATGAAGATAAATCACAATGAGCTACTAGAATGCACACTGACAGTCCACATAGGGCTACTAGAACGTGAACTCTCCCTAATGCAATATTCAAATTTTGCTTCCTTCTGATTCATATTCTAGAAGGCCCCTGAAACTGTTAATTATAAGGCCAACCTCCATTTGTTATTCTGCAGAAATTTTATGCCAGAAACCAATTGCTTCAAAATTTCACTTTTTTCCAGGACTTGGGCATCTGAGCGTCACTCCGCTTGCTTGCCATGCTGAGGCGTGTGCACAGGCTCCTGTTGTGTGTCCTTGGAAAAGGAGAGCTCATTTTGTTGCTTTCCAATGAAGTTGCCCTCGATCTGAAATGGAGCTGTTCCTCATGGCAAGTGGTCATATAGTTGCATCACAGTATTTTTTTCCATTAAGGTGGGGCTGACTGTCTGCAGAAACTCCTGTGTGGTGCAGGTGAAGAGAAGCCCTGCTGCCTCACTGGGCTTCATCTGGTCTCTTGGGGTTAATGCTTGTACCAAGGAAGGAATGAAAAGCTGACCATGGGACAGGAAAGCAGTGATGCAGTTTTAGGCTGGGTTGTGCTTCTGGGGATATGCACACCTTTGGGCTTTGTGCCTTTTCAACCCTTCCTAGCTGACAGTCTGCTCCTACCCCTGATCCTCATGTCTAGTCTGGGCAGTCTTCTACCACCTGCCCATATGTGATGGCTCTAGCTCTGTCCTTCTCTGGAAGGAAAAGTAGACACTGCAAATATTTTATCATAAAAGCTCTCCATCCTGTTGTTTCAGCAGACATGTGTGGCAGTGCCACATCACTGCTTGGGGGAAGGTGTGAGGGGACCTGTGGGAATGTAATTTTCTCTTTGGCTACTCCATCTCTTGTCCTTGACTGTAAGCAATGGCGTAGTTTGCATCCCACAGCAGATTACCCAGTAGGCAGACTGACTTATTTCTGTGGTCTCAATTGCACTCGTGGTAATGCCTGATGAAATTGTTTATGCAAATAGTGTATTAACTGGAAGACACTGTGTGGTATTGATCAAAGCTATTTGGTTGTTTTGATGCAATTCATCCAGTACATTCTGCTGAGGAGAAATATTGGGAGCTTAAATATTTCATTTCAGTGGTTTCAAAATGAAATGGTTTCTCTTTGATTTTGATAAAATGTTTTGTTTTCAAATTGAACTAAGCGGGCTTGTAAAAAGGATAAAAAAACTACCTGGCAACAATTATATTAAGATATCCAGAGAAAAAGTTTTACTTCAGTTTTACTAAACTAATTTTTCCTTTTTCTGTTTTTCTGTCCCATCTTTTATATTTTTTTCTTATCATTCTTATTTTGAACTGAAAACACCTTACAGCTCTGTCCATAAGCATTCCTTGGGATCATACAAAGAATTGTTTCATTTTAAATCTCAGTACCTTGTTTTCTGCCCTTGTGTTTCACAGCCAGGGAACACTTTACTGCCACTGATAATTTTCAGGGGACCTGAAAATACAGAGGAGGAGAATGAGCACTTTTCTCTGGGGGAAGCATTCCCCTGTCATTCAGGACCCAGTCCTCTATGTTTCTGATTGAAGATGTCACTTGACACTTGCTATAAAAATCCCTACATAGATCAAATGCAGATATTTGTATGAAGCAGGGCTTTTTGGAGTTTTTTGAAAGGAAATGGAGAAATCACCTATTGTGTTGCAGAAAAAGATCTAATGGTATGCAAGTCTGTTGGCTTCCACCTCAGATTTAACATTTTGCTTGTGCCTGGATAATTTTGCCATGGGCTCTGTGAGGTTTATTGTCCCCAAAAAACCTTGCCAGTGCAGAACAGCTCTTCCAGTTATTTAGTCCATCTTCAACACCTCTCTTTTGTGGCAGGGAAATTGGGATTTGGCCTAGAACTCTTGAGCTTGCCTGTGGAGTCACACAATGTTTGCTTCTGCTGTTGCCATGTGGTCCGGGGCACAGCTTGTACCTACATGATACTGAATTTTGAGGCTTCTGGTGGGAAAAGAAGGGCCCTGGTGCAGCAGGAGGGGAAATCTTGGGGATTCTGTAGCTTAAAGGTTTTTCCAGAGGCCCTATACCCAGAGGAAAGGTGCATGCAGACTGAGGTATTATGCACTTAAAATTTTACTCAACCAGTTCATTTTCCTCATAGTTCTATGTTTGTTAACCATGTTGCAGTCCCAGACATTGTACACAGGCCAGCTCGAGAGGTGCTCCATCATTGGCTTCTGACCACCAAAGAACTCTCTAACTGGTATAAAGATGGTGTTTCCATGTAGATCTAGTATCATTTCTCCATGAGATCTAGTTGATAGCTTGATCTGATACCCTCTGAGGATGAAGTATTTTATCTGAAGTTTTACAGCTTTAAATTGTTGTGAAGGACTGTCACCTGTTAGAAAGAAGCCATATTTTTAAGTGCTATTATTTTAACAGATGCTGTAAAAAGTCATGTGAGCCAAGAACAGTCAAAGCCCATTTTCAGAGATGTAGTCATCAGAAAGGAAATTTGAGATCATAAATCTCAAATCTGCTTTTGCCTAGTTATTGGTTCCTTCAGAAATTGCCACTGCATGGAATTGAAAAAAAAAGAAAAGGACCAAAAGACTTTTAAGAAGTACTTATCTCCTTATTGACTACTTCTTGATGGGTTCTAAAGGCCTGTTTAAAAAGTTCTTTCTAGTATGCTACTTTTAAAGCTTTTCTTTATGTGAAATGACCAAACTTTGGGGAAATCTGCTTATTATGCAGGAGGACATATATTAATGAGAATTAAAATGCCAGGCTCATCAGTCTATTGTTTGGTGCTTCAAGAAATACTTTGGTGTTTAAGAACAGTGCGACAGTGAGCCCAAGAACAAACAACAAAAGGAAGAAGTTAGAAACAGTATTTAACAAACAAACCATCTGTCTCATGTCATTCAGTAAGTAATAGATCTACTTTTTTAATGGTTGCTGCTAAGCTAAATAATTATAACACACCCCAGTAAGCAATGAGGACACTATATAATTTTAATTAAAAATTCAAGTATAGCAGTGTTTTAAATTGCTTCCTGCTATAATCATAAAACACATGATTATCTAGTGGGCATACGTGGAGAAGTAGGATGAGTGAAAATGGTAAAAAATATTTTTGCTTGCATTTCTTTACAAACTAGGATTCTCTAAAATCTATCATACCAGTTGTCAACCTTCAAAAGAAAGCTTTTATTATAAATCCTAATGCTTATGCACACAGAAAAGGAAAATCATAAGTTGATTAGAGTATCGTAGTCTTTGTGTTTTTATTCATTTTTTCACAATGCAAAATCTGAGTAAGGGGGCTTGTGGATTATTTTTACATTATTCTTGTGTGTTTTTTGGTTTGGGATTTTTTCAGTACTATGGTCTCTTCAACTGTATAAATTTAGTTGATAATTGAAGATCTTGTGTTTGATCTCTCAATCTATTGATATGGAAATGAAGGTTATTCCAGAAATTCTTGCTTTATGCATTAGTTGACTGATTCAGAAGGGAGAAATGGTGAAAACAAAAACTCCAAACATCCTTGATGAAGAAGGCAGGGAAAAAGACATTGTCAAAAGTTTGGGTTTAGGATGACTATTTTTAATTCTTAAGAAGTTCATTGCATTTAGATTCTACATGTGATTTTTAGTGCTCTGTATAATACCAGTTCTAACTATTTTTAATTTTATTCTTAACATGAGCCAATCGACGAATTTCAGCATTAATTCTGGATCCGTTTGTGACTTTTAATACAAGATTAACTACTTTGCTAGTGCATTTTACTGCTATTCAGCATTTGAGTCAGCAGAAACATTAATGGCTTGTAATGATGTTTGGCTTTTAAGATAACTACTAGAACTTGTCACATCATAAAATCTCATGTTTTAGACAGGGCTTGAGTTAAACTTCAGCATTAAATAATGCCTATTTCTCCCCCATTGTTTGAATAGAACGGGAAATATGAATGAACTAATTCAGTGTTAGAAGTAGAAGAATTCAAATGTTAAAAAGTCCAAGCCAGCTGAAAGTTAATGGAAATGGAGACATTTCCAGCACTTTAACAACTGTAAAGAATTGCAGGAGAAAATAGTTGTAAAAAAGCCAGAGAATTACAGAGGAAATATGTATTTCAGAATTATAAAGTACAAAGCACTCACATCAAAAGTGTTACATTTCCAAAAGAAAGCTCAGGCAAAAGGTAAAAAACAAGGTAAATTTGGCTGTACTAGGCTGTCTACTTTTTCTTTCCCTGATGGAAGGGAATGTCACAGGAGGAAAAAGGGCTTTGAATAGAAACCACAGGACAGTTTGCACAGGTAAACTATTACGAGACTTGCAATTAACTCCAGATAAAACAGCAAATGTGTCAAACAAAATAGGATACTGTGGGTGGACCAAAACGTGCGGAGAATAAAGCTCTGATGGTGAGTGCTAGAAAAAAAACAAAGTAGTCAAACTCCAGAGAAATACAGACAGGCAGGCTCTCAAATAGTTGCTGATCATGTCTTCTGGCCTTGTCCACAGTCAGGAATTTCTGGAATAATCCTGTATATTGTGGGAAGCGGCTCTCGGGGGTGATAGCTTTATGAGATGTATGCTGAAACTAACTTCTAAACAGATAAATAAATCCTTAGCAGCTACCTTCACTGGGATATTAGTACTGTGTATGAGACATCTGGGTGCTCATTTTTTTGAGGCACATAATCCTGAGCCAGCAGCTGCTCCCAAGCTGACTTCATCTGATGCCTGTAGTTTTAGCTTTCATGTTGTCCAGATTCTGTACTGCATTGGTATATAACTCTGAACTTCATATAAAGTGTTAGCAAATTCTCTTCACAATGTAGTTAGACAAAACAACCTTTTTCCAGCCTACTTTTCCAAGGACACGATTGCAGCTTCAGGCCCAAAAAGTACAAACAAGGGTGAATTGAGGAGAGGAGTCTGGGAAGATGGGACTTCATAACCTGAAGTTCTAATTGGACAATTAACTCCAATATGCAAATGGACAAAACATATAAAAGTGTGAAAACGTGTGATCTATTGTCCATCCTGGGTGTAGCCTTGGTCAGGCTCTTGTACTGCCCAAGGCGTATCCTATTAAGGCCTTTTTAATAAATATCTACTTTATTCCTTTAACACTGTCTAGCCTCTCAAGGCATCACGTTCACTAAGCAGTTTCATTCCTAGCCAATGCCTGTCTTGAGCTGTTTGTGAGGTCTCTTTCCCTGCCTGTTCTTTTTGTCATTGTGTATCCTGCTTGCTATCCAGACAGGGAATTGCTGTGAATAAAAGGTCATAAGAGAAGAGAATCTAATTTGCTCTGCCCACAAGAGATGCTCTGTGTAAATAAAGAGAGATAATGGAAAACTACCTTCTGTCCTGAAAAGTTAATCTGAATGACACGTGGGTGGAGGCACAACCAGTATTTGAAGGAGAATTCTGTGACAGTGACTTATCTTTTTCTTGAGTAAGAAGGCAGGATTGCTGTACAGAATGCTGTATGGTTCCCTCAAATTATTTTTTCTGCTTTCATTTTATTTTTTTTTTCACCTTTATTTCCTTAGGAGGGATTTTTTTTGTTTGTTTATTTTTCTTCTTTTCTCTTCTGAATTTTTGTTTGTTTGTTTTTTCTTCTTTTCTTTTCTGATTTTTTTTTTTTCTTTCCTTTATTGCTCATTTCTAAAAGTGAGTGGGACTGGAACATAGCCCTTCTGTAAACTATTGTTACTAAGTCTTAAAAAAACGCTCTTTTGACTATGCTGTTGCTTCTTCTTTTCAAAACTGAATGTAGTGGGTTTCTGAGCTCTACACTAAATGTCTGCCCTGCGGAATAAGATATATGTATCAAACTTGCAAGGTCAGAGATGATACAGTGTAGAAATCTGCTACTTTTTTTTTAGAAATCTCAAGTATGTATTTCCTGCCTCTTTCCTTATTCAGTGAAGATACATAAAGGCTAAATGTAGCAGAAATTGAGCTTCGAGCAAGTTTCTAACATAAAAACACAGACTTATAATAGAACTTGGCAAGTGGATGTTATCTTTCATCCATAGATCACAATCTACAATGGGTATTTTGGGGATTGCAGCCATGCCTGGCTGGACAGGGGAATCTGGAGTCCTTTGTGTTTCCTCTTTCTAAAAAATGTCCTCATAGGTTTGATTGCTTTTGACCAAAGGATGTGTGTATGAAAACTTTTCCTCATTTGGAAGGGAAAAAGGGCACTTGAAGGTTGTGGACTAGATTAGTTGCATGGGGTGGGGGGGAGGAGTGGGAGGGAGCAAGGCAAGGAAATTAAATTCACTTGCTGCAAGACATGGACTGTCCAAATATAGAATACTTTCTTTTCTTAGTCCTGCCATGAACATTTGGCACACTGTATATTTTATATACATGTGAACAACATATTTGATGTAGCAGCAGCAAGCAGCCATTCTTCACATCAGTTAAGACCAGAGTGCCACTTTTAAAATTGTTTTATAGCTAGCAGGCACCCCATATTATTTGCACAAGAGCAATTACTGTAACCCATATATTTGGGGAGGAGGGCGAGGTTGTGTCTTTCCTGTAGCATAACATTTTTGGTTCTGAGGTTCCCTTGTGGAACCAAGAGGCTTATTAATAAATAGCATAGTATACTGAGTATATTATCATATTTGGAAGGCTGCTGATTTTGAGCTTAGCAAAGGAAAGCTTGTAGTGAGTTTCAGGCTTCCATCCATAATTTTTTGAAGTGGCTTTGTAATTTCTATTAAGGCATATGCTGTTCCCTTAACTGATCCTTCTGAAGTTTTCAGCTTACCTGCTTTGAATGGTCTGATAGGTGTTCCCTCCATGGGTAGGTGCCCCTGAAATCCCTGACTTACAGCAGGAAGATGACATACCTGAGCATAAGCCAGGATCAAACACATGGCAGTTGCTCAGGACGTTGTATTCTTGTCCAAGTGGAATTTGCTTGAGGTCTTCCAGGGCTCAATCCTCCTCTGAGTGAGAAGGGGGCCGCCCGCATGTTCAGTCGGTTTCTTGTAAAGCAGATGAAGTTTTATGAAACTGATTTGTTTTGGTCCTGTATTTCTGCTGTGGAAGAAGAAAAGTCAGGTGGAGGGCTGTAAGTCAACAGATAGATGGTTCTTGTGAGCAAATAAAGAATCCATTTTTCAGCTATGGTTTGTTCTTGTTGTGATGACTGGTATGTTTTAAGGATTCCATCACCTACTCTGGGAGCAGTGCTCCTGGAGTGGATCTCTCCTGGTGCCTTTTTCAAGTCACTGAAGACTTCAGAGTAGAACTAAACAATAAACTGTTAGTACATCCCTGAAGAGCAATGATTTACCAAAATGCTCAGTGAAACTGTATGCAAAACTATTTTCTTGTTTTATTCAGAGGTCCTTATTCTGAGAGCAGTGTGATCTTACAAGCACATTTTCAACTGTTGCACTGTTGCTGCTGCTTGATCTGGATTTGCTTAGATGTTACTTTTCTTAAGGAAGTTGCCAGTGCTAGGAAAGCTTAAATCTAAATTGCAGCACACAGAGTAATAACTTCACAGCTGAATATAAATTGGTTGAGTTATAATGAACAACTGCTGCTCACTTACAAGAAATGAAACTCCGAGGCATAACACTGAGCACACGTTAAGAAGAAAAGGTCTTACTGTTGTTTTCATCCCTAAAGTTAGACCTATGGAGAAAACACTGGTGTTTTTCCCTGTATGTGGCATGGTTAGCAGGCCATCTGTTAGTAGAATCACAAAATTATTACAGGCTAGGACAGAGGATTTCTCAACCATAAAATGTGCCAGTACATGCTAAGGTTAACTTTTATCACCCATAACACTTAATAAAAGGATTACAGTGATCTCAACAGAGAAGATTCTGCCTTTTGTATTGTCTTTAGAAGTGGCCTTGATTTATAACTAAGAAGTAATTAAGGATTTATGAGATATGATCGGACACAGTTTCACGCGCCTGTACACCAGAGTGAATACGTACATTGTGCGTGCCAAGAGCAGCAGTAGGAAAGCTGTACAAACTGTGATAAGTAACAAGTAAACTGTGGGGGTTTTTTGCTTTGGTTTGTTGTTCTTGTTGGTTTTTTTTCTCTGAAATCTATAGTGTTTTCTGACTGCTCAGAAGCTTATGCCTGGCATGTGTTATTGCTTAATTATATCCTGTTGTGTGATTTGCAATACATGCAATCTGATCCTGGAAACAAATGGTCTTTCAAAATTATAATGTGTTTTTCATCCTTATTAAGTCTTTGGATTTTGTTGGACTGTGAGTATGGGCTGCTTTCACTCTCTTCAGTTTCTCCTTGTAAAAATTAAAGAGTTATTTTTTACTTTTAAATCTTATCCTAGTGATAGATCCTCCTGTCAGGTTGTCAGCTGTTTCAAACCCTTAAAATCCTTGAACAAATTGAATTACAAATCTTTCTGTGACTGTTCATTTTCTAAAACGCTTCTGTTATCTTTCCATCTGCAACTTTATTAAGGGTGATTGCCCTGTAACTCCTTGCTTCTGTCTCTCCCTTGGCTTGAACAGTCAAACTTTTAGAGATACAAAAATATGTAACACCTTTCTGTTGAACCTTTGGAGGGGACATTAAAGCAGAATACATAAATAGTTTCTGTTTTAATAATAATTTAAAAAAAGACAAGATAGAGAGTGCCCAAAAAACATCCACCAAAAAGCACCTCACCCAAATGAAAAAGAAACCCCTCCTCAAAATCCCTCTTACTGTGTCAATAGTTGTAATGCCCTTAGCGGGATTTTGAATGGTACTTAAACACCTCTTAGTAATTTATTTGGCTGTCATGGGCTACTTCTAAGGCTACTAACAGTGAGGCTTCAGTGTGGTTTGAATGTTTGCTGATATTAGAGAAACTAGGGTAGCTGATATATTCCACAAGCTATTTTACTTCATGTTTCTTAATTATGAACTGTTAGCTTGAGTGGGTGGTGTTCTTGACAACCTTCTGAAGAATACTGCAAAAAAGGCGTTGCAAAGCCTCTGTTAGAATGGGATACAGACTATGAGGATATGACATCTCTTTTGTGTTGTTTGTTACGGAATAACGCAGCTGTCGCTAACTGATCCTGTTTGTCACACTACGGGCAACTTTGATGTGGTCTTTGTCATGTTAAAAAAAAGTACAGACTTTAATACAAAAGCTGTTGGATAAATGAAAAATACCCCTTAGTGACTCCAAAGCCCAAAGTGCCTGAACTGCTTTTGAAATATTTTGAACTATTTGTCAAAATTTCTCTAGCATTGGCTCTGATAATTCTAAAAAATGCAGGTGGCATTATCATTACATCCTAGCCCTGAAAATAAAAATGTCTGTAGTTATTCATTTGAGTAGTCCCAGCAGAATTACAGCAATTTGGCTGAACTGTGTTCTCATCCAAGGTTGAGACCAAAGGGGATGAAGATGTTTCTAGTCATGGTGAAGGGAGATTTTTATGGACAGAGGAATGGATTCTGAAAGAGTAAACCTCTTTTTAGGATCCTGTCATGGTTGTCTGAATGACAACCTGGATAAAGAAGAAAAAATATGGACATGCTTAACAAGAGAAAATAATAAAGGGTAGATACTACTAGTTGGTTCCTAATCTATTTTTCATGCTGCAGGATTAGCTTTTTGTTCTGTTTCTTGGCCACCCCAACATGCCAAACTGACAAGTTTATTCACAGTTCTACTTTCCACATTAAATTATGACTGAGGTTATTTAAAACAGTGACTAACTGGTATCATCTTCCACAAGACCTGTATTTTGTGATGCTACTTTCTTCAACTACCCTGACAATCATTACCTCCTTATGAGTGTGCTGTATTTGTGAGACGGGACGGTCTGCCTCAGAGGGTCAGGAGCAGCCCATGGAAATTTTCCTTTACATTTCCTCCTGTGCTACCAGAGGACAGAACACCTCTACTGAGGTTTTCATGGGAAAAGGAAATGGGGGAGCCTTCTGAACTTGCCAATATTTTCATGGTATTCATTTCATTACATTTTCATGGTATTTCAATATTTCAATATTGTCTTTAAACCCTCTAAGGGATAAAATAAAGTTTTGAAAGTATAAAAGATGAGAAATACAATATTATGCCTGGCTTGTCAGAAGTGAACATTAGGGTGTGCTTCCATTTTTCCCCTCTACCCCAAATTACATGGCTCATTGGTGCTTTAAAATATCTTTCGAGCTTTTATTCCTTAGTTGGTTGAAGCAGGCCAAGTAAATTTGAAGCATCAATGTCAGACTTTGTGGGGACTGTACTGTGTTTGGAGTTGGGAGGGAAAACCTCCTCTGGTCTGTTCAGCCTGTCCAGAATCCATTCCACAGTGCCCTTCTGTCTTTTCCTCTGGATATTTAGGAAAGCTCTGTTGCAGGGCTACTGCCAGGGACAAGGTGAATTATGCCTCCCTTCTTCAGTGTGCCCTTGGCTTTTTCATAGTTTTGGAGCCTGCCTCTCAGATCCAGCTGGTTAATAGGCTAATGATTCTGTGAAGTGAGAGTCAGGAGAATGGGCAAGCTGCTCCTGTTGTGGCAAGAGAGGAGGAAATGAGACCCAGGGGAGGGCTGAGCTTCCTGTGCTGGAGCCATGCCTGACTTTGGTTACATGTTATAGTTTAACAGTCCTATAAATCAGGCTTAAGGTTCATCACGCTTGTAGTTTCTGGTCCAGTAGAGTTGAAAAACTGAATGAATTTTCTTGTTAGTGGGTTGGATGATCCATAAAGGATAGAATTGTAGTTTTTCAGACATAAAACCCAAAATACCTTTTTAATATGTACAGTTGTTACTGAATATGCCATTTGGGTGAATTCAGATACCACCGGGCACAAAAAAAAATACATTATACAAAGGATTTTAAGATTATGTTTTACATTGACTTTCCCGATTTGTTTGCTTAAAAAGCAGAAATAATAAGAAAAGGGAAAGAAATATGGAACTTAATGAATATTTAGATTATTTAACCTATTTTGTTGGTTTACTGCTGAGAATTTTGTCTGTCTTAATCAGAGATCCATAATTTGAGCTCATCTTCTCTCCTGCACTTTGCTGTTTTTGAATACAGTTTATGATCGTGCTTTGGACTTTGTGGTTGCCAATAGGTCCACAAGGAGGAATCAGGCATAGTCTGTGTTCAGAAGTGTTGATGTTTGTTGCTATGATTACTGCAACTGCAAAGGATTTGAGATGGGCAGGCTTTCCTTTTTTCCTCTCATTATCTCTTGCCAAATAGAGCCTTTCCACAGCAGAAGCCTATGTCCTCCTATTTTGTTAAGTTTATAACATTTGGGGAGTAACTAAATAGTTTTGTGATGTCTAGCATTCTTTCTTTTTCCTTCCTGTATTGTAAATTAGAGTTTTCTCTATGGCTATGTATAAGTAATTTCACCTAGTTATGCATGGCAGCTCAGACCACCACAAACACAGCTTTGGCCAAAGTTTCCATGGTCTATTCCCATTAGCCAACAGGGATTTCCCACCTCCTTAGTCTCTGAAATACCCATCTAGCCTCAGTCTCACACCCAGGGCTGGTGACTCTGCCAGTTTTGTGTCACTTGAGTCTCAGGTTTACACTTTAAGTTATTTTATCAGTGTCTTCTGACCTGTCTTCTTAAGGGAAATCAGAAACCAAGACTGAGGTTACTTTAGGCAGAATGAGCTGTCACCTACAGGCAGCTGGTGCAAAGCAGAGCTTATGGCTTTGAGTAATATTTGGGATATCCTGACCCCTATGTGGTGTGTGGAGGGGGGAGTCCAGAGCTGTCCTGCAGGGAAAGGATGGGTTGCTGTTCTTGGAAATCAGAGAGAAATGCTGCCAGGTTATCAGCCCAACCCCAATGCCCCTCTGAAGAGTACTGAAGAATCTGCAAGTTGTCTGCTTTGCCAAAAGGGGGGGAAGCACTTGCTGAGTGAGCTGCAGAGCTATACTCACCATGACTAAACCTGTTAAGCCAAAATTTTGTACAACAACAACAACAACAAAAATTAGAGGACTGAACTCACTGAGAGAGAAGAGAAAGGATAAGCCTGGATCCAATGTGCCCCTATTAACCACAACATATTTCAGGGTAACTTGAGCATTCTCAAACCTTTAGGCTCTCTTAAAAGTATTTACTGATAAGTAGAGAGAAATTCTCAACCTGCATAGTAAAGGTAACTATAACATGCTAAAATGAATGTTTTTTAAAGCATGATTAAGTGATATGCATACTTAAATGGAATTCAGGGATTTATTTCTGACTTCCTGTTCAAGTTCTATCTGCCTGGTAGACATGTAAGTCATAGAATCAAATCTTGCTGAAATATGTGTAAAGCTGGGCAAGTCTGTCTGCTCAGCTCAATGCTGCCTGATCTCTGGTCCTCCATAGGTACCTGTGCTGCTGACATAAAACAAGGATGTAGCCAAGCAGCAACACATGGCTAACTGTGGCATGGATGTTGTCTGAGCCGTCAAATAAAATGAGCTCTCATCAATGCTTGATATGAAAACTAATTAGATAACCTGAAACCCTGAAAGAAATTTCACAATCTTAATTTTTTACCTACAACTTCAAATTCTGAAAGTGTCTTTTGTATAACACTCACTAACATTTTGCTTTCCAATACCAATATTATCTTGGCATTTATTGCTCCTGTTTTTATAAAAATATTTATTATTTGGCCATTGACTCTTGTAACTGGCTCCTCTTAATGTAGTGATTTTAATGTTAGAACAAGTATTTTAAAATATCGTCAATACCTTTCCACTGAATTATATGTAAATTGAAGTGAGGAGTCGATAAGTGCAATGAAAATTGTGAATATATGCTAAAACAGAGTTACTTCAGAGCTGACAGTCTGAAAATTGAATCTTTCATTGACCTCCTGGTGTGTTTGCAAGAGTTAAAATTCGGTTTATTAAAATTAATTTAAGGTTAATTCCTTAAAATGGAAGGAATGTAGAAGCTATGTCTCAAAATTTAACAATGTACTGACCTATAGTAAATAATGTGCTAATTACAACAAACCAAGGAGAATGTTTCCATTGTGCCCTTCTGGTGCATGTTTTTTTAGGCTGTTCATTTGTATTGGAAAAATGTTCATATTTAAAGCAATTGCGCATTGTACGTAGGGTTGGCAAACAAGGTATAAAAGTAGTTTCACTGCTCAAGAAAAAATATTGAAGTATCAATTCTACAACTTGTCACTGCCCCAGTACACATTTGCAAATGGAACAGTAAAGAAGCACTAGTTTTCTGAGAGTTTGCCCATGTGTAGTGAGCCCAAACTAACAAATTAAATGGAACAGAATTACAGCCAATACTAATTTGTGCTCTGGCTCACTTACCATATAATTTTTTCTGAAATATATTCCTATTTTCAAAATGGTTTGAGTATCAAAATGCTTTAGAGTATTTGCTAATATGCTGTGAATTACCATGGTGAACAACATTCAGTAATGTTTATTCCAAGTAGTTATACACATTTCTTTTTCTTTTTAACTCATTTGATTCCAATATTAGGAAATGTAAAAATTATCTCCTCTGTGTTGCAGAAAATCATCCTTTTTCTTCTGAAATAGCATAAGGCTTTTCTCAAATAGAACCAGTATATGTCTGAAGGAAAACAAAAAATCAGTCTTTCCTGTAAATAAGTTAGAAGAAAAGATAAAAAACAAGAGATGGCATAAATAAAAAGCTCAAGGAAACATGGGGCATTATTGGTTTGGCCACTTTACATTAATGGTTTTGTTTTGTTGTGTCTGTTCTTGGGGATTTTTTGTTTTGTTTTGCTGTTTGGTTTTTTGGTTTTTTTTGGTTTTTTGTTTGTTTGTTTGTTTTTTGGGGTTTTTTTGGGTTTTTTTTTTTGTTTTGTTTTGTTTTTTTGGGGTTTTTTGGGTTTTGTTTTTTTTGAGGCATAGTTATCAGGAGACATTGTAGATAAGGAAGAAGGAGGAAAGGAAACTGACTCAAACCCAACAGAAGAAAGCACCCAGGAGCCTGAGTAACACCACTACCTGCCTCACAGCTGTGGCCCTATCAGAGGTGGAGGTGTTACATGACAGATAGTGCACAACGACCTTGAATGTGTATGTAAGTTGCATTTAAGCATTTATTCAAGCAAGAGTGGGATGAAGTCTTTTTTGTATCTTTAAGGAAACTCCTTTAAAAAATTTCCTTTGTGCTTCTGATCACTCTTTGTTAACTGTACAGCTGAAGGAGAAAACTCCCTACCTTCTGATTTATGTTCACCTAAAAATATAATGGGTACCATGGAAGTTCACTTTACTGGGAAATCCAAGGCACATGTTTGTAAATATAACATTTATATACTCTTCTAGATATTTATATTCATAACTCTAGCTGCATTTTGTGCTTTGTTTTGCTTGCATGGATAACAGTTGTGATGGATTTGTTCACCCTAGATGATATTTATTCCTTTTACTTCATTACACATAATCCACCTGTGCTAGATCTTAAGGTCTGTGTACACTTCATACTCTACTAGAGAGCTTATCAGCTTCTCTGCAGGCAGCTCAATTTGAATTTTAAAACTGGAAATGAATGAATTTGTGCTGCTTCTTCAGCTTCTCACCCTTGCACCCTCCAAGTGGTGTGATAACTGGGGGATATCAAGCTTGCATGGTGTTGTTGATTTCAGCTGAAGGGTTTATGATTTCATTCTGATCAGAAGCTACTTCTGCTATTATTATTTCTGCACTTCTCCACCTCTTTTTCCTTATGAGAATGTCTGAGATGTGTTGGTTAGGATAAAGACATCAGGGAGAACAAGAGCAATTAATACTTTTAATTTTATATAGACTCAAAGTCCAGGCCCAAGTGTACAAATAATGTTCATATAAATGATTCAGCTTCATCATCCTCTAAGACAAAAGCTTTACTCACACATGGATTTCAAGGCAGGTAGATGTTTAAGAAGTTGTTGAATATCATTGAAATTCTAATACTGCATCTTCTTTATGATGCACCCTTTAGTCTTGATAACATCAGATTTTTCAAATCAAGTCAATGTCAATTTATGAATGCATTAATTTCTTTTAATTTGTCAATGTACCACAATACAGTTAAACCAATAATCACCAAAATATAGAATCATAGAATGGTTTATGTGAGAAGGGACCTCAAAGATCACCTGCCATGGGCAGGGACACTTCCATTAGACCAGGTTACTTGGGGCCCCATCCAACCTGGCTTTGAACACTTCCAGGGATGGGACATCCATAGCTTATCTGGGCAACTTATGTTAGTACTTCATCACCCTCACAGAAAAGAACTTCTTCCTGGCATCTAATTGAAATCCACCCTCTTTCAGTTTAAAGTTGTTATCCCTTGTCCTATCACTACTCTCCACCCAGCCTGTATTTGTGTTTGGAATTGTCCCAGTCCAGGTGCAGGACCCTGCACTTAGCTTTGTTGTACTTCATGAGGTCCATACAAGCTCATCTCTCAAGCCTGTGAATCCCTTCCCTCCAGTGTGTGATTTCCATCACTTGAGTTGCTGTCAGCAGTGCTCAATCCCAGTGTCCATGTCACCAACGAAGATGTTAAACAGCTCTGGTCCCAACACCAGCCCCTGAGGAATGCCACCACTTACTGGGGTCTACTTGGATATTGAGCCCTTGATCCCAAGGGCTCTTTGAGTTCTACTGTCCAGCCAAATCCTTATCCACCATGTGGTTCACACATTAGGTGTCTCTCTGATTTGGAGCCAAGGGTGTCATGTCATTTGGAGACAAGAGAGTGTCAAACTGATCCATCCCTAAGGTCCCTTACAACCCAATCAATTCTGTGATATGATTGTGTGATACATCAGGTTGCTCAGAGCCCCATCCAAACTGAAGACTTCCAGGGCTGAGGCCTCTACAGTTTCTCTGAGGAACTTGTGCCAGTGTCTCACCACCCTTTCAATATCCAAAGAAGTATTTTCAGACTATTGCTCCTCATGTGTACTAGAGAATGCCTTTCTTTCTACAAAAAAATTGTAAGTCGTGTAAAGCAGGATGATGTTAAAGTAGAAAATTTTCTTTAGCCCCTTCTTTTGAATTCCCTTGTCATAAAATAAGCTTTTATCATCTCTATTTGGGAGTCACTATGAAACAAGGGGCAGAGAGAAGCAGGGAGAATACATAAAACGAAAATAAAGTGTGTGTAGTTACCATCCTGTTCTTTTAATGGGGAATTGTATTATCTTGATGAAATACAGAAGGAGAGATAATTGCTTTTACATTTAGGCAGAAATGATGTTTATTGTCAAATATTCTGTCCAGCAAGTTTTGACACTGCAAAATCCATGACTTTATATTTCCAGTTTCCTTAAGTAGTACATCCTTTGTTTTGAAATATGTTTTTTTTATATTATCTATATTTATTCCTTAACATGGCTAAAGTTCTCCTAAATACAGATCTGACTATGACCTAAGGTATTTTTTGTGAAGTGTAACTTTACTGTGTTTTTATTGGAATGAATTGAATTAGTGCTATTTGTACTTGCAGAAAAGCAGTCAGAAAGGCATTTCTTGACAATTGTTAAAAGTTCTAACACATTATTTTTGTTTCTTGAACCCAGATTTTATCTATTATAGATGTAGCCTTGGATTTTCCATCTTAATTTCATATTTTTTCATTTCTTTCATTGTAGTGCTCAAATGATATATCTTTTAGTGATTTAAATTAGTTTACTGTCGTGGATACACTTACATATGACCAGTGATGTTCTTCCTTCTTTTGGCATGTCAGGATGAAAACAAACACTATTAGTGAAATCTTAACTCATTCGATGGTGCTCTTTTAAGTTTTGCTTCTTAAAAGCTTATGTATATTTCTTGTTTTTTTAAACTGGTTTAACATTAGTAAATGTGTTCAAGGATGTGGTTGGGTTGATTTATTTTCCTTCCCATTTGAAACCCATACCATTCTATTTAAGGTGTGAGTAACAGGTATCTTGTTCTGAATTTTTCTTTTTCATTGCAGGAAATATAAAGATGAAAAATCATAGTATAGAGATCAGCTGGATTATGTTCATGTTAATATCTAAAAGAAGCTGTGTGTATGGTGTCTGTTGCATCTTAGCTGGCTAGGAATTTGGAGCAATCTGCAATAAGTGAAGGAGTTCCATTAGCCATTTGGTGCACCAGTACTGAGTTAAGTGATGGAATACCTTCCCTTCTGTGTAATTTTGTTGAGGAGGCAAATTGCAAGGTGCATTTTGTCGTGTTTTGTTTTCATTTTAGTTGATTGTAATTATTGTTCATGGGGTTACAGAAGTTAATTTCTATATGGAAGAGATATGTAATTTTCCTAGCTATATAATGCAAAACATGTTCAACTGTCACTAATATGTTTAAGTTTCATTAGAGTGAATTGTTTATCTTGATTAGATGGAATTGTAGCATGCCTGAAAGCAAAGTAGGGGTGTTATAGGATATGCTTACAGTTATGCACTCTGCATTTAAATATGTTTATAAAAAGAAACACTCTCCAAAATTAAATAAATTAAGTGGGCAGAATTGTGACTTTCCCAGCTGTCCACAGTGATGGTGTGACTTCATTGATGCTTTCTTTCCCCTTTTATTTTTGTTTTGATTGCTGGCTGCTAGCTGCTTCCCATGCCTTACATTAGTAGAAAGAAGATGTATTAAGTCTTAATTTCTGAGCCCTGTGACTTGCACCTTCTAATAGATCTGTAGAATTTGAGGAACAAATTCCACATCTGTTTGTAAAATAAATCAGATGTGACACAAGCTGCAGGTAAGATGTCACAGAGGTTTTTTTCTAATTGGAAAAGAAATCTAAAATACTCTGGCCTTCAAGAAAAATCAAAAGCACCTTTTTGGGAATACAGCGTTTTGAGAGAGTGAACTTAAAATGAGAAAACCCAGGCTGGGTAGGCCAGTGCCAGATGGCTGCTGCAGGCAGGTGTGTATTATGTGCACAGGCACGACATTCAGGCATCCTGATCAGAGGTGGTCTCCCCTCTGACCTGCTGTACAACACTGTGTATATGCTTTGAAAGTGAGGGGCCAGGCTGATTTCTGCCTTTCCCAGTGCACTCATGTTTAGACCCTGAGGAGACAACATGTTTTCTCTTAGGAAAGCAAACATGCTTAGAAGGCAGGTATTGGAATAAAAAGAGACTCCTTTTGGAGCATCTGTGGAAATGTGTCCGACATTAGGCTTTATTCGAAGCCTAACATTACTGAAATGTTATAGTTGGCGTGGTGATGAGTCAGTTTCTTATTGAAAGAGATCTTTCTGCCTGGTGAGTAGAGTGAGAAGAAAGCTAATAAAGGAAACGCTGTTCCTGTCTCTCTGTTGTCACGTTTTCACTAGAAAGAACTGTATTTGTATCATTCTGTTACACGACCTTTGAAGGCTGCATTTCACCTTCTCAAAGTGTAGCAGAGCTGTATAGTTTGTTGATATTTTTCTGTCAAGAGGGAAAGCTCCACAGGCATGTCAAATGTTGCATGCTAGGCTTGCCTCTTAAACAGCAGGGAGAGGAACGGGGTCAAATCTTAACATCTTTGTTATGACCTGTTGCTTAGTATCCCTGTATCCTAGCTCTGTGTTATTCAAGTAATAATTCAGTTTGTTGTATGACTCCAAGGTGAAAAATTAAATACCTCTTAAAAAAAAAAAAATCTGCCTTTTTTTCTCAAGAATGTTGAGGTGATGAATGGCAAGTTGACTCTGGTCAGAATAATTACAAATACTATTCTTACATATCCATCATCCCTGGACTCATTATATTTGCACTGTAAATATCAACAAGAGACTTTTCAGGCATATCACTGCACATTCTTGTGTTGACTGCACATCTTGGAGTCCACATCTAGACTTGTTTTTTCTTCATTAGCCATAATGTCTGGTGTCAAATATTAACTTTCAGGAAAACCACATTTATGAAGTTTAACCAGTGGATGAACATAAATATTAACCAGCATTCCTCTCTGTCTTTCTTCACCCATACCCAAACACATGTAGTCATGATTTTAAAAGCTACTGTTTAAGACTGTCAGATGTTAAACCTCTGTCACAAAATTCAGCAAGCGTGTTTCTTATATATACCTATATAGGAGTTCTTATCATAAAACTGTACCTAAGGGTACATTGTATTTCCTGCCAAATTCCTTTTCTTTTCTTTTTTTTTTTTTTTTTTCTTTTTTTTTCTTTTTTTTCCTTTTTTCCTTTTTTTTTTTTTTTTTTTCCCTTTTTTTCCTTTTTTCTTTTTTTTTTTTTTAATTGCTCAGTAACTGGAAACTCTTCAACTACAGCTTCTATGACATGGAAATGCTATTATCTGCTAGCAATGTCACTGCTGGATGCAGCTTTCTGGGGAAAACCAGTGAATTTCAATGGTGATGCCTAATTAATTCACTTTGTGCATCTAAATTTCTCTCTACCCTGTCCAGGCACAGAGCACAATGCATACCTAATCTGCCAAAGTTTCTTATTGATTTCCATTAGGTCAGATTTCCTTTCAAAGGACCCTCATTAGTGGTTCTTGTTTAGTTACCAAGGCAAGGAGTTACTCCTGTCATGCACATTTTGAATTTGGAAAACTGCCACAATTACAAATACTTTCTTGTCTTTCAGTACTTGACAGAATGCCAGAATTAGAACCACTTTTAATTATACAAAGGCTGCTGTAATTGCCTCATCCTTTGCATGGCATATCCATTGTAGATTCTACTTTCAAGTACCATGGAATTTCTCCAAAGAGGAGGAGGTCTTACTCATCCTTGTATTTCCTAATTTATCCATGCATGTAGCAATCTGTCCTTACCTCTGAGCAAAAATTTAATGGAGAATAACTGCCATGAAAGTTCCCATTTTTGCAAGATTTCCTGGCTCTACCAAAATATACTACAAACTTTCTTAAGAATTTAAAGCTATTCTATATCTGTCCAGTGAGAACAGTATATTTTATGCTGAATTTCCTGTTTCATTATTTTTAGGACCAAATCCCCCAAAAATGTAGCTTGAGTGAGTAAGATTCTACTGAGATCCATTTTAGTGAAAAGTATAAATGGATTTATGTATACAAGTTTGGAAGAAGCTAAAAAATGAAAGTTACTTTAACATCTATTCTTAAATGCTGCTTCAACCCACAATCCTGTGAATAACACAGACTTACGAATCTGTGAGATTATATAAGAGGACAAATATTCATAAATACCTTATTTCTTAAACATATATTCTCTTCTGAGTTTCTGAATTTCTTCCACTCCCTTGCTCCTTGCAGTTTATTCTGACACTAAATTAAGAAAGTAATTTGTGGAATAATCCATTCTGCACTTTCTTAAATGGTGATATTGGAAAGCATCTTCCCACTGATAAGATTATACTCAGAAAGAGAAGTTGACTTCTCAGCTGTGATGTGAGTTAGAGATAGAAATGGATCCTTAGTGGCAATGAAAAACAGACAGACAAAAAAATCCAATCCTAAATATACTCTAGAAACCTATTATGGAAAATTAGGATAAAAATTTCACTATGATGAAAAATAACTACGGAATTGTTGCAAATTCTTATAGAGCAGTTGGTGTCAAGCTATATACTCAGGATTGGCATGACAATTTACTGGATGTGGAGTTATCTGCTGACACTCTTATATAATTAACCCTTATACATAAAAAAATGAAGAAATTCTTCATTGGTTCCTTTGAATGGTGGTCTTCTCCTCCTTTCAATATGTGACCTTTATTAATGTATTTGACTAACCTGTCTTACATCAGAAAACGTCAATACTGAAGGGAAGAGAGGTGTGGGCAAACAAGGTGTAAGAGATCCCCCCAAATTGCAGACTTTTTGTAGTATTTCAGTCTTATATTAAAGATAATGAAATTTAATTTATGATTGCTTATGGTAGCGTCTGTGCCCAAAATGCCAATAAATCTTGTCAGAACAGATAAAACTATAAATGGAATAAATGGAATCTGTTTCCTTAACAAGATTAAGAGTAAAACTGGAGGAAGAGTTCTGTGGGATTTACTGTGTTTACCAAGCTGACTGCCACTAACCATTAGTTACAGAACTGTTTATTTGCTTGCCCTGTTCTCAGTTGCTAGGAATTTTAGTTGTCTTTTGCCTAGGGAAAAAAAAAAAAATCATCCAGAAGGTTTTGGAGATTTCTGGAGGCAAGGACTAAGTGCTATATGTTTGTTTGTACCAAAAATGCAGAAGAAATATGAAATCCCTAAGTTTTCAAAAAAGGACTTGACTCTTCCCAAGGAATTTGTGTCAAGGGAGTGGCTTTTTCTGTTCCTGTGAGAATCCTGTTGGAGTTGTAAGCCTTTAAAAAAATCACATCTCAGCAGAGACTTGTTAAGACATCAAAGTCTAAACCCCCCATAGATTCTGACTGTACTGGAGTACAGCTGACCAGTACTGTAGACGTTGAGAACATCTTTATTGCTGTTGTTCTGGATTGCCAAAAGTAGTTTCCATCAAGAGAACAGGACAGAGTAGGACACAAGTGTGTGTCCTTGTGCTCTTCATAGTTTATGCCAGTGATTTCCTGGCATCACAGGAAGGGAGTGGAAAAAAAAAGGAAGGAGAGGAGAACCTGCAAAACAGGAAAAAGACTTGGCAGAAATTCTGTGTGAGAGAGCAAACAGGGACGGAAAGTCAGTTCAGCAGAGTGTAGGTGGAATAGGAGCCGGAAAGCAGCAGTGCAGAGGAGACAAGGGTTGAGGCTGGAAATAACTGGGCAAAAGTCAAGGGGAGCGGGGTCTACTGAGAGAAAAAGGGCTTTTAGAGCTGGGGCAGACAGCAGAGATGGGACTAAAAAGGGGAAGCTTGTGGGATGACTAGTGCCACAACGACTGGCTTATCTGCCATAAGAGGAGAGACTGAGAGAGCTGGCACTGTTTAGTCTTGAGAAGAGAAGGTTTAGAGGAAAGTTATCCATATGTACAAATAGCTGTTGAAAGCAGGAGAGGCAGTGGGCACAACTGAAATATCTGAAATACATAAGAAGAAACTTCACTGAGAAGATGGTTGAACATTGGATGAGGTTGCTCTGGTGGACTCTGGGGTTGCCCTCAAAGGAAATACTCAGTACCTGACTGGACATGCCCTGAGCAGCCTGCTGTAGTTGCTGACCCCACTTTAGCCAAGAGGTTGGTCTAGACAATCTCCAGAGATGCCTTCTGACCACAGCTGTGGTGTGATTTTGTGAGTAGGGCAGACTGCAATGCAAGCATTCTGATGAGAAGCCTGGAGACAAAACAAAAGAGTATGTGAGAAGTAATACCGGCAAAGGGAGTTAAATAAGGGGAAAATTACATGGGGGTCACAGACAGCCTACCTGATGGATAAGAAAGGATCAGATTTAGAAAAAGCTGAGAAGGGATCCTGAAATATAGTCTGCATCTCACTATTTTTTAAGTGCCAGCATAAAGCTGCAGAAGTAACAACAGAGTCATCCCTGTAAAATGATGTTCCATGTCACTAAGTTGTCAATCCCTCCCTGCTGCCCCATTGCCTCAAAGCTGCCGTTGTCTCCACTGGGGACTTGAAAGCTCAAAAGCTATTGATGATTCTGGTAGATATCTGCATAATAGCACAAAATGTTCTGTGAAGAAAAGTTACACACAGGTGTCACAAAGTCAAGCCTTTGTTCGTTAGGAAATGCCAGATTTTGACTGCCAGTGCAGCCTCTTATTTGTTCTTCTTCAGAGTGCGTGCTGAGATAATGTGCAATTGTCTCATTAGCAGTAATCTTTAGCTCATTCACTGAAGAGCATGATTGTGCTCCAAAGTGTCTTGTAAAGAGTCAGTTATTTTATAAAGGGGTTTCTTGGCAGTAAGACCCTTACTGGATTTCCAGAAAGTTGAAACTCATTGTCACACAAAGCAAAAGGTTTCAGGAAGAGAAAGAAATCTTTTTTTGATGGAAGAACTTGAGCTCCACTCTCAAAAACCTGCATTCTCATGAAATTTTTCAGTGATTCTAGGTAGATCTTATTAAACCAGTTCTTTCACAAATGACTATTGATAAAATTTAATCTTGGCCCCTGCACTGGGGTCCTGGAGAACAACCCACAGAACTGCTCATTTTTTTCAGCTTCGACTGGATTCACTGGTAATTTTGCCCTGCAAAATATCTAGGAATAGTAGCACTGCTGTATTTGTGACAAGCAATGATATAAGAAGGTAGCTGTATGGGGGAAAATGATATAATTTATTAGACCCAGTGGTACACCTGAAAAATAAGCAAGCAAACTTTAGGTCATATGAGCTCATGCCGAGAATGAATGACTCTGTTTGCTGAACAGTCCCTGGACTGTGTGTGCAGCTTCCCAGGCTGGGTAAGAGGCAAAGCTCAGCCTGTGTGAGGGGCAAGGGAGGCCTCTGCTAGGGAAAAGGGAATTTTTGACTTAGAAAGTTATTATTTTTTGCTGTAGTGTGTTTAATACACTATTAATATGGTTAGTTATGTGCCTGTGATGTGGTTATGTGCCTGTGTGACTGGAAAATGTGAAAATAATGCATATCTGCTTTGGCATATGGAAATAAATAATAGGCAATAAGAAGTTTAACATAAAACTCAGCTATTAATTACCAAGATGTCTAAGCAGAGAATGCAATTGAATTCTAAGTTTGATGTCTTTGCCTGAATTAATTTACAGTTTTATTGTCTTTAACAATATAAAAAATTGCTATGGTGATTGGTAATGAAAACTTGTCTGCCTGCAGTTGATCTGCTTGTGTGTATTGTAATTGTATTTAAGTAGATCCTTTGGCTTACCCATCCACACTGATTTTTGCCATTTTCTTCCCCAAATCTCCAATTTTGGACCAGTTTTCTTTTTTCTCTTTTTGAATCATGTTTCATACTGTTGCCTTTTTCTCTTTCTCAGCTGCCTCTGAGCATTCATAGTCCTTGGCAGACTGCCCAGCAGTGCTTGTCCTCACCAAATACTATTCACATGCTTTTAAAGTGACACCTGATTAAGAAAAAGGGAAAACTTGTATCAAAATAAATGGTGTGGTCAATACAGGCATAGCTAGAATATTAGATCTTGAGCCCATAGCTCTTTGTGATACGTTTGTGAAACCTGATGAAATCTACTTAATTTTTCTAATCCTTGCTGGAAAACATCACAGCAAGGATTATCACAGTGTGATTTCAATTTATTTCTTATTTCTTTAGAGAAAGTCTGATGTTCTAGCAAGTTGTCTTTATATAGGAAACCTCTGAGCAATGGGGAGAAACAAATATAGTCTAGGGCTGTGTTTTGCATATTCCTTAAATATTTTTTAAGTTATTTGTTGACCTCTTTATTAATTGCAACATTTGAGTTAACCATAAGTAACTAAAATAAAGCATACTTGATTTTCTCTTGGTTTCTATAGTCTAGAGACTTTATTTGCATACCTGGAGAAGTTTCTGAAGGTGTCTGAGGTCTGTATGGTGTATGCAGAAGGACAGGATTTGCATACTTAGCGATCCAAGCTGGGAGACTCTGGCCAGCCCCTCTCAGGAGTTTCCTCCTGCTCCCAGCCCCCAGACAGCCCCCAAACCCTGTAACACCCCAGTGGGACCACTGGTAGGGTTTGGGGGGTTTTGCCTTTTTTAAAAAGAAAACATCCCCCATCCTGCCTTTTCTCTTCCTTTTCCTGGAACAGAGTTGGATATGTTTCAACTGACCCTTGGCCCCAGCCCCAGGTGCACATTTCTGCCTGGAAAGCACAAAGGTGAATTGCAGCTGCTTCCCAGGAGAAGTGGGAGCAGCTTGATAAATGTAGGATCTTCACTAGATTAAATGAAAGAGGCACTGCATGTTTTTGCCTGTCCATTCACAGCCCTGACCTAAGCAAAGTTTTGGGGTTTGTATCTCATTTCTGGGGACAACAAAATAACTCCCTGTGGTTTCTCTTGAGGATGCAGTAGATATAATTCATCAACCAGCAGATATGCTAAGTAGCTGCAAATTAGAGAGCAAATTTCTCTGAATTCATTTATTTGGACTTCAAATTGAATTGTTAGAAAAAAAACAACCTTTATGTTGTAAGAACATCTCAATTATTTCACTGTTTCCCAGTTAGGCAGATTTGCTGTTTTGCAGGGTAGAGATGATCACAAGTTGCACTTTTCCCAGTGTTTCCCAGGCTTCTGCAGCCAGCCAGGTTATATTCCCTGTGCCTGTGCAGTTGCCATCCTACCACCACCACGCTGGGCAGGAAACATCATTATAGATATTTCTACTTGGTCACCAGCAGAGTTCCACTGTGAGTTCTGGATTAATATTCAAGCAGCAGAGGAAGTTTTTAGGCAGTTTTAGGAAAAGTTAGCAGTTTTAAGCAATGTGGGATATAGCCAGTGGTGAAGATGGAGATAAGCTGGGGCTCATTTTACTGTACCAGGTTTTAAATTGATTTCTTTGAGATGACAGCTATACTCTTCTATGAATTTTTTGGCATGAATCTCACCTACTGTTAGTTTTAAAGATATACTGATAAAAAGGGGGTTTTATTTTGAAAAGTTATGTTTTCCCTAATTAAAATTCAGAAGTTTTTTTTTTCTATGATAGAAAGAAGTGAAGGTATGTCCAGATGTGTGAAAATATTGGCTGTTAAAATAACCAGTTAACTATGCAAATTATAAGAACCTGCCTTAACTTTTGATCATTTTTTTATATTTGGGGACATCTTTTCTTGTAGTGCTGGATTAGCAGCACTACTTTGTTTTGCATTTTGATGGCTCTGTATTTGCAACAGAAGCTCAGAGAGGTAATCTTGGAGACACTGAAATTTTCATCAAAAGTTTCAGAGTAGTTTAGACTGCTGATCTCCAAAATATGCATGTACAGCACCATTTAATCCCAACCCTGTTATTTAAGCAATTTCCAAGAAAATCATGCTACATGTTCCAGTAAGTTCTTTTACTTTCATTTTTTCACTTTTCCTAGACTCACTGTATCTGGACAGAAGTTGCTAGCAGCCAGGTGGCTGCAGCTGCAGCCAGAGTGGAAAGCTGGATGACATGTCTGCCAGCCTGATGTGGTCGTGGATTTAATGTCTTCATTCTCACTTCTGGTTCAACTTCCATCCAAGACTGGGAGTTTGGGTGGGTTAATGAAGGGAAACTCATTTCCTTTCTCCCTCCTAGACTGAGGCAGACAGGTCACAGTCTTATTTTCCTTTCTGCTACCCTGCTCATGCTTTTAGTACCACTGAGGTTCAGAGGGAGGCAGGATGCATCTGATTTGGGCTGGGGAGCAGGTGTCAGTAAGCTCTAGGAGGACAAAGGGGAGAGCACTGAGGTGTGGGAGAGGTTCTCAAGAGAGATCACCTCCAAATGCCCCCTCCACCGCTACAGCAAACCTAATGTAAATTGTATGTCCTCTTATCCTTGGAGAACAGCAAAAGTCCATTCTGCCTGCAGTTCTTTCATGGCTTAAAGCAACCTTAGTTGAATGTAGGTACATTAGGAAGTACTAGTGGAAACAGAGCAAGCTCAGTGCCAAAGCTGTGATGTGGTAGCATGGATTCTTTATCTTTAGAGGTTCAGAAGCAGCATTCATTACACTGGGAACACTTGGGCAGCTTTCTTAGTAAATCAGGTTGTGCTGTAGCTCCCTCCACAGCTGGACCCACTGTTTTCCTGCCCTCTCCCCTCAGTCTTTGATCCAATTATTCTTGTTGCTGGCAAACAATGCCCCTGCCTCAAGTAGTAATATTCCCCATTGGTCCCCGAGGCTGTTAGCCAGTGTGGACAGGCTGGGGAGATGCCTGGCACAAACTACCTTCTCATCTTGTCAAGCTGCTGCAAAATCTGGCCTTTTGTGTAATGGTGTCATTTCCTTGTGGGACACATAAATGATGCCTTAGTTCTGCCTGAGAGCCAGGTTAGCATTTGTGAAAGCCATTAAAAAGTTTGTAGATGTCAAGTAAATGTATATGATTAAATAAGTGATGCAACTAGTATAATTAACAGATGGCAGGAACAATTACATATTCATATTCCAGGCCAACAACATTTGGTTGATATAATTGCCTTACAGGTGTTAACTGCCCTCTGTCGTGAAATGAGGTGTCTCTAAACACTGAAGGTACTCAGCAAAGTGACTTGTGGTTATGAACTTACAAGGAGGTTAATGGCTCTCCTACTGCACTTGATGTTGTAAAGCTAAATTCAGTTCCTAAGTCTGATACCAAACCTAAGAAGGTGGAGGGAAAGAGACAAGCAGGGGTTACATAATCTGATTTGTGAAAAAAGTCACTGAGAAATACAATAGGCTTAAATTCATTTTGATATTTGAGAAATACAGACTCCAAATAGGTGTTCAGGGAGGAAGAGACATCTGCTGGAATAACTCCCTTGGTTTTGTTTGCTTTTTTTTTCCCCCAAATTACTTTTTCTTCCCCTTATGTAGAAGAGTAAATTGCATGTCATTTGGGTTAGATTCTAGTACAGATTGTGATGACTTGTGGCCAGAAGAGCAAAAATTAGTTAATAGTTTAAGCTCGTTTTGTAACTGTTTTTGTTTTTTTTTTAATAGAACCCAAAAGTGATTAGTCACTATGTCTTGTATAATAAGGTTGCCAAAGATGATAACATGCATGTATAAAAGACAGACACAGTAAATTGTAATTTCTGAAGTTTCTTTGGATTATGCCTTACATTTAGCACTTGATTTAAACAAAAAAAACCCTAAAATAATTGATGGAAAATAATATATTATATATTCTTATATAATTTTCATTGGTAGATAAATAGGACATCAATAAAATGTTACCATTTCCATAGATGTTAAGGATAAGGTATACAATCAAGAGCAAAGGTTGATCCTTAGTTTTCACCTTTCTTGATAATTGGTTTCTAGAGCTATCAAAACCTAAGACTTGGTTCAATATTATTATTTCAGCATTGCATTATTTTGATTATGGCTCTTCAGTTGGTAGCGTAGCTTTTTCCTCTTTGGCACCAAAGATTGCTATTTAATAAACAATTTAGGCAGCTTAAACACTAGCTTCCAAGACCATACTTATATTTATTCACAGTGGTGGTTCCTGCATTGATGCTGGTCATGGTTTTCAGCAGTGTTTGTTAGGGTAAACATCCTCTTCGGATGCATGTTTGGGGAGAGGGAGCAGAAATGGTGTGGAAGAGCAGAAAGAAATGAGTCTAGAGACTTGTCTCAGATATAAACCCGAATAGAATGGAAAGTGTTAATGCTGTAAGCACTGCAGGCTTGGTGCTGAAGCACAGGTCACACAGCTCTGAGCTGTCTCAAAGCCTGCTGTATGCTTGTATGAGTTGGGAGGGCCCGTGTGGGCTGCAGTGCTCCCGCAATGGGCGCTGCTGCCTGTGCTGGGCATGGCGTGGCTAATGCCCACCCCAATAGGTGCTCAAACCTCGAGGCCCGGATCACAAACAAATATTCCTCATCATTAAAATGTTTATCTCTTTCATAAGTTTTCCTGTGTTAAAAATGTCACACACATTATTCTTGTTATGCAAATCACAGCAAATGGCAAAAGGTCAATGGTAGCTGTCAAGATTATCGGAGAGTAACTGTAGCAGTTTCATGGCATATCAAATGTGAAGGCTTTTATTTAATAATAGTTCAATGGAGTGGCTGGGAAGTAAATATCAAATGGAAAACAGTGCAATGCAAAAGGCATGCACGGCTTTGTTTTTTCTTTTTAATTTGTGGGTTTGTTGCTCTTGCTCATTCAGTCATTTGAATCCCTCTCTTGCCACAGCAGATGTTTCATCTCCTCCATCTCTGATTATATATATCTGACAGTTTTGAAGTCTCTACAAGTACCACTTGATTATATCATAATTTCTTTCTTTTATAACCTTCAAATTTTTTTTTAAATTTTTATTCTGATGGAAGAGTATGGAAATATACCATTTCAGCAAAATGAAGTTCTAGACTGAGATGGTTTTATAACGTGACATACTTTGAAACTGAATGTCTGTCCTGAGAATAGAGAATTAGATCTTCTTGAAGCAGTTTTGACAAATGCTGTTTGGTTTACCAGTTGTGCATTAGTGACAAACAGGATTGTTGAGATTTTGCTATTTTATTTCAAAAGGGTCATATATGTGAGAATAGCACAATGCTGTGGTAGCAATCCCATATGTTTGAGGGAAGGGAAGGAATTGTGCGTTATGTACTGCAAGCTTGAAAGTATAGGGCAATGTTAAAAAGAAGGAAAGACTGAAGTAATTAATTTAAAGCTAAATATATTTAAGTGCATTTCTAAGTCCAGGAAAAAAAACCAAAACACCTTTTTACTCTTATTTTTTTCTTTTATCTGTTAGGATGGTATGAAATTGAATATTTGGATTGTTTCTTTAATTTATTCATTTATTGTCATGAGTGATAATGAACTGAAAGGGCAGGTGGTTCAGTATACAGTGGGTACATTGTAGAGCCAGCCACTTATATCTTGGTTTAAACCACTTTAACTGTATATTTCAGTGCTCATGACAGTTGTTTCACCTAGTTTTAATATTGAGTCAGTTTGCTGAAACCATTTCAAGGGTTAGGAAGTTAATTCTGAATTCTATGTATACTGAATTAGGGCATATTTCACATATGGACTGTAGTTTTCAGCTTTTTTTTTAATATATATTTCAGGTAAATTTGTTGTAATTGAAAGTAACATTCACAGTTTTACTTGTTTAGGTTTATTGGGTTGGATATTAAAAAAGATTTGACTAGCAAAACGTAACCAGCTTAGACATACTATATCAGGGTTTTAACAGAGATTTATTAATTCTGACACTATTGGAAGGAAATAATTAATTTTCTGTAAAATTATTTTACATTGATTGCTATGTCTATGCTGTGCATTGATGATTTTAGCCTGATTAAGCCTAGCTTGCATTTTTGAAAAAAATCTATAATTCTTTTTATATTATTTTATAAAGTAATATTTCCTTCTCTGTGTTTGAGGGGAGAAAAAAGGGATCTGATATTTTTCTTATTTGCTCAATTACCCTGTGTGTAGGAGGAAAGAAGAGGGAAGAAAACTGCATAATATTTGTACACAGAGCAGGGGGTGATGTTGCCAGTGACATACAAAGTGTGTTCAAGGATGCTTTCCAGGGCATTTGATAATTGTGACAGGAGACACATCTCTTAAATTGCTGGAAGATACAGATGGAAATACATATCTCAGTGAAATCTAAAATGTGATAATTAATAAATGTGCTAATAAGTGTTCAATATACTGATTATCTACACAAGAATTATAAAAACTGCTTTGAAGATTCGTTGTTTATTAGTATATCAGCTAATGAAGTTCTAAGGTGAGGGGGAATCAAGTGCAAAGAATAGTTTAAAATACTTGTTTACTGTGTTATGAATAGCCATAACCATAACTTTTAGGAATTTCCCTGAGGTGTTTGAAAAGTTTTTAGTGTGCTGTTATTACAGTTGTTGTATTGCTTTTCCTGGACTCCAGCTCCTAGAGTAAAGTGGAAGAGGGGGAAAATCAAGGAATTTTTTGCTGTGTTAATTCAATTCAGACTGTGAAATTTCTCTGCTAGAAATTTCCTCCTTATGTTCTGTTTAAGGCTTAGTTAATTCAGCATCTAATGTCTTGACCAAAAAGAAAAAAAAAAATCAATTTTACAGCTTGTTTATTGATTTATAGTATTCAACTGCAAGACTGGAGGAAAATGGATGAGGAGGCAATCCACTCCTTCACCCAGCATAGGCCCAAGCCTGTTTGAACCTAAGATGTTTCTTTGTTAGTGTGACTTGGTTTGATGTGGAAGAGAGGTGGAAGAGGGGAATGGGAGACTGCCAGCCCAGGTGTAATTTTTGGTGGTGTTGTGTCCCGTCTATTTTTGTCCATACAAAACCTGATCTCTTCAGACATGCCCCCTTTAGGTTGAAGCCCAGGAAGGAGCAGCTAGTACAGGTCCTGGCACTGGTCTAGAGAAGGTTAATCCTGATTTTAAAAATGCTTTTCTGATTTGAAGACTATAAACATATTTTGTGTCACTTTTATTTTCAGAGTGCCCTAGTTTTTATATCTCATTTGTAAGTAATAAAATGCAGAATACCCTAGGTTTTTGCCTGGATGCTGAAATCAAGTACCTGATGTTGCTGTATCTGTATTTGGAGCTGCTGATGATATTGTTAGATCAAATAAAAAGCAGGAAAATATATTTTCCAACCTGTGACAGGAGAATCCCACACACCTGAGGCTTTAAAACAGAGCAGGTTTGGAGTTTAAAGGTCTAAGGCTAGGATGGGGGAAGAGGAGTGTCTATGGAGAAAGCAGAGATGTCAGTTCATAAAGCCTGCTGGAGGCTGTGGTGAGCTGTCAGATCTGTCAAGGGAGACCCTGAGGAGTTCTTGTTCTGTGACAGTCAAAGACTCTGACTAAAAAATAGTTTCCAGAATGAAGACTTTGATTTGATCCAGATGACATATAAATGCTTGTTTTACTCTTATTACTTACTGCTTAAATTTTTCTTTAGAGCTAATTTATGAACAAATTTACCTGTTTTTTTGATAGGGACCTATGTTAACAAATGTGCCAAGCTTTTGGGTTCATCCTAAGTCTGAAAAGACACAGGCCTCATTTTTGTTCCTAAATCCATGACTGCACCAGAGTATCTTGGAAGGACACTGGAAAAGCAATCAACTTTCATATCAACCCACTAAGTAACACTAAAATTTCTAATGCCTATTTGTGATTTAAACATAGTTATGTTGCTAAATTCAGAAGAGAGTACTTTGGAAGGGGAAGAACAATCTGACACTGAATGGTAAAAGGAGTAGGTTATCTGGGTTTTATCTTAGTTGTGTTGATACTTTTTCAGATATTTGGGTTATTTGGTATTGAAAACAGTAAAGAAAAACAAGTAAAACTGACAGTACAACCCTAGTGTTGTGTTTTTCTGACCAGAAGCTGCAGGAACATTTTAAATGGGCAAGAGGATTAGGTTTCAGAGAGGTGTCTTTATGTTTGGCCTTTGACTCTAATTCAAGTTCTCCTTGGGGAATCTTCAGTGACTTTCAGCAATGCACTGGTTTTTGTGAAAAAAAAAATGTTATCATTGTCTTTTGCAGTCAAGCATGACTGTATTTTTTGAGGTGTTTATACAGGGAGAAGGCATAGCCCTCTTTCTCTCTACATTGACATTCTTTCCTGGTTTTGTTTTCTTTTTCTGTGCAGCTCATAGGAAATAATTTTAATATTTTAATTCAGACTAATGTGTGTATTCAGTCTTTATTTTGAGTGATGAGCTAAATGAAATAGTAAATATGTTTGCAGATAAAGCTTATTGCCCTTTAACCTGTTGTGTTTATCTCTTTATTTTTTGCATCTTTTGATTACAAAATGAGATTTAGGTTTTGAGCTGTGAAGTAAGAACCTACAAAGGCAAGATATTTCACTGTAAAAGTTTATGACATTAAACTTCTAGAATTTTGTACTTGCTTTGAGATTTAAATTTAAAGCTTCATTTTTATCTTTTTGCCTCGTCTGATAGTTTAGAGATAGAATAGATAGTACAGCTTACTGTCTACACACAAATGTAAATAAATACACGCATTTGTAAGAGGTAGTACAGAAACACAACAAGAGTTTTGGGGGATGTAGACCAGCAGCCATCAAAAGTTCTTTGTGAAGTGGTAAAAAAAAAGCAGGGTCAGTGCTGGGGGAAAAGATGTGATTTTGTGAGTATGATCAATTGATAACTGGATGCACATCTGGTGTCCATGCTTTCAACACACAGATGCAGATTTGGGAGGAATGGAGAAAAGTGCCACAGAGTCAAGGCTTAAGATGTAGTCTTAAAAATCTCAATCATATATGTCTATCAGAGAGAAGTGTGTAATTACTGTATAATTACACTTTTGTACAGTGGAGTAATACTACATGGTACAAAACACCTCTTTCCTCTAGAGGAGGTAAAAGGAAAGAACCTCAAATGGCTGCATGCTAAGGTCAGGCTCATTTAAATTAGAAGTAAGGCACAATTATTTGTCTTCAACAGTGGGCTATTAATCATTGGAACAAATTACTGAGAAAAGTGGTGGGAACAGACAATTGCCATAGATTATAACTCCCTGAGGAATTACCACAGGATTCAGTTATTGGTTTCACCAAAGAGGCATATTATGGAACCCAAATACATTATCTGAAGGAAATTGAACTCACGAAGTAGCACAAGACACATAAGGCTGGGATATTATCAGCTGTGTGATACCGAAGCAAAGCCATAATTGTAATCACAGCCACAGCTCCATCATTTGTTTTTACTTCATAACAGTATCATTAAAGTGATTTCTCATCCTATTGTCTTTTTTTCAAGGAATGTTAAGGAAATGAAAGTTGTCGGATTTTCATACTCAGACGGAAATGAGGATAACACAAATTCTACAGCTTCACTTACTTTTGCAAGGAGTCAGTATCATTTTGTTGTCAATATAACCTGGTATCTTTTGGTTTTATTAAATGTCCTTCTCAGATGCCAAATGCTGATTGTTGTAAAGAGGCTTGTAAACAGCAGGTTGCATACAGCTTTGTTTCCAACCAGTTCTATTAAAGACAAAGCTGTTTTTTCTGTGGACTATGTAATTTAAATTAATTTCTTATGAATCTATAAATAACTTCCTCTTCTAATGTTTTATATTTAGGAAGGATCAATTAATCATGTTAGAAAGAATTAAAAGCAGTTCAGAGTATTTTGGATCCTTTCTAAGCCAGATAGCAGTTTTCCTAACAGGCTACTCAGCCATGGCCTGATCAAAATAGCTAAGCAAGAATGAGTGTTCACGGCCAGCAACAACAAAGAAATCAACCAGACATTTCACATAAATTTCCTTGAGAATTTTTGTGTCTAGAAACGAAATATCTGAATTTAAATGGAGAGCAGCTTGAAAAAAACTCACTTGCCAAACTCCCCAGCAACTGAAGGAAACTTAATTTTATACACACTGCTTAATTAGGCAGTAGTGTTTGTGTCCAAAAGAAGACAAGCAGTCTGTTGTCCTTTGGGTTGAATGCCTACGGGAACTGTTACTGGAGGGACACATTCCTCAGGAGCCAAGCTGCAAGTGGAGCATGGATTACATTCTTTGCTTGGAAATTTCTATGGCTGTGGTGACTTTTTCTCTGAAACCATTTAGGAGCTGGGCTTGAATTTCTCTCTTTTCAGAGTCTATGGCCCCCTTTCCTTCAGACTATGTGTCGCTTGGGTAAGCCTGCAGCCCTGGCAGGAGTACCTGATGTAGATAGACCTCCTTATTAAATAAACTAGTTCTCCCTCTCAGTTAATGGCTTGATTGAAATGCTTAGCTGTGAAAATCATATATTCTGTTGCTCTCTTCAGGCTCTGTATAAAGCCTTTGCTCAAAACCAATTAATAGAGATTAGTCATTTGGTTGTAGTGTTGAAAAAACGCTGCACTACTATGGTACTATAGCTGTGAGAAAAGACTGAAAGCATAAATTTCATTTATCTTTCTAGTGACTGCAATGTCAGCACAGCTCACAAAATTATATTAGCCACGACTCCAACACACCTGATTTCTTTCTAGATGTTAAAATGGGCTTCTATGCCATGTACATTCATAAAATTGTTTGCCTTTTCCATTTTTCTTATTGTTTGATTAAGAAGTAAAGGCAATGCACTTAGATGCATCACTGCACATTTATGATGATTGACTTCTGTTCTTGGGTTCTATTATAATATTCAGTAGAAGTAAAATCTGACCTAAATCCTCTAAGAAAACAAGAGAAAACACTCATCAGCAAATTTCTAGTAAATATGTATGATGTCCTAAGGATTATTAAACAGGGTAACCCAAACTCATTTTGTTTAGATGTCTGCCCCTTGACAAATACCTTTAAATGGTGGTGTAAAATACACAGATTAAAGCACAGTGATTTTCTCTGTTCTCTAATATAAAATCATAGAATCCTTTAGGTTGAAAAAGACTTTTAAGATGCTCAAGTCCAACCATAAACCTAACACTGCCAAGCATACCATAAAAGCCACAGCCCTAAGTGCCACATTCACAAGGTTTGCAAAGAGGAGACCTGAATTCTTCTGGTCAACTTTATTTTGCACGTTTATCTTAAATACTGCAGTTAAAAATTATATATTAGTAGGAAAAAATGCTTCTACTATTCTGGGAACTGTAAAGTTGTGTGTCAGACAAAGGGAAGCTTGATGAAATTTGAGTGAAGAGCCTTGCCATCTAACAGAGGTCAGGGCCAAATACTGTGAAGCAAGATAAAAAAATAAATCTGATGCTTTCTTAGGGAATTTTGAAATTCTCTGCATTTCACCAAATATTTGGAAATCAGCTCAAGCCTTAAAGTTACATTTATGTCTCCTATTTATCTACCATGACTATTGTTCCGAAAGAATGTAGAATTTACCTCATTGGGGATATCCAGAAATAGACTGGACCAGTTCCTGAGCAATCTGATACAATTGCTTTGAGGAGGAGATGGGGATATATGAACTTCAGAGGTCCCCTCCAAGCTGAATTTTTCTGTGGTGCCATGATTTAATCTGCTTTCCAGATATCCAAGTCAAAAGCAACAAGTGAAGGGCTGCTGGGAAAGGCAAACATGCTTGGGGCTTTTTGGTGATTGTTTTTTTTTTGGCTATTAGCACATGTCCTTGTTTCAGCTTAAGTTAATAGTAATATTGTAATTTTGCCTGAATAATAAAGTAACAAGGGAAATTTGGAAGGCCATAACTTCAAGGTTCAGATCAAGGAGAAAGGGGAAAGGTGATTATGGAGAATATGGCCAGTGGGAGAATAAGGCTGGCATCACAAGCTGGTATTAATGGATATGGATATGAATAGAATTACCTCAAAGAGCAATACAGAGGCTGTCAAGAATCAGGTAGATTTAAAATGTGAATTTAAAAAAAACCCTCCATTGCTAGTCATAAAAACCTTTAAACAAATTCTGAAGAATTTTATATTTTTAGGCATTCTACTGTAGATGTTTAATTGTGCAAACTATTATGGTTGTTGCTAAAGGTTATAGCTAGTGCCTTGGTTGTGGTGACAAGATGGGATGGTAGTAGATTACATGTGTGCTCCTTATGTCGATCTCCAAAAGGTTAGCAGTAAGATGGGATAGTTAAAAAAAAAAAAAAAAAGCCTGGCAGACACCCAGGGGAATTTTTAAAGTCTTTTGATAATAAGGTGAGAGAAAGGAATTGTTCTTCTATTTATTTTTAAATGTTTATTAGACTCAGCAATAAATCTGGTTTAAGTGACAGTATAATGCTGGTGTTCAGCAATTAGTCTGCAATTCCAAATTAATATTGCGTTCGCCTGCGTGGCCTTGACTGGGCTAATTGGCTGCCTTTCCTTCTTTGCATTCTGTTGTGAGGGTATGATGACAGTGATTCAGCATGTACAACACAGGCATAAAAAAATAATTTAATGCTCCACTTACTCAGCAGGCGTGATTGACACTCTCTTGGATGACTGCTGCAGCAGAGCTGGTTGGGGTAGCACGTTGGCACTTGCTTTGCTGAAACAGTGAAGCCAAGGCAGCTGTTCCAGTACAATATCTTTTTGAAAGTCAGAATGTGGTAAAGTTATTGAATATGATTGACAGCTTGAAGTAGATAGCTCTCTAGATGGGTATCTAGAACAAGCAAACAAGTAGTAAATGGTGATGACTCCTGCAAGTAAAGAGCTAATACTTTACATTTGCATGTGAGTGAAAAGTAGAATTGTTTGGTTTGCATCTAGCAACACCATCAGTTCTTTGTAAAGTAAAATTGCTTGCTCATTAATTAATAACTTTTTATAAAAACACCCGATTTTGAAGGGAGGGTAAGTTATTATCCACAGCATCCAGGATTGATTTTCATTTGCTGGGTTTGCAACCGTTTTGTGTTACGACTCGTCCAGCTTTACTGTCGACAGAAAATTCTCTAGGATCATTTTTCATTACCATTTTTATGTCTTGGGATCATGGAATAAGCCAGAAATGTTCAGAGGAAGTTTGCAAAGAGAAAATTGTTTCTGAAATACATTACTTTCTTTTACTGTAGGTGAATTATTTTATGTCTTCCAAGTTTCTGCTTAGACAGGAAAGAATAGCTTGGTGGAACACTAAATGGCTGAAAGTGAAGCAGCAGGGCAATTTCTTGAGAGTATTTTATGCAGCTAAATGGAAAAGTATTATTTGAATTTCATGGCCTATTTTAGAAAACACTTCCCAAGCTTGCTAGTGCCTCTGTCAGCAAGGCCTTTTCATTACTTTTGTGTTCTTTTTGCAAGGAGCCTCTTTCACAGTGGTTAAGAGGTGCTTGTGAGCTCACTTCTGCAGAGCCCTGCTTATACTGAGGCAGATCCAGGAACAAAGATTTGCAGGGTTAGGTCCCATTTCCCAAAATAGCCTTGCAAACTTTTGCAGCCACATGGTATTAGGAAAGAGTTGATACCATGTCAGTTTTGCCCAATCAGCAAGACAGTATGGAAAGAAAATATTCCTTATCATGCTTTCCCCTTCTGAAAAGAATGTTTTGAAGAACTTTTCAGAAAAATGGCTCCTCTCTGGAAATTATCAACTTAGGGCTGTATCTTCTAATGAAAATGTCATGACTTTTCCATTAGCAAACCATGGACAGTCCTTTGCCTGCTGACACAAGAATGCAAGTTTTTCTCACAGGTACATCACATCAAGGGACAGTTGAATTGAAATTGGGATGCCTAAAGTACACAGAAAATTGTTTAAAATATCTGTAAGGAAATATCAAATTAATGTATTAAGAAGATTACTCATACAGGTACAAGCACTTGGTTGTGGTAGGCACTTGGCAGTGCTGAATTGACCAATATATTGAGGAGTTTTCTTAGTCATGTTTAGTCAAACCTTGGCATGTGGTTGTGTGACTTAAGTAACAAAATTTCATTAAAATTCAAAAATGGTAAAATTTCACAGTAGACAAGTATCCACCTAAGAAAAGAATTTTCCCTATGACTTCTCACCAACATTTTTAGAATTCTACATACCATTGAAAATAGTTTCTGATCTTATTCAACATTTTAATGTTAGAGGAATTCTTTGCTTCTGTATCTTTTTTTCCCCTGAAGAAAATAAGCTTGCTTATACTATCAACTTGTGTTGTTAAATTTATATAAGTCAATGAAGAAAATGAGAGCAATTCATTAAATAAATTTCCAACTGCTTAGAGAAAACTTTTCTGTACAATAGAAGTTAGAGGTGTTGTCATTCAACGTTTAAAAATAAATTACCGGGGTTGTTTCACTGACGGGACAAAATATATACAGCAGAGGCATTGTATGTTGCTTCTGGTTTTAAACAACTTAACTAATCTGTGTTTCATCCAAGATTTATCATATGCATTATGTAAAGATATCTGTCACTGTACAATACATAAATAGTGTGATGTGTAATTTTGTGTTACTAATTTTGTGAAAGGGGCTAGAGTAAGGTGCAACACACAGTTATTATTGGGTTTTGTCACTCAAGCACAACACTGGATGTGGTGGTTCATGGGCTGTGACCAAGGTAGAAACTCAAGGCTTTGTGGGTTGCAGGCAGTGGGATGGAGGGTGGTGGTTTCAACCAAGGCCAGCAGGAACCAGATGAGGCAAGAGGGAGGCAGGAGAAAATTGGATTGAAACCATTTCAATGGAAGAGACAGAGAGGATAGATTTTGATGGATGTTGTATCTGCATGTGGGGAAGTAAACATACCCGCACAGATCTATCAGTGCACATGCACACATAAATGTGTGTACAGGTTTTAAGTGGGTATCATAAGTACTGCATGCAATTTTCAATTCTTAGTTATCAGAGGTAAATGTGGCCTTTTCTCCCAGTCTAAGTACTTTGTGCTTACTATTTCATTTATTTCATGTGATGGATTTGTGCTTACTAACTTGGAAGACTGAATTTTTTTCTATACAGGAGAAAGGAACTGAAGCTTTAACAATATCCATAGAAAATTCTTGTTTAGCTTATTCACACTGCTCCAACTGAGTCATTTTGCTTAATTCTCATTACATCCTAAGCTCTCAAATATATGGTTTGTAAACAAAACCATAAAAACATGTTTATGAATGTGTGTTGGAGAGAAATGAACAATGTATCACCTAAGCAATAATGGCAATTTATGTTCAAATAAATGTTTGTAAATGCTTTCTTCATAACATTGAATAGTTAGGTTCACTCTTAAGGTGGGTAAAAACTGTATACATGTGTGTGTAAATACACACTACATATTCTTTATAATATAATTGTTATTTTTTTAGATGATATCTTCCATTCTGCTTTAACATAACCGTGCACTGATATTTCAAGTCAAAGGTTCACTTTTTCCCTATCATTAACAGTTTTGGAAATTACTTTACAGAATTAAGCTTCATAATTGTAGTCTGGAACAGGCTTCCTAGGCATTTTGTACTGTCAGGTTTCCCCTGTGTTTATTCTTGCAGTCTGATGCTTGTTGATATGCTGGTTTGTGTTTTATACTGTCAGATAGGTTTTGTTCATTTGAAAGAATGAGATTAAAGAAAACATGCCAGACTGTATAGTTCCCTCCCTAGACTGTATAGTTCCTTTTGATTTAAACTCATATTTAATTTAAAAAAAAAAAAAAAAAAAAAA